>VZRJ01003396.1:0-177013 GCA_013397565.1 Ptilonorhynchus violaceus | reverse complement strand
GGCTGTACCGCACTCTCTGGGTCGGGCGGAGTAGAAGAGCCCTCTTCCATGGCAGCAGCCTCCTCCCTCTTTCCCTTTTTCTGGGCTTTAAGGGTTTAGAGAATGGTCTGCCAGGAGGGGAGTATTTCCGCGGCCACTTTGTTTTCTCTAGTGGCCCAATCCCACAGTTTAACTTCTACTTCGTCTCACGCCTCAGAGGTAAAGACAGTACTTTGAGTCAAGGTGGGCACCCGTGACTCAGCCCACTGCAGGATTACTTTAAGGGAATGGGAAGGTACAGACTTTCCATGTTTCTCGAGTAAATGGGTCATTACTTCGAAAACATGACATTCAGGGGAGGACATTCCAGCTCCCATGTTCCCCACAGCTCACCTCCGATTTCGAAGGGATTGAATACCGGCCGGTTCCTGCTTCCTTTCAGCAGCGCTTCAGTTCTGTGGGGCTCACCGACGGACGCGCAGATAGGCGAATTATCGACTCCTCACACGGGGCACCATATGTCGGCGATTAAGAAACGGACTCAGCTGGGTGCAAGCAAAGCCAACTTTATTCCAGGCACCAATGCCTTTTATACTATTGTACAAACAACTAACTACCCGTTTCATAACCCCCTGTCCTCCGCAGCAGCACAGCGTCTTGCATACAATGTCCTTGGTCAGCATTCTGTTACATGTTAGCAGACAGGAGTGAGGCTTAAGGAGTCGCCTTCTTATCAGGGTGTCGGCTCACACCTTATTCTGCATACTTATCTTTCCTAAGGCTTAACATCTACCAAGGCTAAGAGATCACTGCTGCTATCAACACCGCCAGGGGCTATTGCCCCCACATCTGTCCCTTCACAACGTGACTCCCAAAATCACACCATGTGCCTGAGAACATTTTCCAAACTTCTTGAACTCTGTCAGATTTGGTGCTGTGACCACTTCCCTGGGGTACCTGTTCCAGTGCACAGTCACCCTCTGGGTGAAGAACCTTTTATTAATATCCAACCTAAACCTCCCCTGACTCAGCTTTATGCCATTCCCTTGGATCCTGTCACTGGGCACCAGAGAGAAGAGATCAGTGTCTGCCCCTCCTCTTCCTCTCATGAGAAATCTGTAGACAGCTATGAGGTCCCCCCTCAGTCTCCTCCAGGCTGAACAGACCAAGTGCCCTCAGCCTAAGAGATCAGACCTAAGAAATTTTGCAGCTTGCTGTACATACACTTAAATTACAATTAAACACTGAATCTTTGCTAAATTTCCACCAAAGCTCCAGTCACAAAACCCCAGGAAATCTGCTGTCACAACAGAGGTGGCATTTTTCTGTAAGAACACAATAGCTGGTCTTTGAAGAACAGGGAACAGAATCTATAAATTATTTTAGTACTTTGAGATCCTAAATCAAAAGGCAAAACAGTACGGAAGATTAAATTGGAGGAACTAGAGATCAGTATCCATGATACCAAACCAATGATTAAGGCTTCCCTACATGAAGCAACTTTATAAAGAAAACAACTACTACAGATAGAGATTAACTAGAACATCTTAATTAGATCATCATGATTACTTGGCTAACCATTTAATTAGAACAACTACAGCTACAAAAAGCAATCAGAAAATCAATTAAGATTAGAAGCAAATGGAAACCTATAAAAAATTTGAAAAAAATTGTCATGAAATCCATGAAAGGGATAGTTAAAACAAAACTCTGTATTTAATTCAGACAACAGTGAACTCAGAATTTTGTGCAGGATCCTGAGGACCAGGCTTGTATTCGTCCACGAAATTTTAGTCACATTGTTTCACATCACTTGTGGATGGATGTGGCCTTAAATATATTTAGAGAGGAAAGTATTTGCAAATATTTAAACATTTTATCTTAAGTACAAATTAGAAGATTTAGAACTGGTAAGAAATCACTGGTATAATCTCTGTAGTACTGACCAAATTTTTTTACCTAGAAGAAAAAGAAACACTTACTTTCAAATTAACTGCATACCTTGTGCTCCCCCTTTTCTTTTGAATGATTTTAAAATTCCACTGCAAGTAATATTTAGAGGCAAATTATTTATTAATTAAATAGCTTCTCCAGATTTGTTCTTAGTTAAGACCTGGTTGTCTTATGGTTCTGAAGTTCATTACCTAAAACTGAGTGCCCTGAATCAATTAACCAAAGTGTATTACAGTGTTCTTTAGTGCATTTAGTGTTACAGTTCACCTTTCCTAAATAACAGGTCCTTAATTTTACAGTGCATTTACTTAGCTGGCCTACTAGAATCTGAGTTTGTTGACTTGCAAAATGCTTCATCAAATCTTCGGCGTAGCCAGGTTGAGGACGTTTGCTATATTTTCTTTTTTATTATTGTTTAATTTTAATTTTTTTCCTTTGTATTACATATTTTTATTTCATTTAATAGATGAGCAAATTGTGAACATGTAATTTAGCAGGTACAGGTTTTGTCATTATGTTTTTAATGCTAGTAGAGGATGTAAAAGCAGTTCTAGGAGTGTATTAAATGTTAATAAAATGATTTGAAGTAATACCCTAAATAATTGCTGTACATAATTATTCTCACCATTCTCTATTTTCAAGCTATGAAAAGGCTCATTGCTGTGCCTAATTTCATAGAAGAACAATCTATTTGCAGATTTATTTGTGACTCCGAAGTTTTAGCAAAGAAATATAGTAATTTGAAAGCAAACAATGAGTCATCTTGATCTTGGGAACTTATAAAACACAGGATACTTCCCTACCACTGTCTTGGAACAGCTTTGGGCTCTCTGGTCTGGTCTGCATACATGCCTTGGCCTTATTCTGCCCTTATTAAGGTGAGACACAGACATGAATCACGATTCTTTCTTTCCTTTTTCCCCTTAAGTTTTTAATTGAGCACAACAAACCCTGGAGATTATGAACCTGACGAGATATACTACCAACTCCAGCTTATCTCCCTATCTGGAGAGACCAGTCATGACCTGCAGTTTCCTTATACTGTGTGTGTGCAGTTCCTTTTAAAAATATGTCCAAACGTGTAGATATCTTCTGAAAACATTTGTCAGACCTTGAAATTTAGAATATCATTATACACTTCAATACAAAGTTTGGATGTTTAAACGTGACTCCAATAGAAATTAGTGTAGATTTGAAACAGAAGAATTGGAAACCACTTTCTAAATATTTTTTATGGTCTTCACAAATCAGTAAGTACAAAAATACGTAAGTCTCTATTGAAATAACTTATTTTTGTGAATATACTTTTATTTGGTCTTTCATGACAATGACACATTTGAGTAGCACCATTAATTGGCATAGGACACAACGTAATATCTCAGCATTATTTTTTTTTTTAAAGGCTACCTGATGGAAACAAGTTATTCTTTTTCATTTAATTCTTCTTATTTTGAGTTGAATTTACTGCAATAACATAACCCCCAAATTACTTACTTCATCAGTTTCCTGTGAAAGTATATTGCTGATCACCCCAGCCTACGATAACCTTCTAGCCAACAGAGCTGATATATAGTTATTAATTTTTTTCATTGTTATCTTCTGTGCCTGTTAGTAGAATTGTAACAACGCCTGCTGGCTGAAAAATTAGCCAACTGAACCCTTTCACATCTGTTTCTCAGTAGGCTAATGAGAAAATGAGTCTGACATCCTCACTTTTTTTTTTCTTGCTGAGCAGTCCCAGCAGTGGGAGAACTAGCAAATACAAATTTCTCTAGCCATTTCGTTCCATTTTCCTTAACTTTGTTACAGAGCTATGGCAAGTTAGAACTGATATTACATCCAATTACACAAAATATCTCATTCATTTGAATGGGAATTCTTGCTTCTAGCAGAATTTATGGAAACAAATTGAAAATTGGCAATATAATAACCAACTCTAACAATAGCATTACACTACTCCTTTGGCTTGCCTTTATATAACACATAAAATCAAAATTAATACAAAGCTGTTATTCCCATTCTCTGCTTCATGAGTCAGAAAAAAATTGACTGACCTTTCCTATGCCAGTAATTCCAACTTTCATTGTCACAGAGTTTTAAGCACCATCCACAATTTTCTTTTTATGCTGCCTTTAACAGTGAAGGAAGCTCCTTGTAAACATCTACAATGATTTCAGTCCTTTAAAATCCAAGACTTTTTTATTATTTGTATAGTAAGTTAACTGCCTACTACAATCAACTGTATGCTATATATATACATATATATATACACACACATTATATCAACATTTCCTCCATGCTTTTCATGAACTGGCTTGTCTTTTTCTATCTCCTTCTCACATTTCAGTTAATTCAGTGTAAACCATCAAATATATACATTTATTTCTACAGCCATGCTGGATAACATAGAATTTAATTATTGTAAAATAATTATTATAATTAACAGAGTTGTACTTTCTGTATTGGAGAATTAGAAATAAAAATTAATTTAAGTTAAACACATTTTAAGATGGACACATAGCATCAAGTCCTGATTCAGTCAAATTTTTTTAAAATACACTGTAGTCCTACAATCATCCCCGTAAGAATGGATAAAGCAGAAGTAGCAAGAAAAAATCAGAGTTGACTCATGCCATTCTGGACAGGCTTATCAATTATACTCCACTTTATATGCCTAAGGAAAAGGTGAGATAATCTACTGATTACTAATGGCTTAAAGTCTATGTACTTAGAAACCTAAAAGGTGATTTATGATGCAGAATAATATACATTTTGGAAAATATTTGGTTTCTAAGGGTAGATAATTGTGTGGTCAAATACAAGGAAAATGCATTGCATGTGGTTCATGAGTGTGACACAAATAAATACTAGTCTTTTCAAGAGTAATCCCTAAATAACCTAGGAGTGCAAGTTGAGGTTTACTAGGAAAAATGAATAAATATTTACAGTATCACTAGAATCAACATTTTTAAATAGATTTGAAGAAGAAAAGCAGAAAATGTTTTAATTTCAAATTTATAACAATTTTTCCCCTTAAAAATATTTCCAAATAAGTAACTTTTAATTTCTTTCCAGCTTCCAGTATTGCCACTGGAAAACTGCTACCGCATGGTGACGCTTCAAAACTGGTGAAAACCCCTACATTTTTGGTTGCTATCAATCTTACAACAAAAAAGAAAAAAAGTCCAATTCAAACTACAGGCTATTCAAACTCTCCATTATGTTTCAGAAAAAAAATATTACTTAGCTGCTGCTTTTGTGTGAAACAAGTTCTTCCTGAAAAATATTAAGTGCACACAAAAATAATCAATAGAATGTGCATAAATATACCCTATATAATTATTATCATGCTAATTAATAAAGTGAGCATAGACAATATAAGACAGGCACATAGTCTCATGGTTTTGACACAAGTTAGGAGAGTTAAAGTGTAAACAAAGAAAATAAAGTGCAGGGAAGGATTTAAATGCTGAACCTAAATTTTGTTGCAGTGATGAGCAAGACAACAATCTACTACTCATGTTAAATACACTGAATATGTATTTGTTCAGTAACAAATACTTCATCACACTGCAGCAATTTGGAATGACTGCTATTCAACCTCTCCTATAACTGAAAAAAATTTTGTGTTTTCACTGGGGTTCCCGAATATAAGACCTCAGCTACCACGAGTCTGAGTGCTTCAATGTAGCACCAATCTCTTTCAGGAACTAGTTCCTGGCATAGAGATCGATATTCTCGCTTGTCTCCCACCCTATGCTTTGTCTCTCTTTGACTCACATCTGTCATACCTTCAACTGTGGCTAACAAATCCGAAACTTAACCTCAGAACAAGGAAGATACAAAGGGTTGTAATCTTTTTCTACATATTCTAGGACAAAAATCCTTGCCTGTCCTTTGGGACTGACTGTTCTGGGACAGTGGAATGGAAGCTGAAAAAGCTGAGCTTTAGCAGTTCCAATGTGAGTTAGCTCTCTAGCACTCTAATCTTATGGCAATTCAGCAGTATTCCAAATATTATACAATCCTCCTATGTTATGCAATCCTTCTCTTTATTTAATCTTTTGGTATAATAATTTCTTTCCTACTTCTCTCATATAATTTTTCTACAAGTCATTATCAAGTCCCTTAATTCCTTAAATTGTTCTGCTTCTAACTTTGATTTGATCCACTTCTAAGCTGGAACTAAACTGACATACTTAAAAGTTGGCCTTGTGCCTTATTTAATTCATTTCTGATTCCATTTTCAGCAAAGTGGAAAAGCAGATCCCTTCACTGTTTTCAGTAAGATGGCTGTGAGAATAGACCTATATTGGTTTTATGTGGCAAGGTTTTGATAGCAAAGGGACCACAGGGATGGATTCTGTGAGAAGATGCCAGAAGCTTCCCCTATGTCTGACAGAGCCAATGCCAGCTGGCTCCAGGATGCTCCCACTGCTGGCCAAAGGTGAGCTCATCAGTTATGGTGGTAGTGTCCCTGGGTTATCATATTTAAGAAGGGGAAAAATTTGCTGTGCAACAGCAAATGCAGCTGGAAAGAGGAGTGAAAATATGTGAGAAAAACACATCTGCACAGCAATTCTGCGGGCACCAAGGAGGTCCTCAGGCAACAGAGCAGAGATTCCCCTGCAGCCCATGACGCAGCCCATGGTGAGTCAGGCTGTGCTCCTGCAGCCCATGGAGGTCCGTGGTGGAGCAGAGATCCACCTGCAGCCTGTGGAGGACCCCACTCTGAAGTAGGCTCCTGGGCAGGACCTGAGGACCCGTGGAAAGAGTACCCCATGCTTCAGCAGATTTGCTGGTGGGACTTGTGACCCCAAGGGGATCCACACTGGAGTAGAGTGTTCCTGAAGAACTGCACAATGTGGAGGGACGCACACTAGAACAGTTTAAAAACTGCAGCATGCGGGAAGGACCCCCATTGCAGAAGTTCACGGAAGACTCTTTCCTGTGGGTGGAACCCCACACTGGAATGGAGGAAGAATACGAACGATCCTTTCCCTTAGGAGGAAGCAGCAGCAGAGATGTGTGATGATGTGTGATGATGTGTGATCACATCACACAGGATGTGTCATGAACTGCCTCCATTCCTGTCCCCCTGTGCTGCTGGGGGGAGGAGGTAGAGAAATAAGGAGTAAAGTTCAGCCCAGGAAGAAGTGAAGCAAGGGAAGGAAGGTGATGTAAAATTTGATTTTATTTCTCATTATCCTAATTTGATTGGTAATAAATTAATTTTGCCCAAGTTGCCAAGAGTTTGCTTTGCCCATGACAGCAATTGCTGAGTGATCTCTCCTTGTCCTTATATCAACTAACAAGCCTTTTGTTATATTTTCTCTCCCTTGTCCAGCTGAGGAAGGGAGTGATAGAGTGACTTTGGTGGGCACCTGACATCCAGCCAAAGTCAACCCATCACAAGATCATTTTTTCACCTGAAATAGCTGCCATCAGGCTATCACTGCAGCTGAATTGTAGCCACACAAGTCAGGAAATTTAAACGATCAACCTGAGAATGATGCCTTATATGTTTGAAAATAAAGGCTGACGCCGAATAAGAGGGTAAAAAGTAAAAATTTATTAAAGGATTTGGAGGAAGCAAAGCTTTCCCAGGGATAGCCCCGGGGCCCCCCCGCTGCGCAGGCTTTGGGCCCAATCCTGCCGAGCGGGGTCCAGCAAGTGTAAGTTATACAAAGGTAAAAAGGGTACAAAAAGGGTAAAAGAGTGAGAGTAAAAAGGTGTTCGTGCTTCTACTATTATAGGGGTAACATAGTTTTGAAATATTCTCCAATGATAAGCAGAATTTTGTCACATATTCCATGTGGCAAGTTTCTATTGGAAGTTCTCTGCTTACTTCAATAGCTTCAATTTTCAGGTATCAAGTCCAACCCTGGAATGCTTAAAGGCTGATAACTTGATTCTATTTTGTCTATAGGAAAGGGATACAAGGTTGCAGGATAGAGGTTATAGGATTATAGGGTTACTAATATATAAAAGTATAAAACTAAAATGCTACTAATCTAAAAAGCATAAAAGCAAAACATCTCTCTGGCATCAAGAAAGGCTTCCTGGAAAAGTTGTTTCAGAATCTGTAGAAAAAGACAGAATTTCCAGGTGATTTATTACAGACAGGTCCACTCTGTTACAAGAACAAAAATCCCTTGCATCTGAAAATTTTATGCCAGAACAAGAGAAGAATCTTTGTTGGATATTTAATGAAGCAGGTTTTTAAATGGGAACTACAAGACAAAAAAATATGATTATTCTATAGCCAGTAAACAGAAACCTGGCAGAAATACTCTATCCTGATTAGGCCCATGGTTTTGTTGACTTTGTTTTCTGCCACTGCACACTGATTTCAGAGTACCGACTCTGTTGGGGGTCAAAAATCTCTTTCCCCAGTTGCAGCTGCCAGATCTAGTTTCATAAACACATGGGTGTTTTTCAGCAATTTTTAGTTATGGTTTTCCCATAATAATTGTATTGATTTATGTTTACTCATGCTGAAGTTTACTTGAAAAAGCCTAGACTCATTTATAGAACTGGAGATTACAATGGACACTCCTTTTGTCAGAGTGGTGATAGTGATGCTGAAATTACTGATGTCTCATTGTAGTTCTTTTGCACATACATTGGTCAGAACTTCTGCAGTTTTACATTTGATGGTTGCCAGATATCTCAGGGAGATGCTGTGCAGCCCTGATGACTTACTGTCAACTAACTTCTCTTTTTGATCAAATGCTTTCTATATATTTCGAACTGATCTAGCTTCCCTGAACTATCTTATAGAAAGGGTATGACAGCTATAGGAATATACCTAACAAAAGATCCTACAGAGCCTTTCTTCTATGGGCTTTTAATCTTCAACTTCCATTTCTACAGTTCAGCAATTGGAAGAATCATTACTTGTAAGCTATTATGAAAGACTGTCCAATTCAAATTGAAATTCCCTTTAAACTAGGAAAATCGAACATAACTGAGCTCTGTTCTTTCAGGTTTTGTTTTGTTCTGCTTTTAATTTGGAAAAATAATACAGGCATTCTTCAAACATATTCAAGAGCTTCAGCTTTTTAAAACAGAACTCTGCTGCTACTGCTTTGCTCATTAGCCATCCATATTCATCTTCTTTTGAAAGACACTTTATAAAGATGCTTACACTAATCTTCAAAAAATGCCCAACAAAAAGGTTTGCAGAGCTGAAGATATGACTGTTCAAATATTATTGTAATTTAAGGAACAAAAAGTTTAATGTCTATTATAGTTTCTTTGCCTCTGTTAATTTAATTGCTAATTATTTTTTTAATTATAATGTAGTGGTAGTAACTGAAAAAAAAAAAAAGCTGTTTTTCTGTGAGAACTTTGATTCATAGTTACATGTTATCAATAGAGTTCTTTCAATACTGCTATATTTAAAAGCACTCCAAAATTTGATTTTTTACTTTTTTTTTCCCTACAGTTTTTTTTTCCTAGCAGTTTTGCTATAGGATTACAGGAAGTTAAGCTGTTTTCTTAAGCAAGTGCTTTCATTATGATAAGAAGTACAACACTGCACGTGGCATCTGCCTGTACTCTCGAGGAGGTGAGCAAGCTGAATAACACTGGTCAAGCAATTCCTCTGTGTCTCATTTTTCCCATCTCTAAAAGACAGAAAAGTTTCTGTCTTTCTGTATAAAGCATACAGATTCTAATGGAACAGTACTGTGAGGACTCCATAGACTATGATCTTATTTATTAGCACAAAGAGCAGCAAAAATAACACTTTCTTGTAAGAAAGTCACACCAGATATACCAGGACAGTTTCTATGTATACATTTTATTTCTCTGTAAGTGATTGAAGGGAATTTGGTATTGTGTCCTTTTGTTACAAACAAAAGAAGCTATGGTTGGTGGGAATTTTACTTTTTCCTTTACTATAAGGGAAAACTGAGTGTGGAATTGGATAGAAAGTAGCGAATCATTGCCCGATGAGCAGTGCACTTCTATTTGTCCAAGAAACTGGGAATTACTCCTAGTTTGAATCATTCTACTGTTGCCAATACTCAGATGAGGCTTCATGCAAGTGTAGCTCAGATGTATAGGCCAATCTCTGTTGCTCTGGCCATACATCTGAAGGGTTTCACAAAATGGTGGAAGACAGACATCAAGTTAAAAAAAAGAGAACTGAATTTCATTTAGGAACAGGTGAGTTGAATATATATTCTATTTAGGGTATGGTTCACCTCATTCTGTCAGAACAACTCATTTCCTGCTGTCAAGTCCTCTGTTTCATGGAGAAGAGACAGGTAGGACTTTGGCATCATCCTGCAGTGCAGGGTACTGAGCAGGATGCCTTGTCTGCACTCCCATGACACACCAGGATATAACTCCATATTGGTATTCTTGCCACAGCAGCAGAGACAGTTCAGTGGGTTTGAGTATTACTAGTTTGCCTTCGATTAGGTTCTTTCACACATTGGGAGGACTGTCAGAGCATCAGCATTTAGTAGAATGTTGGTGTTTGGAAATGAGTTATTTTAAGCAGAGCTTGAAAGGTGAGCTGTGATGCACAGTGAGGCAGCTTGTCTGCTGTGGCTCTGAGTTTGGCAGCTGTTATACTGGGTAAGGAAATAAATGCAAACAATGGCCTAGTACACACATTGAACTGCCTGCATGGTAATGCTTGGTTTCATTTTGCCTTATTTCAAGCACTTACTATGGGAATCCTGCTGAATTTCTGGATTTCAATCTGCTCAATATACTCCAGCCTCCTAAAAGCTATTAATGAGCAATCTCCTTATTGCATCTTTCATTGCACAAATATGACATTGATATATGTTTGTTGGGAAGGGTGTTGTATTGCATGTATGTCTCATGCAGATAGCAGGGAGTGAATCCAAATAAATATAGATACTGTCTGAATAGCTGCTGTTTGACTCTTTACAGACTATTCTACAAGCCATTCTCACTCCTATCTCCTAAGTGTGACTGCTACAGGTTGCACATGACACTGGGATTTCTGGAAAAGAAAGGCTTCCAGAAAGAGAAATTTTTAAAAGGCACATTTTACTTGTTTTTCTTGCCTTTTTTTTTTTTTTTTTTTAAGATATTACTCATGTTTGCAAGAATAACTTGGGGAAAGTATTCATTCCACGGCTACTAAAGTACATGTAAAAGCTTACAGCTGAAGGTGTAATATTATTTGTAGGGCCAAATGGAAACACAGGGCAACATGAACCTGTAGGCACTAATCTTGGTCAAGGCAGGTTAAACTTTTTGTATTATATCAAGTTGTTTCTCATTGTTGATAAAATTTAAAATCTGCCGCAAATCATATATAGACATATATATATAAAAATATATATATAATCATGAGACTAATTTTACTTCAGCTTAAAAATAAGGAATGGGAAAACTATACATTTTCTTACCCTGCAATGTTTACACTATAAATGAATAAATGGGAAATAAATATTCATTTAAAAAATTATACAATTTACACCAGAAATATTTCAACTAAAAGCAAAGTAACATCATGCAGTAAAATGTCATCTTTTGCATCCAAGGTACTATCATACATTTTAGATAAAATTATGTCAGTGGGGTCCTTTTATTTTCTGCAGCTGGAAACCTTAATAGTGTAGTTTAGGCTGACCTTGTTGCATTATTGTTCCAAGATACCTTGTTAAAATTACTCTTTTGAATTTGTGTTTGCACACTCTGTCATGCACTTTTTCCCCACATAGTTCTATACTTCCAGGTGTGCCTTCTTCAGTTTACCGTCTGTTGAAATCTTGGATTCAGCTGTGAATATTGGCATTTGTGCTCTACTGGGACTTCTTGCCAAGCATGCATACATTTTTTCTTTATTGTATTTCAAAGGTTAGATGCTTGTGTGTGGTCTAACTTTGGAGAGAATGTATGTTGTTTACTTGATTTCTAGAACACCAGTTGTAAACAAACATGCCATTGTTGTAAAAAAATACCTTATATTATTGACAAATTATTAAAGGTTGCCGAGCAGACAAGTGTGCATCAAAATTAACACCACTCTAAAAATTATTTCCTGTCTTGGTTCACATCAATTAGAATTGCAGAAGCTTTAGAGGAACAACATTAATAAAAGTCTCCATTAAAATAAATAAATAAATACATGTGATTTGCAGCTGGTTTTAAAGACTTGTTTACATAGAGAACAGTGACCTTCATTTTCTATCTTGGTAATCTACCTTTTCTGGCTTTTTCTTGCCTACAGTGCTTTTCTCTCTTGTGAATAAATGATGGTTTTAATAAATATTAGGGAGACAGAAACTTACTCTTGCCGTAAGTCTTCAATTCACTAATTTTTCATGTTTTCTGTTGACTTGATCAATAGAGCATTAGTAAAAAGTTTAACAGGCATCACCAATATAATTGACATATATATACACACACATACATCTGTGTATTTTTAATTTAGTTTCTTCCAGAAACAACTTAAACTCTGCTGGATTGCTTGTGTGTTTGTCCATGTAGTTAACAGCTTTTTAAATTCTGCACAGAAGTAACTTAGATCTTTTCAGTTGATATTGCTGTGCTGTCCAGATGTAGTTTTTAATCTTTCATCTGAATTTGACAGAGATATAGAAGTCTCAAAAATTATAACATTTCTACAGTTTCATAAAAATAAATTTTAGCTAGATGAGAGTCCCATTCAATATCCTTATTATGTACTATATGATCACATTGAATTAAACATTAGAGAAAACACGAGGAAAATAGCATTTGTAAGCAGGTTTCCTGCAAAGCAGTGCTGATGTAGTTACCCTCTGTGAATGCAAGTATCTCATTCTTAACCACAGGTTTTGGATCCACTGACTAATTTCATTCTAATGTGGCAGAACAATTGATGTCTTTAAGTTGTTTGCATTTCTAGAAGTTTTACAGCAGATGCCTAAAGAAAGGAGGAAAAAACCTAATCACTTGTGATCTTGCTGGTTTCACAGCTGAACACAGTAGCCTGCACATCTCTGACAAACACTGTAAATAGAGATTGTGGGTATATGCAGGGCTAACAGCAAATGGTAATGTAATTCAGTTAAGAAATCAATCAGCCAAGAGACACAAATGCATAGTAAACTAGCCTTCAGTAGATCCAGATCAAAACATGACTTGTTTAGTATATGAAATAAAACACTTTTAAAACATTCACTTACACTTAATAAAGTGATTGTTATTTTCTCCTGAAGTATTCAACATATTAAGGCTGCTGTAGCTACTACTGTTCCTTTCAAATTTCCTTTCCAAAATTACAGATTTTTTTTTTAATGTTTGAGACCAGCTGTCTCAGAGACAACATCTTCCCTGTTATTTATATGTGTCTATAATCAGCTAGAATGTCATGTGTGAACTTCTGGGCACTTGGATGGTTATAAAATTTCCATGCCTATGAGTTTGGAATCATAGAATCATAGAATATCTACAGCTGGAGTGGACCCTTAAGGACGATCTAGTCCATCTCTCTCCTCATTGCAGACCCACCTAAAACTAAACTGTATTACTTAGAGTGTCATCCAGACACTCCTTGAACATGAACAGGCTTGGTGCCATGAACACTTCCCTGGGGAGCCTGTTCTAGTGACCAACCACCTCTCAGTGAAGAATATTTTCCTCTAGTCTGAATTTACCAGGATGCGTTTCACAGACCAATAGGAGATTTTTTGGGGGATAGATGCTGGGAACACAAGTTTCTGTTATCCCACATTATTATTTCAAAATTTGTGCAGGACATCCAAATTATATTTTAGTACTCTTTGCTTATCTTTGAAAGAATGAATCTTTTCTAGCTCTTTTTTTTAGGATTTTTTTTTTTCTATTATTAGTTATTTAGGGATAAAGAATGGGAGAAAGGGGAAAATTGGAGCTTTGGAGACACAGATTTGATTCCCAGCTCTGTCATCCTGTGCAGTCTTAGGTGAATCATCCAATTCACTAGAAGTGCAGCAGTGCAAATTAAACAGGTTGTCTACATATGATCTAACCAAGAACAAGAAGCAATGAAATAAAGAATAAAATACTTAAGGTAGAGCTACAAAATTTCTGGATTCAAATTGATGCTACAAAATGGGGAATTACTTGCTTTGTCTATAGTGCTAAATGACATCTTGGGGACCAATACAGAGTCTTAAATCCAGCGGTACAGACTAGCCCACAGAAGGATTTCTTGAGGGTAATTCCTTTTAAAACTAACAGTTTGCATACACACTATATAGAACCTGGACCTCAATTTACTCTAAGTCCCAAGTGGACTATCTCTAGGATACCGTGGCTGATTTTGTCTATTTTTGTACCTGTTCACCTGCTCATTATGTTTGAAAGATTGTAATGGCCTTTTGTTGTTTGTTTGTTTGTTTGTTTGTTTTAGTTTATTGTAGTCTGTCAGAAGAGTGTTTCTGCAGCATGAACCTGAGGAATACATTGCACATATTGGTGTGTGGCATGAAGGTCCTTAGTTGTCCTTGAGGATGCAAGATCAGTACTGGAGATTTCGTAGGATAAAGAGAATCATCCAGATGTGTTCTTATTCACAGTGACTTCTGGGAGTTGATCCTCTGAACAACTTTCCCCAGAATAACACCAGCACTTTGTTTTAATAAGATTAGGCCAAACACGACCAAGAAGAGAGTTAACAAATAAACAATGTAGAAAATCAGGTGTCCGTATTTAGCCTATGAAGGCAAATAGGCTTGAAAGCCTACTGAGAGGAGTGGAAATGGGTAATTTGGCCTCAGAAGCTGTGAAAAGCCCTTAGATTCCACAGTAGAGACTGCAAACTGATTCCTTGAATTGAATTCTTGAACGAAGAGCTGCCTTTGAAAGAACATGCTGCCCTGGAAGGGGCAGTTATGGAGTCTCCATTTTTGGAGACATTCGAAAGCCATCTGGTCACAGTCCTGGACAACTAGATGTAGATGGCCCTGCTTGAGCAGTGGAGTCTGACCAGGTGACCTTCAGAGTCAAACCTCAGCCATTCTGTGATTCTGTGAACTCAGCCCCAGGACTTGCTATCTGAGCTTCTTCCCACTCCAGCTCCACATGTTTTAAAATGTAAATATTCTGGTTCATACTCTAATATACGCATGATCTCTATATGATGAAAACCTTTAATAGCCTATATCACAGAATGTATAATTGTTGAGACAACTATATGTTTTAGGGTTGTTTAACCATTAGAAGCATATTTAAAAGTTTGAATATTGCTGCAAGCCTAAGACAGATTTCTGATATTGACTGATTTTTTTTTCTAAGCCAACCTAATGAATTTAAGTTCAGCATTAAAAATTATATACGTCAATATACTTTGCCTCATTTATAGATTATATTTAACTAGATAACGAGTTCTTAATGCAATTTTTTCCCTTCAGATGTTTGAAACTTTTTATAGTCTTCATTAATTTTAACTGATCAATATGACTGTGGTCAAATTTAAAATTTTATCACTTGGCTAGTTACTCTGTTTATTTCTCTTGGTCTCCTATCTCTTGATCATTTTCAGTGTTAAAACTGTACATTACTTTGTGGAACATAAATGGCTTCCCTACTAATCTCTTTTGTGGTAAAAAGATAAAGAGCCATTATAAAAATCAGTTCTCTGATCTCATGCTTCTTAACGTGGTGTTCCATTATTTTTATCTTCATTTTTCTATAACTTTGTCCACAAAGACTTCAGTGACTTAATGATATTTAGCAGTTTAAACAAACAAAAAAAAGCTTAGGTTTTGTTTTTCTATATTGTTTTTCTATATTTATTCTATTTATGTATATATTTAGAAAGTGAATGTGTTTGGATATGAAATAATATATCATTATGTTTTGGGTTTTTTTTCAATTCATGGACAGCATCATTTGATTTCCATAAAAATCCCAGTGATATTAAGTACAATGGTATAATACCATCCAAGAATATCTGAAATAGTGACCACCAACACAGAAAGATGAAAAAGTGAGTATGAGAGAAACTAAGTCATCACTGCTGATATCATTGAAGTATCTACACATTACAAAATAACATTTATTGGTCAACTGACTATAGAACTTCACTTTAGTGTCATGTTCAGGGATGTATCTTTTCCTCTGACTAATGAAAAAATGAATCCTGATTTCTGTTTTCATTGCTATTTCAATTCTGATCAAAGCCATTTACAGTAAATAAATCAAAGCTAAACTAGCAGCATTTGGAGGGCGCTGGAAATACAACTATGTTTCTGGTCAAACAACAATCTTCTGTTGGAATGTTCTAGGTAAAATCTTATTCAGAGTATACTTTTTAGAAGAAATTTCAAAAAATAGCTAGAATTTACTCAAACATACACATACAAATATAATGCTGTGGAATTCTTATAACTCATGTAATATAATGCATTTCACACCACAAGTCACTTTCTTTAGGAATTCCCAAAATAGAAATAAATAGATAAATAAATAAATAAATAAAAGAATTATCATCTTGCTTTTACATGGTGTTTGTTAGTCTCTAGTTAACAATACTGGCCTGCACCTGCGCTGTATTCAGAGCCAAATTCATTTGCAATTTCCATTCTTTCATATATAAATAAGTGTGTACTTTTTTTTCTGAAACCTTGCAAAAACCATCTTTCAAATGACAGTAAGTATCTTATTGTGAGGGATTCTTTTACAGTTTCCTGCTAAATCTCTTGTAAGTAGCAAGCTCACTAAATAGAAACTACCTGCAAGGATTTGACAAAGTAGTCCAAGAATTCATATGTAAAAGATATTATTGTTACATTAATGAAGCTTAATCATATTTTGCTTTGCTAAATCTTTTTGAATGCACCAGTGTTGTCTGCCCATATTAAAGTCTGCTAAGTAAAGGAGGTTTGAAAGTGGAGTATATTGCTTGGTGCCTGGAGTCTTATCCTCTTGAGAAAGGATAAAACGTGAGGGTGGGCTGAAAATATTGTAAATGTGCCATTAAAGGGATAGAAGTCAAATCATATTCAGTTAATATCCAAAAGTCTCAAAGGCTTTCACCCAGCACTTTCATGGGTTGGTGTGGCAGTACTGTGATTTTCTGGGCATTATGAAAAAACAGAATTTGTTAGTACATTTCTGAAACTGCCAAGGAAACTTTTTTTTCCAGTAATCTGAATACTAAATTACAAAACTCTCTCTGAAGAGCCAACTTTCTTTGTAATGCACAGTTAAAGCAGATGCATAGGTCAAATGAATATAGGAATGTTGTCTGCATGTTGTCTAATGGTTCATTTCCAGTAACAGAGATGTGCAGTGTAGATATTAAGTAAATATTTTATTAGCTAAACTTAAAACACAAGCAACACCTATTCAGAGGTGTTCACAAGTATTTTTTTCTTCAATTACTTTTAGATTGTGCCAGTGTCAAAAGTATTTCTGAAGATCCATAAAGCTAATATTTGAGCAATGCAGAAGATCACTTTCCAAAAGTAAATTTTGTGCAGCAGAAGAAAAGGAAGTAAATGTAAGGTGATGACCTACTGATGTCTATCTGGACAGAAAAATACTTTTTTTTTTTTTTTTCCCAGTGCACTGCCCTGTGCATTCTATTATGTTTAATGTAACCTTGAGAAAGGAAGCAGAGTTCAATCAACAGTGGTTGTTTTTAGAAAAGGTTCATTAAAAGAGCATTTGAATTTTCTGTTCCTTTACACATAAACAACTATTTTCAGATTGAGATTATAATTTATTTTTATTTTTAGTCTCTTTTTTCACTGTTTTTACTTAGTACAGGTATCTGCTGTGTCACTTTTCTCCTAGGCCTTTCCAAAAAAAATATAAACTCAAGATATTCAATAACAAAAATGTATGATTTAACTCATCAACCAGTGTTAATAATACTGTTTCTATTTCTTCTTTTACTGTTTTGAGAGTTCTTTGCTCAGAGTTTGGAGTGAGACGCAGGAGGCGCTGAGGTGTTCTTCTAATTAGATTGTTTATTAATTTCTTATCTATGGCATAGCAGCACAGAGCATTCTCTAAGTTAACAAGGTGGAAAATGGCTCCGAGTTGTAATTTCCAAGGCCATTTAAAGTCCAATCTATCCAATTATGAACTGCCAACTAACATGTTTTTACTTATAATCCAGTAACCATTCATTTACCTCCTGCATTGCGGGCTTTCTTGAACCAATACCAAACTATCCAGACTCATGAAGAAGAAGGAAGAAAGAAAAAGTAAAAATCCACACCCAAAATCCTCTGTCTTGTTACTAATACATTACTAATAACTCATAAACCTAATTTCCTACATCTCTACATATTCCACCCAGTGACATAACAAATTGCTTTTTAATTACAACACTGAAAGATTGAAATTTATCTAAACATGGGGTTCCAACAAACCAGAATAATTGCTATTTTACAATTAACAGAGGAAAAGGGTGCAGTGGGGCAAAGAGCTAGTGTAATCCTTCAGGTGGCGTTAGATTCTACATCTTCCTCTAACGAGGTGGAATGTTATATCAGTGCCCAGCATTGCCTTGCACAGTAAGGACGAGGAAATGTTCACTTAGAGATTGCTTGTGGCTTTCTTAAATATAAGAGCAATGTAGGAGGGCAGGGGATACAAGACTGCTGCTTTCCTGAGGCTGCAGAAGAATTTTCACATTAGCTCTTCTCTTGTTCTGAGGATTTTTCACATATTTCTCGGAGTTTGCTGAGTACCCAGAAGAGCTAAGGAATTTGAGCATGTGAATAATCTGGCTTCTTCAACTACTTTACTATTGCTAAAGCCTTGTGAAATGCAGCCATATGTCTGCCCATACACAGGAATTTTAGGCATCTTTGTTTCTTCCAGAATATTTGCCCTGGAAAATGCACTTCCACCTGCAGAAATGTGTTCCTTATCTATTAAATATGCCTTTTATTTCTAATCTAAATCTCTGACCATCCAATATCTTCCATAGTTCCTTTTCTTACCAATATATAGTACATTTTGCTTAAAATGGGCACACTGTGCTTTAAATTTCAGTTCTAAATGATCTATCTAGGTATTAAAGTTGCATTTAAGCACTTTGTAGTGCTGGATAATTGATGCCTTAAGTTTCTACTGCCTTTTTACTAGTGGTTTCATAGAGTTCATTTGAAGGTAAAGCACCATCCGTGAGAGGTAATTGGGAGGTGTTGGCTGAGAGCTTAGCCTAATGTAACTCACAAAATGTATTGCTCTAAAATCCTGAATACATTTCCAGGGAGTTCTGCCAAGGTAACCAATACATGGTCTTATTATGGGTGCTCAAAAGTACAGCTCTCATGTTCTGTTAAAATTTCCATAGGTAAAAAGAACACACATACATAATTCAGGAAATACTAACAATTTCTCAATTAAAAAAAAATGCTAAGAGTTGCAATTTACACATACTGTGGCCACAGGAAACAACTGGGAAAATATTAATCCTTTTAAACAATTAGTGACAGAAAATATCATGACATCCATTGTATAATGGTACTGAAAGCCTGTTTAGGGTGCATACATAATGCATTTTAGATTATATTGATATTCTATAACCCATTAAATATAATTACAATATAGGAATTACTACAGCACTGTGATTATAATAAAAATGCTTTAAAGTTACCTTGGGGACTACGATCTTTTTCTATTAATAACAGAAGTGTTACAGAGAGTTTTTTTCTGCTACATTTTGCAGACAATAAGTACATCTCCTGACAATAATCAAAAAGAAAAATCTGTCTCTCTGGAAGTGATACAAGTCTTCAAACTTAGACATCAAGTTTCTTTTCAGATGCTTTAGATTATCTGAAACTTCCATGTCAGGTTACTAACAATGATTCAAGGCCCATTCCGAATCATTGGCCCATTCTGGCCCAGATAAAGGCCAGACTGGATATTCTGGGACATCTGAAATAATAAAACTTTATCTGCAAGTGGAACTTAATCTAGCTGAGACATCCACAGGTTTCCCTTTGCATTTACCATCAGTGACTAATGCACACTGTTTCTTAGGCTGTCCTGCTGACTCCATCTATCCAAAGAGACAGTTTAACCTGAAGTGTTTGGGTTTTACCAGTTTTCTAAATGCTTCATTTAAAAAATGTGACTTTTTCATAGTGTAGAGACTCTGGTGAACTACTGCAAGAAGAATATCCAACAGGAAGAAGTGGAGCTTTTGGTTTATTGATTTATTAATGCCAGATATATCTTATTGTCCATCTGGAAATGCTTGTTGAGGTGAGATAGCTTACTTTTAATTTACTGGTTGTTAATTATATACTGTATTTTCAGATTTTGCTACTGTCCCTCATGATAATTCCACTCAGAGAAGAACTGCATGACATAATAATAAAATGCCTGCTTATGTTATGCACTCTTGCAACACTGACTATCAGAATAGCTGCATTAAAAAATCAGATCTCCTTCAGTACTTGGGACAGTGGAAATGTACTTGTATATTCAATTTTTTAACAGCCATTTTTAATAGCACATTCTGTAATTTAAACGTATTTACAATTTTATCCTGAAATTGTCAGGTTCCCTATCTTGACTGTTTCTTACTGAGACTACTAATACCATTAAAAGCACATCACAAAAACTGAGAAGAGGCAAAGAAATTGGCTAACAACAAAGATAATAAAGATTAAGTCCAGTCCTGGATCCTGCTCATCACTATTTTGCTTTGGATTATCTGCTAGTAAGCATGTACATGCAATAGGCATACAAAATCAGGTTTACTCGTCTCTTCCCCCTTGTTTTGGCTGAGAGAGAGCAGTAAGAGAATTCTGGAAAACTAAGCAGATGTTTATTTCTGCAGCATCTGTCATGGGATGTTTACTAAGGCTGGCAAAAGCAGCAGACATAAATTGTAGAGAATTTGCACTACATACTCGTAGAGGATAGGCAACCAGCCTGCTGACTGGTAGACAGATGGCTAGAGACAGTACTAATCCAGAAAAGACCTTCATTATGAATAGGTGTGCCTAGGATTGTGTGGCAAATTTTTCATTAACTTCTTATGCTATTTTCTTTACATTAACAATTAAAGCCATTTGATAAAAGGAAGAAAGAGAAAGAAGTAGACTGACTTACAAAACTTCTCATTCAGACACAAGAATTCCACAATTTTGGGAAAAAAGGTAACTGTGTAGGCTTTCTAGGCAGGTCTTTTTAAGTTCTGTGATTATGAAATATTTCAGTAACTTCAGTAACAGAATTTGTAGTTACTAAGTTAAATAAATTTAAATTCCCCAATTTCAATTATGTATGTTTTGCTTCTTTTGGATGCTGTAAGCAAGTAATTTTGCTATAACCATAACTCTTCACTGAATTTTTGCCTATCTATCCTATTCCACTGTATTCTCATGAAATTTCCCTGATTTTACCTGTAGCTGATGAATACAGAAAAATGTGTGTTTTAGAATAGCATTTTTCACAGTATGTTAACTTAGATAACACTTTTTTTTTCACTGTGCCACCACAGCACATCCTTTTAATGAAAAATTGGCTTCTTTAAACATTTCAGTCATAGCCCAAGCCCTTAAAAGCTCAGGGCAGCCTTCTCTGAGACCTTTGCCAAGATCAAAATATAAAAGGGTCAGAGGAAAATCTCTGTAATGCTCACCTGGGGAAAATGAAACCTTTATTATGACAGAAAAAAGAGTTATGGTTAGTAACTGTATGAATGCAATGAATCCATTGAATTTATAGTGGCAGTTACAGAACCATTAAGCTAATGCTAAAAATGTGGCATTCTATACTGTTTTTGCTATGTTCCTTAAATACAGAATCATGGAATCAAAGAATGGCTCGGTTGGAAGTGACACAGAATCACAGAATCATAGAATCACAGAATCACAGAATAGCTGGGGTTGGGTGGGATCTCTGGAGATCATCTAGTCCAATACCCCTGTCAAGGCAGGGTCACCTAGGGCAGGTTACACAGGAATGTGTCCAGGTGGGTTTTGAATATCTCCAGAGAAGGAGACTCCATTACCCCCCTGGGCAGCCTGTTCCCATGCTCTGCCACTCTCAAGGGGAAGAAGTTCTTCCTCATGTTGAAGTGGAACTAGTGGAACTTCTTGTGGTTTAGTTTATGGTCATTGCTCCTCCTGTCCCTGGGCAATGCTGAAAAGAGTACAGCACCATCTGCCTGACACCCTCCTTTGAGATATTTATATGTATTGATGAGATTCCCTCTCAGTCTTGTCTTCTCTGGACTAAACAGGCCCATCTCCCTCAGTCTCCTCATAAGAGAGATGCTCCAGACCTCTCATCATTTTTGTGTCCTCCACTGGACCCTCTCTGGTAGCTTCTTGCCTTTCTTGTACTGAGAAGCCCAGAACTAGACACAGCACTCCAGATGTGGCCTGAGAGTAGAACTGGGTAGAAAGGGAGGATCACCTTCCTTGACCTGCTGGCTACACTTTCTCATGACCTTTAGAGACCATCTATCTATATCACTGGTCAATATAATCTAAACTTATTCTCTTTCAGTTTAAAACCATTATCCCTTGCCACATCACTACAGGCCTTGATTAAGGTCTGTTTTGACCTTTCTTATGAGCCTCTTTAGATGCTGAAAGGCCACAATAAACTCGTTCCAGTGCCTTCTCCAGGTGGAACAATCCCAAACTCTCTCAGCCTGTCTTCGTAGGAGAGCTGGCCCTCCTCTGCACCTACTCTAACAGGTCCATGTCATTCTTGTGCTGGGGCCCACACTTGGATACAGAACTCCAGGTGGGGTCTCACCAGAGTGAGAGGGAGAATCACCTCCCTCAATCTTCTGGTGACTTTTTTTTTAATGCAGCCCAGGATACAGTTGGCTTTCTGGGCTGAAAGCTCACATTGCCAGCTAACGCCCAATTTTTCATTCACCAGTGTTCCCAACTCCTTCTTTCCAGGACTTCTCTCAATCCACTCGTGACCCACATATCTTCAATATAGTGGCAAAAATGTTGAGGGCGACAGTATCTAGGGCCTTACAGAAGTCCAAGTACATGATCTCCACAGCACCTTCTTCGTCTCTCCATCATAAAAGGACACTAGATAATCAGGCATGATTTGCTCTTGGTGAAGTCATGTTACCTGGCTCTAATCAGTTCCCCATCTTCCATGTGTTTTGACATATCTTCCAGGAGGATCTGTTCCATGATCTTTCTGGGCACAAAGATGAGGCTGTCTGGTCGTTAGTTCCAAGGGTCCTCCTTTTTACCCTTTTAAAAATGATCATGATGTTTCTCTTTTTTCAGTTGCTGAAGTCTGACTGACTGCCATAACTTTTCAAATATAATGGAATATGGCTTGACAACTGCATCAGCCAATTCCTTCAGGACTCTGAGATGCATCTTCTTATGTCTGTTGAGTTTATGTATGTTCAGGTTCCTCATGTGGTCTCAAATCTGACCTTCACTAATGATGAGGGACTTTATTCACCCAATCCTTGCCCCTATTCCTTGAGGATTAGGGATTTGAGAAATGTAGGAAGAGAGATCGCCATTGTAAGCCAAGGCAAAAAATTTGTTGAGTACCTCAGCATTTTCCATGTTGTTTGTCACTTGTTCTCCTGTCTTATTTAAGAATGGGCGGGTAAAAATTCTTTAATCTTCCTTTTCTGGCCACATACCTGGAGAAGCCTTTCTTGTTATTCTTCACATCCATCACCAATTTCATCCTCAACTGCACCTTAACTTTCCTAATCCCATCCATACACATCCAGGCATTGTTCATATGTTCTTCCCAGGATACATGTGCCTGTGCATTTTCTTCTTACTCTTTAGTGGTTATTCAGCCATGTTGGTCTCCTGCATTCCTTGTCTGCTTTGAGAGCTCTTGCACTCTAGTAATAATCTCCTTCTTGAGCTGTCAGCTGTGTTCAGTCCTTTCTCCCTGAGAGCAGTTTCCTAGTGAATCCCATCCAAGAATTTCATAAACAACTGAAAGTTTGCTTTCCTATAATTCAGGGTTCTGACTTTACCCTTCACCTGGGTAGAGTATTTCTCAAGACTGTGAATTCCACTATAACCAGATCAACCCAGGTGAACACCAATCTTGTGCTCTCTAATTAGTTCACTCCTATTAGTGAACATCAGATCTAGTAATGCTTCATCTTTCTGGCTATCTATCATCTGGATTAAGAAATTATCCTCACCGCACTCCAAGAACCTCCTGGACAATTTACAGCTTGCTGTGCAGCTTTTCCAGCAGATGTCACGGTAGTTGAATAAAGACTGAGAAAGTTAAGAGGTTAAATAGAAATGCAGATTATATAAACTGCTGGAAGGTTTGTCATTCATCAGAGGACAGCAATGAAACTAAAGATGGATTTTCTTTTCCACCCTGACCTTGTTGATCAAAGCTTACTTTGATAAATCTTTCTTACTCCACAAATGGTTTTGTTAATAGATACTTTCACAGCTATCAAGGATGAGACAGACTGATATTTAAATTGAAAAATTGAAATGAAATGGAAACAAAAAGAGGTATAATTTAATAATATTATTAAACAATTTATAAATTTTGTAGCATTACATGCATTTTAATAGAGTATCAACTTAATTATTATAGCACTATTATAAAATACAGAAAACCAAATGTATCTGAAATATGGTTCAAACTTCCTCATTTGCTATGCTTTATTAAAAGTGCCGTACTTTGTCTAAAACTTACTTTTGCCTAAGGAATAAGTAGTGCTCTATTGGAAAAATTGTTTACTTTTTATCAGGTTTAGTATTTTGTTTATTTTCATTAAATAATAAGCAATATGGTAGAACTTTTTGGAAAGCTAAAAGGAAAAAACTAATATGAAATATTCTATCATATCCTTTCATACTGTTTATAGTAAATACTTTATGAAAGTTTTGTGGGCAGAAATTACATATTCAGGAACATAATTCATGTCACGAAATTCATAATTCATCTTGAAGGTGTTTATATTTAAGATAGTTATTCATATTGTTTTACAATGGAGTGGAAACAATACAGGATATTGTGGGAATAAATTAAGTGTCTGATAGAAATCAGTAACTCCGAAAACTTAATGATAGTCTATGCCTATAATAGAATATATAACTCATAATATTTCTCTATATACGTGACTCAAGATAGATCTCTAACTTTTAAATATGTGCCAGTAGACAAGATGGCTCTTAGATTTGGAAAGTTCCATAAGAACGAAAAAATAAACCATGTATTTAGCATAATTTATGCATCTCTTCAAATAGCTATTGAAATTAATGGGTGAATTTGTGTTGAATGATAGGAATTAGAAGAAATCTCAGCCCTAAAAAATCCTTAAATAAAAAGATAATGAGCACATAATGACAACGTGACTTCTTTGAACTGAAGCATCATGCACTATATGCTATGACGGACTGAAAAAGAAAATATTATTAAAGGAAAAAAACCAACCAAACAAACAATTAAAAAAACCCCTACACATATATTGAAATCTGTTCTTGTGCATATTCTTTAATCAACTTACCAGATTTAATTGAAATTGAAATTGTAATAAAAGCAGCTGATGAGCAAAACAAACAGTATTGATAATTGCTAGTACAGACATAACTTTCAAAACTGCAACAGAAAGAAAAAAATCTTTGAAACACTCATTAAAATCAGAATTCCATTTCCCTATCAATAGAGTGTGCATATGTATGTGCCTTTTAAAAGACAATAACATTTAATTTCATGTGTTTATTTCCCACCCCTTGACCTCATCTGCAAATACGAAAGTTTTGAGTATATTTTGTTATACATTTAAAAGTATTGCTTCCAGGAATCTATGGAAAGATTAATTTTTATGTGTGTGAAATTCAGGTTTCACAAAGTCGGACTTCATTCTGTGTTACTGAATATGTATATATGTGCTGGTGTGACACTAATCACGACTGCAGCCTGGGATTAAATCCAGATATTTCAAAGTTTCTCTTAGAAAACAAACATGAAATGTCATAAATAAAGACGAAAAAATATTCCATTAACTAACTATTGGTTCATTCATATTGACCTGTGTATCAAAGACAAAGCTGCTGGATGATGACATTTTCAGTTCAATTTAAGATTTTGTAGTGTGGTGAAGAGGATCAAGCTTAATTCAGATAAGAAGGAAAGAGAATGATCTCTGGGAAAAAAATCCCAAAACACCCATAGCCACACAACAAAATAAGTTAGTCAGTTATAAAGTTCTTTCTCTTGTGAAGAGCTTTAAGATACCATAGTACAGGAATTAGATGTTTCTGATGGTTTGAGACAAAAACAAGATAAAAATTAATAGTGCAATGGCATACTCATGCCTAATAGTGCAGTGGCATACCTGTGCCTTCAGAGATTAATAGAAAAGCTGGAAATGAGAAAATAGCTGGGGGTGAGTAGAAGGAGGGTTATCCGACTACAGAAAATTGTCAGTTTAACAGGTATATACAAAAAATGATCCTACAATGTGTCTGAAAATGTATTGCTACTAGAAACAGTGCGTTTAATGAAAAGTTAATGAGGTCTCATCTGGAGTACCAAGTCAATTCTGGTTTCACTCTTGTGTAATCTTAAGCTGCTTTAGTTTCAGAAACAGGACATTAATAGTATAAGCACTGTCTGGGTTCTTCCTGGAGCCCATAGAAGTAGATGACTGGGATTGATAAATCATAAAATTTTAATCATAAAAATAACCGACTGCCCTAGTTTAGATACCTAACATTCACTGGCTAAAAGTATATGAGAGAAATCCTATGATCATAATTAAGAGAGATTAATTCAAACAGTTGCAAAAAAAAGATTGAATAAAATGACATGGAGGACAAACTATTTTTTAACCAAAAAACCTCTATTAAAATATAATGAAGACCCATCAAAATAAATACAGGAACTAGTCATAATTCTCAGTATTGACACTTTACCTGGGAGATCTTCTGCTCCTAGAACTCTTATTTTTAAATTGGTAGTCATGGGAAAAAATAAAATAATAGGTGAAAGAAAATACAGGAATGAAAAAATTCCAAACCAAACAACAACAACAACAACAACAACCACCACCAACAATAACAACAAAATAAACCCAATACAATGTTTTTATCAAGCTATGTATTTTGGCCAAAAAGCTCTATAACCAAAATCTCGTGGTTGTGGTCCCTTTTACAATTACTTTTCATCTACACTAATGGTCATATTTCTGTGATTTCATGAATTTAAGCTCTAAAATTTTTGTTTAGATGTAACAAAAGAGTGAGACTTAGAGTGTATAATTTTCTGGTGAAGAAAATTCTTTCCTTGGAGAAGGTGTTTTCTGTACTCTACCCAGAAATATAAGCCAGGAACTCATAATTCCTGACCAACTGTTCAGAAAGGCTTATATGGAATGTCTGATTTCAGGAAGTCAGTAACTTGCAGTAGGATATAAGTCTCAAAAAGGTCAATTCATCAAAGTTATATATGTTACTGATGTTTCATGATAGCAAAAATACTTCAACCTTTTTTTTCTAGGTGTCAGCATGGCTTGTGCATTTAAACAGGACATGTTGGGAATTTTTTAAACCATCCCTTCAGCTTAAAATTTAAAAATCTAACTAAGTGACCTGTAGATTTATGACAAAGATCTTCACATGAGATAATGCTGTAAAGACCCTTGGAATTACCTTTGTTTGGCCCAGAGGAGAAAAGAAGTGCTATTAAAAGTACTAAGATAGTTTCAGCATATGAGCTTGGATTTATGTACCTTCCTATATTTTTGCTAGACAAATAGCTATATAAAAACACTAGTATAGTGAACTAATTTCTATTTTATTTTCAGCTTGAATGGATGAGAAAAAATTTATATTCACTAAGCAAATAATTTTGAGTTTTAGATAATGTTACAGACTCACAAAGCTGATTTATATAAGCAATCAAAAATGAGAAATCTAAGAAAAATTTGCTGAAATACTAAGTTCTGAAAATGGACTTTGTAGGAACTAGCAATTCTCCAAATAATTTTAATTTTATTAATTAAACCAAGATTTTATTTGGAAAAAATATATTTTTGAAGACTTCTGTTGCACCAATATATGTCAACTGAAATAAGTGAAAGTATCTTCTTTTCTTTTATAAAAGTCTCTTGCTAACTATACCTACTTTATTTATAATTATGGAGGCAAGATGAGAATCACATCTACTTTCTCAATAATTAATTATTTTTATTTCCTAGTTCTGTTCTAAGGAACAGTGGTTTTTACGTTCAGAAGCTTTGTGTCATTCTTTTAGCAATTTGACACTGACTGTTTTAAACAAAGTAATTTTGTACACACTTTAAATTGTACATTATTGTAGGCAGAAATACAGGTAATGTTGATAAATCCATTTATAAAACTAAACTCTACTTACCACAGCTGCAGTCTGGGCATCTGTGACTCAAACAGAAGGCTTAAAGTTATTTTCTATATTATCAACATATTTCTGACTAGTTTATGCTGGTATGTCAGGATATCTGTCACTCAAATAACCTACCACAATACTAGTTTCATTCCTTTGTTTTTATTTTTTTTTTGGTTGCTCTACCCCCTTTTTTTATATTAGTGCTAATAGTTTTCATTGCATTTTTGCAGATTACATAAAAACAAGTGAATTTTATTATAGCAAAGATAACATACAAATGAGACTTTAAAAAATGAAGTTAGAAGATAATATTTGCTTTGAATTACAGCCAGTCTTGATTTAGTAGGTATAACAGCATATTGCTGTTTGTATCACCCGGGAACTTCAGAAAAAACAAAATGAGAACATGGATATATGTATTTTAAATAATTCCATTGAGTAAAATTTCTAAGGGTTGGAGAGAATACATATTGCTACTAAAATTTTTTAGACTTCTTTTTTGGTTACTGTTAAAAAAATTCACTGGCAATTTACAAACTATATTGAGTTATAAGTAAAAATATCAATTGTGTTAGCAGAAAAATATCTCAATCCTGCTAATAGATTTTAATTACAACTGAGGCATTGCAAAATATATAAAGAGAGTTTGAAGGCTTTTCTATGTCTCGTCTAAAGGACTCTTTTGTGGTTTTTCTGGACTCACAGAGAAAAACAAAACAAAACAACAAAAGAAACAACTACCACTAAGTTTTTTTTTAATAAAGACGTATTTTCATACCATACTTTTTTTCTTGTTACGTGCAAATTTGGAAATTCCATGGAAAATCAAAATTTTGAAAAGAAATAAAATCAACCCTAGTTTTTCTAATTCATCCTGACTTATTTTTCAAGGCTCTGTTATTCAAAACCTTTCTAGGTAGCCAGATTCCTGACATTTTCAGGATTCAGTAAGACTTATGTTTTCCTATTCTTATGCACTATTTGACCTTCTTACATAAGAGAAAATACCATAATCTATTTTTTTAAACATTCCGTTATACAGAGTTTAGCAAAATAATCAATGCCAAATCCACATGTGTGAATTGACAGAACTCCAGCTTAAGTTACTACTGAGAATGCAAGCTATTGCCATCTCATATTGCTTTGGTTTTCACCACAAATAATAACAGGATTAATGCAAAAAAAAAGTTATAACAGGTAATGACTCTCGTAACAACACAGTAGAAAAGCAAAATGTGGAATATAGAAAAACACAAGGTCAGCTATGTGAAAATCGTATGCTGTTTCTTATAAGTTACCTTGTTCAACCTAGAAGGTAAAATATGTTCTTGCTTAGAAGCTAAGTGTAACAGTAGCAGAAAAAAAAATATTTAATTCCTTAGTTAACTTTTAATTGTGAAACATAAATAAATAAAAAACTCCCAGATCATTTAAAAAAAAAAAAAGTTATAAAGTACTGTGCTTTGAATACAAACAGCTAGCAATAAAGCAATGCCAATACAAATGTCGAAATTTTAAATCAATTGCACATCTAAATGGCCCATTTTGTCCTGACATGCACCTAATGGGATAAAGCCATGGGTTCTGAAGGGCTTTGCTGACATCATCACAAGACTACTCTCCATTGTCTTTGAAAGATAAAAGTATCCTGTTGTCTTCAAAAATTAAAAAGTCGCAGTCATCTCCAGCAGTGGCAACAAGGAGTATCTAGGGAAGGTGATCAGCCTCATTTTGGTACCTGGATATCCTTTAAGTATTAATACCGGACCAGATTCCGTTTACTGTCACTATCAACAACCTGATCATCAGAAGAGAGTACATAAGCAGATCTGCAGAAAACATTAAACTGGTAGGAAGAGAGAGAGACAGATTACAATCTCTGTTTAAACAATGCTAAATTCGTCTTGAAGCATAAATACATACATGAATGTGGAAGATATTTTCATGGGGTAAAACAAAGATAATTCTTTAAGGAATGCAGAGAAAGAAAAAGATTCACTGAAGAACAAGTTTAAAGAACAGTTAGACAGTGGAAGAAACAGGAATAAACAGAGTAATGGAAAAAAAAAAGGGCTATATTTCAATAAGAGCAAATTTAACGAGGTTGAAGGCAGCCAGCCAGGAAAGAAAAAGATGAGGTACTTGAAATTAGAAAGTAATCACTAAACAAAAAATTACTTTGGACAGAGTAATCTGATTAAAGCATAAGGTATAGAATTTGCTTCTGGGAAGAAAGTGGATATCATTGACCAAAATAAACTGTAAAGTATAGTGAGGTTTTAAGTTTTCAATGAATATAAAAAGCTTTTGGTTTGACAAGAAAGATATTGGAGCAAAGAAGTGGTAAAGGCAGTGCCAGCTGATTACAAAACATACCTACATGTAAATCAGAAGAAAATTCTAAGGGCAAATAGAAGATGAGGTAAAGAAGAAAATATAGTCATGATGTTAATTGTATATTCAGAAATATAAGTGTCTGTGGAAAAGGGGAGGCAAAGAAAATCAGTTTCTGAAAAACAATAAAGGATGAAAAACTACCTAGAACAAGTTACACAATTTTATTAAATTAGATAAGCAGGAATACTGAGAGAAAAATATAGACATTCTTTTCAGCATGATTTTATTTAAAAGAAATTGGCTTAACTGTTCAAACCTGAAAAGAGTAGCTGAAGGTGTTTTTAGCACAGATCTAAGATTTCTGTTGTTCAAGAAACTGTACAGTTCACTTTTGAGTCATAGCCACATATGGAGCCAGTATTTTCAAACCCCATAAAAAGAAGATTTCTAAGAATGATCTGTGACCCTATTCCACTGACTTTTCATCGGTTTATGATTTCTTGTTGTTTACTTTTCTTGATTATACAGGTGTATAATATTTCTGTTAATGCATTCTCCATATTATCAAGAGGTTGTGATAAGGAATAAATGTTTTCGTATAATGTTGCAAATCTGTGTCACTAGACTAATCAAAGAAACCCCCAAAGGACATCTAAGTAACTAATAAAATTCATTAAAAGTATTATCAATTTAATTTGTGGTTTGTTGCGGAGTGGTGAATAATGTTTGTTTGTTTGTTTGTTTGTTTCGTGGGTGTTTTTTGGTTGGTTTTGGTTCTTTTCATAAAGGAAATCAAGTGTTTAAATGCATGCCAGAAGTCTGCCCCTCCGGCTCGGTACAAAATGTTGCTTACCTCAACACAAATTCAGCCTAGCAGAATGATTGTGTAAGGGCTCTTGAAAAATAAATGTGACTTAAACCCCTAGTGTTCATACCATCTGCAAGAGCTGAATGACTGTATTATATGTGTATTGTGACTTTGCTCAAAGACAACAACTAGGATTGAGTTACCATGTGCATAACTCTGGTCTCCCTAGTTTTCAGAGTCTGGTATTTACCTGGACACAAATTTCCCAAAGGATGTAGAGTGCCACCTTCATTTTGCTCAAACAGTAGTTTTTGTCAATTAGTTTTGTTGTAATGTAGAAGCAAGACTGTGAATAAAATGGCTCATGCACAGAATTAGAAATGTGTTGCTGTCAAGGAATTTCACTATATGTGTTGTACAGCATTAGGTCAACATATGGTGCATGGAAATGAAATCCAATGTTATCATTATTACTATTTGCTGTTCCTTCTTGAGGACTTTGAGTCCTACAATTAAGCTTGACAATACAGATAAAATATTAATAATTTTAAAGATTAATTGACTTGAGACTATCATAATTATATCAGTTGAGAATGTGTTTCCTCTCCTCATAAGTAATGCTGGTACTAGATGGCTGTTACAGTCTTCCACCCCTAATTTCTCTTTTCAGAAGTACCATCTGTGTTGTCACTGCACACACCACATTTGGTATCTTTCAGTGCTTTCTGCTTAAAAGTCGGTGAGCTCAAATGGGCAAAACAAAGAGTCCACGGACAGAGATTATAAAAGCAAGAAAGACTACAGGGGTGTTTGTGTGGGAGGGCAAGAATCTTAGAACAGGGTTGCGGTTGTAGAGTTGTAGAGCCTTTTCCCAGTAACACCACAAGTGCTACGCAGATGCTGTTATGCAGCAAGGTGAATACAATAAAGTCAAGTTGCAATGTAATGGCTGCATCACCATAATAAATTGCAAGACCTTCAGACTCATACTCAGATAATGATGTTACAGCTACAGTTATGGCTTATTTATTTAACCAAGGGCAAAGTTGTTGAGACACAGTTTCATTTTCAAGAAAGGCCTGACAAGGCAGATGGCAGTAACGGCACAGGACAAATGAACTTCTCTGCTAGCCAGCCAATACAAAATACAGCACAGCTCAGGAGGACAGAGTGCATGCTCTTAAGAGGAAACATAAACCAATGAAATTAAATACCTACTGAGCATTAATAAACCCATTAGCGAACATTAATAAAATAAAAAGGCTCACTCCTCTACAGCCTTGGGAGTCAGCAGCTCCATTCTCTGTGAACTATTTAGTGGGGCTGGAAGAATGATTTGAGGGGGAGAGCTGGGAAAAGAGTAAATCAGTAGGTACATTTTAGTTAATGGGCAGGGACTGCATATAGCTAAGGGCTGAATCAGCTGAAGTGAAGGTTGGAATGAGTCTATGAGGAAATTAATAATTCTGTATACAAAGAGGGGTTTCAATAGCATGCAGTAAATAAAACCTAGGACACACACTGAACAATGAGGATGAAACAAATCATCGAATAGCTGCAATATCCTGAGCCACTGTCCTTCAGCCTGAATGAGGGGTACAGTAGGAAAAAAAGGTCTGTAATTAAATACCATATCAGAATGAGAGAGTGTCAAGGTTCATGGTTCCTTATTTGGGGTTCCCACCCCTGTCTACTTGTCTTCCCAGTCCTGACTGGATTTCCTTTTTCCACGATAGACTTAGTTATTTCTCTGTCCTGTATTTCTCCTTGCCTATCTCCAGCCAATTTCAGGTACATCTCCTTTCCAAATCCTGCTGTGTGCAGTGCTAAGGGACTGTGTTAATATTTCCAGTATATTCAAAATACCAGGAAATAATAGAACAAAAATTCCAAATTAAAAAAAAAAAGGAAAACAAAACACCCAAAGAAGAAAACTGCACAACTCAGTACTAATGCAATAAGTAATTCACCAACCTCCAATAACCCATCATTTTAAAATGCTTATCGTGAAGCTTTCCCCCTAGTAAAAAGTCAATATCTCTGTGCCAGCAACAGAGTTGCAGAAATATAGATGGTCAAAGGGCATTAGAAATTGTCACACACTGTAACCATATATATTTTGTGGATCTTTGCTCTCTCTGAGGATTTTTTTGATATTTCAGCCATCTATGCTTAAAGACAAGCACACAAAAAATTTATAGATGCACCCTACTGAGCTTCGTGTGCTTCACTGAAGTACCAAAACTGGGACCATGGTCACTTTTTCCATAATCAGTAGAAATTTAAAAATTACTATTTAGTGAGCTGAATCATCCTCTGGACTGTCCATCTTCATTGCTTGTAAATGACATGAAGAACATCTGGCTTCTCATTAAATGTATTCAATTTGAAAAATTAAGAAACTTTAGATGTCAAAACTGTTACTGAGCAATCTAAATGCCATCATAACAGTTACGCATTTTAACCTATCTTTTTTGCAGACCCCCTTCTATGGCAATAAATAAATAATAATATAGGAAATATTTCTCATAACTCTGTTTAACTGATTAACAATACAGCAAATGGTATTTTGTGGTATTTGGATGAATTCCATGTTTGCAATGCCACTTTATTTTACATCTTTATATATTTTATAATTAAAATATTTTTATTGAATCTGCTCTTTTAGTTCATAAATATGTGAATGACTTTCTAGTATAGAAACCTCCTGAGCATATTCTGTCGATATGCACATGGAATTTATCATGTAGATGTTTGTATTAAACAACTAAGCAAATAAAGAAGTGCCCCAGAGACTCTTATCATAACACTGAATTGCCATTCTTCATTTATTATTATATAATTGCAAAGATTGCTTACCCATTCTTACTCTATTTATCTAACACCAACTTCTTTAATGTTCAAGGTCAGAGAGGGAGAAAAACTACATTTCTAGAGTACTTCTCAGTTAATTGGACAAAAATATCTATCTGCAATGAAATTTATTTAAAACACTTTCCCTTGTAATGCAGAAGTTACATTGCAAGTAGAGGTTTAGAACAGCTATATCATTACTAATGACTTTCATGTTCTATGAATTGCAGACAGGGGTTTTGGCAAAAATGAAATTTTATTTAGCATTAGATCTGTTATTAGTGTAGAGGTTTTTAATTTTTTTTAGGGTTTTCCTTCTTGTTTTAATGTCATCAGTGTAATATTTATTAATTTTTAATCTTCACATATAATCATTTCAAAGGCATGTGAAATGTCTGCATCTATGTTCACTTGCTTTGTGGCTATTTGTACAAGAAAAAGTTCCATTTACTTTCCAGATTTTTCAGAACTGAATGTGTGTAGTGATTCTGATACAGAATAGGTTTGAGTTCTTAATACCAAAAGGGGCAAGACTGAAGGTCTATCTAGCCTAAATTTTGGTTTTGACATGGCAGCCAAAATCAAGTATCTAAGTAACAGAACAAGAAGAGGGCAAGGATATATGACACTTCCATATATGTATGCTCAGACTCCCTCCATTTCCAGATGGCATTTTTATATAACTATCAATAAGCCTAACATCTTGCTACTGAGTAGTACCTTAGAGTTAATATTTTTTAAGAAGTGTGAAGTTAAATATCAAATTGGGAATCCTTCTTCCTATGTATTTCAGTTTACGTTATATGTCAAAATAATTTCACTTCTTATGAAATCTAGCATAACTTTTCCAGCAAATGCAGTCTGAGCATCAGCGGTGAATGTATCTTCATTCTGCTCTTGAATCATATTTCAAGGAATGAGTATCAAGTGGTACCAAGTATCATGCCCATTTATTTGTTCACGTCTGCCTATAAAAATATTGCGTATTACAAGAATGAACATTAGATTTAACCATGCTTTTTTTGTTTGGTTTTCTTTTCATATGGACTCCTGTACAACAAGCACAGAATTCAGATAGACATAATATACCAAGCAACATGCTCCTAAGACTATGGTTTCTAGGACACATACACACTGAGCATGTTTTATTTCCACTGTGATGCACTATTAAAAATGAAGTTAGAAAGAAAATGAACTAGAAAGAAAAAAGCTGTCCTTTTAAACAAGATTAACCATGGAAACTCACCCTTCTCTCAATCCCTACACAATAAAACTGAAGCAGTCAAAATACAAAACCCTGTATTGGCAAGGTAAAGTGTAATCCAGCCTTTTCTACAGCTCACAAAAATGATTCAAAGTAAATATTGGGTACTCTAGACCTCTTGCCTATTTGTTGTGGGGTTTTTTTTTCTTGTTTTTGTTTGTTTGTTTGTTTATTTTGGTTCTGGTGGGGTTTTTTCATTTTTATTTTAATATTAGATTTCAAGGCCTTCAGGAGAGGTTATTCCTTCACCAGGTAGTTCCTTTCTTCTGATGTTACCCTTCTTAGCAGTGAGGTGTCTAGTGAGGTGTTCAACTCTGATGAGGAATGAGAGGGAGAGAGGGAGAGATATGCTTCTACTGAATGAGGAGTTAAATCTAGATGACTAAATTTTCAAATGACTGAAATTAGATGTGATGAATTGCATCCTTAAGAACTTAATGCAGTGACTGACACACTTTTATACTTATAGATGACTCAAAGCTACTGAGATATGTTAATAAGAATTGAATAGTAAAATCTGTGCTGCTTAAGGTAAGAATCATAAGATCCTAATGCTCTTTGTCCAATGCTTGACTTTGCCTTTTGCTAGCAGACACAAGTTTGCCCTCAGTGCCTTGGGGGTAAGGTGCTTAGTGCTACTTGATAGGTCATAGTTTGTGTGAGCTCACAGAATCAGGCAACTTAAGATCCCGTTGTACACTTCATTAGACTAGTTCCTGCTGTCATGGCTTCATTCCAGCTAGGGTAAATAGGTTCTGTCCACCTACATTTCCTTGGGTTTCAACTGAATGTGCTATTCTTCTAGACTTTCTGCTTCAATTTGTTATATAATGTTCATGTGTGTTCTTCAGTACTTGCTGCATTTCAGTGGAAGGTGAAGTGAACATTAATAACACCTACCACTCTCACAGGCTGAATGGACAAGCCCTACACAACACTTGGAGTTCCAGTGATGAGAGAGGCTACAAAAATGGAGAACAGATATCATTAACTCTTCCTTAGTCTTTCTCAGTGTTCACAAAGTCAAAGTATGTGAGTCACATGATGTTAAATGTTTTCTTTGTAATGAAGTACTATGACATACTGTAGAGGACCAGTAAAGTAGGCAAATATATATACATATATATAAAGACAATATAAACAACTTTTGATGCAATATACAAAAAATGCAACACTATGCAATTCTTTCAAAGGTCATGTTTTAAGTCATGGCCACCAGTGGGGTCTGTGATGGCTGCATCCAGCTTACTCTGAACTTTGGGAGACCAAAGACAATATTTATAGGGGCTGTCTGGAAACAGTGACCCAGACCTTATGTTGGTATGCATATATGACTAAGTGAATCATTACTCTGTAAATACTTGACAGCCTGGGCCTTTTGAGCCCTCCAGCACAGCCGTGGGCGGCACACCAGGACCTCCCCTTGAGGAGGGATGCCTCTCAAGGTTACTCCTAGAAGTTGCAGATTCCTTGCCACAACAGGTTTCCAATAAGTAATTAATAACATGTTAAACTGAAATCTTAGCTAAGTTATATAAAGGGTTGATTATGCACATCTAATCCTTTAGACAGAAACCATTGACCAAGTTTTGGACTAAGACTGAGTCCAGCTGCATCTAGATGCCTGTCTGAGATGGAGTTTAGAAAGAAAGGGCATCCTTCCAGAACCACATGATTCAATGGGCAATACTCCCTGACAGCTTTATCTGACTCTGTTTTCTGTGCAGTAAATAATTAAGCATATCTTGTCATCAAACCTTGTTAAACCTTTGTCTCATTATTATTAAATTTTGTTAACTCACTGCTTTGTATCAATAAAGTATATTGTCTCTTCTCTCTTGTGAGTGAAGTCCATTACTCCATCTGCAACAGCTGGGTCTGAAACAAAAACACATTATCTGATAATTTACTGAAATAAAATTAACTCATTTTCTTGAACAAACAGAAAATTCACTTTCCTACTGGAGCTGAAAAAGGATTTTTTTCCCCCGATACACATAATAATTTACAGTTTGTGAGATTTGGTATGAGTTAACTATTCCTCTTCTTAAAGTCATTAATTTGTCATTATTGGAAACAGCTCACTGAATTAAGTAGGACAATGACTTGAATACAGTCTTAGAATCTAAGGCCAGAGGCACTGTTAAATGGTTTAGTCTGATCACAGGGCAATGCATTTCACCCACTGTCACACATTAACAATATTTGTTTAGATTCTAAATTCCTAAGTCGTGTGACAGTAAACCACAGGAAGCCAGAGGCTTTATTTGTTTCTAAGAGGTAAATAATTTGCTGCTCTGGACTGCTATAATAATCTGTTACATTTCTATTAGAATGTTAACATGAAAGCAGCAGCATATACACACTGGTGCACCTTCCCCACCTGCTCAGATACTAAGCATTGCCTAAACTTAAGAAAATATTCTACGGTATCCCACAATCTTTTATTTCCCTCCAAAAACCTCAGCATCTTTTCCATGCCAGTAGTTAAAGATTCAATATATCTGTAGTCTGAACCTTGTACACCATATTCAAGCTGCCAGATATGGAAAAGCTTTCAAGCTCATGCCATCCTCTCCAGCCATGTCCTGACCCCACATTCTTGAACAGAATCACTTTAGTGTTTTCATCATCAATTTTCTTTCCCTCTTGTATCCCACAGCTACATCTCTTTTTGATTCACATATGGCAAGGAACTATGACACACTCCTTCCTGTCTGGACAGTTGGATGAAAATCTAGGAGTCCATATTAGGAACCTAATAGTAAAAATATAGCCCAAATTGATTTTATTTTGTCTTTGGCATTAAATGTTTACTATAATCAGACAGAATCACCTTCAGGGGATATGGAAAACATTAGTCCAAATGTTTACTTTTTAAAAAGACAAATAATGAAGAAGACTGAAAGAACACAGAAATCACAGAATATGAAATTAGAGAACCAGTTGCTCTTTCATTGCAAAAATCAGAAAAAATAGTTTCTTTTTTGTGTCTGGGGGTGACATTTCCAGTGCCATAGGGAGTTACATTATATGAAAAGATATTGAATCCTCTGAAACTGTTCTGAGAACACTGACATTGAATACAAAGACTTAGTTAAAGAGAAAAATAAATCCCAGTAGTACAAGAACATTTATCTTAATTTACTTTAATCTCATCATTCAAAGAAAACTAACAAAAAATATGAAACTGCATGATCTTATAACTGCATCATGTACAGCACTTTGTCTACATAAATTACTCTTGAAATCTATGTTTCAAATGAGTTGCTAACCACATCATGTCTGTGAATGTGCCTGAACCATTGTATCAAAAGACCTTATTTCATACAGAGGTGATGTTATAGGGTTTACAGCACAGGACTCAGTGATTTTCTCAAGAGTGTCTCATTCTCCTTTTTACTAAATGCACTACAGGCTATGCTGACAGCTTTAATCTTTCAGAGGAAACCTTACAGTCAGCCACACTCAGTAAATGTCTCTATGTGAGTCTTATCCTCTGGGCCCAGAGTCTTCAAGCTACAGCATGACCTACACTAAAGTGTTGCCTGCCTTAACTTTGTCTCTTCCTTCAGGCACAGAAGAATGGGATATGATTCAAATAGGTCACTTTAAGCTGGAAATACTTCTGTGAATGAGCTGCGAGGGAAGTGCAATCAACTGATTTAGATCCTTTTCACAACTTCCTCCAACAGACACTAAGTTGCCCAAAAATCCTTTCCCAGAATGCTGGCATGATGAGATACAATTTACAACAGTGTGTAATAAATGAAGAAAAGTTGATATTGTGTTTTGACAAGTGGTCCCAGACTACTTCTGTTTTTTTAAGTAGCCCCAAGCTTCTTCTAAAATTAAAAAGTAGCTTGAGAAGATAGCAAAACAACGAATCATAGGTGTACACAGCCCAGTGCCTCAGTTTTCCCTAGATCACTGTACATGTTCAAAGATGAGAGGAATTCAGGAATTACTCGACTTTTCTTCTCTCATCTATCCATGGGTTCATTTCTCAATTTTAAAATCTTTTCATTATTTCCTCTCTCCCTTTCCTCTTCACCTGGCTCTTTAGTCGTACAGGCTCCTTGAAGAACGATAGCTGGATTCTTACTTCCTCTCTCTCACTTATGCTTCCTTTACCTAGCTGGTGCAAGAACACTGTGACACAAGATGAATGATCTCCAATAATTCCCAGCTTATTAATACTAAATGTAAACTGTGCATACTCTTGTCTAAAGTGCCTTAAGAATTATTGCTCCTCTCATGACTTTAAAGTTGTGAGTATGGAAGAACCTGGTGGGAACTTACACTCCAGCTGGCTAAATAGTGATTTCCCTGAGCAAACAAGTCTCTTTTACAGACTCTCTCTCTCGAGTCTGTGTCAACATTTGTTTCTTTCTTTTTCTGGGAATATTTTATCCTTTTAAATCACAGTCCTACCTTCCATTTTGCATAGTGATATTGCATAGTGATGTTGCATAGTGTCTTTTAGAGTACAGCTATTATTTTAAATTTCTTGCAGTATTTATCAAATAACATCATAAAACATGATTACTAATAGTGCTTTTGATTTTAGTAATATAAGTAACATGGAGAAACATACATATATCTAAAAGAATACAGAAATATCACACATACTCCCTGTAAATCAAACAACTAAAATATACAAATTTCATATGTTTAACTTCTGAAGGTTATCTGAATGAACACCTATCATCTCTTCCATGCAGATTCCTGAAAAAAATCTAAACAACAAATGAGTAAGGTTCGGACATCAAATCCCCCTCATTTGTTTCACCACAGCCTCTGTCATGTCTACGTGAGAAACTAGGCTATCAAAAATTGCATCACAACCTTTTTTACTATCTTTAGACTCTTCTTGAGTTCTCTCATGAAAAATTTTAGGGAACCTGTCTCAAAGTTTCCCATGTGATTACATGGATCCTGTGTTTGTTGGTTTTGTTGCTGTTTTTCTTTCTGGTTGATGATAGGTTTTCTGTCAGGTTGATGATAAAATCCTTCTTATTAATAAAATTTGTATGTTTAGTCTCCTCACTCTGAAGAAAAATTTGTATGTCTTTAGTCTCTTCACTCCAAAGAAAAGAAGTTCCTCATATTTTCCTTACCACATGTTTCTGCAAGACCTAAAGATACCACCAACTCTGGAAAATGTTTTGTATTAAAGTTAAAATAAAAATATAAAAATAATATAGTGCTGAGGCTGTGAGTATGCTGAACCTCAGATTTTGTTACACTACTGTCTAGAAATATTTTCAAAGACAAATATGAACAATATACAATTAGCTTCATGCTCTTTAATATGTGTCTTACATAATTTATCTGAGAAGAGGTAAGTCAAATTTCATCTAGTATAGAATTTGCTCTTGAAAAATTAGCACAATTTTATGTTACAGCATCACAGAACAAAATAACAAAAAATGAACAAATGAATGCATGAACAAAAATTGTATAACAAAGGTAATGGTTAGTAAAGGTAATGATAACAAAGGTAGTGATAATACAGCTAGGAGAAAAATAAATTGTAGGAATAGGTTCTTTCATGACAAGAAAAATACATATAAGAATAGATCATGCAACTTCAGATAACAAGAATACTTCTTACATTAAAAAGCAGATTCATTTTGGGACTTACTTAAAACAAATAGGATCGATAAGCAAACACCAAATTGTCTAAGCAATTTAAAAAATACCATAAGGAAATATTTCCAAAAATTCAGCCAAGAGAAGTTGCCATTTTACCATACTCAAGTGGGATGCCTTCTTGATTTGAAATCAGACACAAAATCAAGTATTTGAGATGAAAACATAAATTTTGTTCTCATTTTGACTATATTAAAACACAGAACAATAATTACTTTGACTGTCTATTTAACTTTCGTTCATTTTTCTGGTAGCCATTTATGAATAAAATCTCACAGTCAACATACATACAAATTTCTTTTGTTTACAGTACAATGAAGTGTATTTCAGGAATGCATCAGGAATCAGTGAAGGACCCACATGTTTAAGAATAATTTGAAAGTTCATAACTGAGGAATAAACTGATTTGCAATCTATGGAAATTACTTGCTTTCTACTTCTGTCTGGTCTGACACATTTGATATAGGCACTTAGTATCTGTTTCTATTGTCCTCGTTATCTGACCCTGCTCAGAGTGTAATGAGTAGCTTGCTGAGGCTATAAACAGAAATATAAATTGGATGTCCAACTAGTCAAACAACTGAAATCTGTAAGGGTCAATATAGAAGTACAGTGTTATAGTCCATAGGATATAGGAGGCAATAAAATTATCTTACCTGAGTTGTGAGACAATTGTTATAACTAAGACAAAGCAGCACACTGTAGCTCTGCATGGTTGCAATGAGAATGAGAAATAATATTAAGTTTAAACAACTCTGGATCCATGTAGATGCAGTATTCATTCTGATAAATGCAATACAGCTTATTATATCTTTTGTTCAGAGGAGGAAGAATGCCCCTCTAGAATTCTAGATTGTCAGTCCCACAGAAGGTGGTATGGTCAGTTGAATCTAACTGGGTAAATTTCCTATGCAGTCAATGAACAGGCAGACAATCCAGATGATATGCAGGGGTGAATAAATCAATCCATATAATTTTGATGCTATGCCTTTCCACTTAATGTATCTGCTCTTGCAATGCCTTCAGAGAATGTTTGTGTTTGGTTTCTACTGCTTCCTATTAGAGTACAGAGGATTGCAGGAAATCACAGAATCATAGAACCATAAAATTATTTGGGTTAGAAGGAAGCCTTAAAGACCGTCTTGTTCCACTCCCCTTGCCATGAGCAGGGCTACCATCCACTAGATCAGGTTGCTTAGTATCCTGTCCAACCTGGCCTTGAACACTTCCAGAAACCCACAACTTCCCTGGGCAATCTGTGCCAGTGCCGCACTATCTTCTGAGCAAAGAATTTCTTCCTAACATTTAATATAAATTTCCCCTTTTTTAGCTTAAAATCATTCCCCCTTGTCTTATCAGTATCTGCCTGTCTAAAAAGTTGCTCTCCGTGTTTTTATAAGCTCCCTTTAGGTACCGGAAGGCTGCTATAACGTGAATCCCAACCTTTTTATATGTACACATCCATTTGTGATCTTGCTCTGTTTAGGAGGCAAGCATAGAACGGAGAAGTTTCTTTCTGCTTTTACATAATACTCATAGAGTGAAAGCATGCACTCATGGATTAATCTACCTTCTAATATATGAGGTAGAGAAAGACACAGTTTAGCTCTCCTATCGCACAGTCATTAGATCATAAGTATCATAAGTAGAATTATTTCTAGTGCCCCCTGGGATGATAGGACCAGAGGTACTTAGAGAAACAAATAAAAGGCAAGTTGTGCCTAAGGATTTACCTAAAAGAGAGGGAGACTTAAAATTCTGAATTCATGTCTGCAATTTTAGTTGCCTGCTATTCAGTGATGATCTGCTAGGAAATACATACGGGGTTCAAAAGTTGCACGAGTCTCAACTGTTTGCTGTACTAAGTGCATTTTACATGAGTTAACAAAAAATGCCTTATATATGGAGATGAGAATTTAGCATTCATCTAATAAAAATAAAATCTGAAAGGTTTTACTAGTTGATTCACTGCTGGAGTGAATATTCAGTGCTTTCCCAAGTGTAGCTCTAGTTTTCTTGCCCCTGTGTGAAACATGTTCACTATCAGATTTTATGGGAAGTTTGATTTCCAGATAGTGTCCACACACAACTTTAATAAAGTCCGTAATATTAGCCCATAGTGTTAAGTTAATTTTCTAGTATCTTTTCATCTGAAAGTTCTGTTGTAAGAGAGTGAGATGAAAGGAATAATTAGGTGTGTTTTATTATCCATGTACATAGCAGAAGCTCACTATTCTGTTATTTCCAGTGCTAATAATGTTAAGATTTGATGCAAGTATTTTTTTCTTCCATAAAGTTTGTATTCTAAAGCTCCATTCTTTACATAAATAATTTTGAAAAGCATAATGATTCTTACAATATAGGTTTCTACTTCATTTTTTAAAACTAAGAAGTTGAGTGAATAAACAGAGTTGCAAAGTATTTGAAAAGATGAATTGACAAATAAAAAAGCTAAGTATCATTGTTTTTTTACAATACGATATACAAATTCTGAACAGTTCTATTGCCATTTTATAAAAAGCTAAACATAAATGTAAGTTGCTTTTTATGTGTTGTGGAGAAGTTTAATTAACTTACCAGTAGGTGCCCAATATTCCTGAGAACATGTACCTGAATAAAATCAGTTCATTTCTAATGAAGGATCTGAAAGGTATGCAAGATGTAGAGGTCCGTGTTTTTGAGGCACTGATTTCAACAGAAGTTTAGTTCATGACACTTGAGAGGAATTTGAGTAATGTTTAAGGGAATAATGCTGGAAAATCTATTACAGGACTAAAAGCAATTTAAAAAAATACTGTGAGATTAGATCTTGGTTAAAAAAAAAAAAACAAGAAAAGTCTCTGGGACTCAGTCACATGCATTAATTACAAAACCATGCTTATGCATTGAAAAGTTTAGGCAGAAAATAGGAAATATTTAGAAAACTAGAAAAAAATCTTACATTATTTTCCTGAAAAATCTTGTATTTGACTTTGAAGTTGACAGAATTGAGGTCCCAGTTAGGAGACTGGGACAGGTTTTCAAATGTTTTTTCCTTCAAACAAATGATCGTATTTCTGGGAAGTTTTCAGTTATTTGAAATAATAAAAAGTAATTGATTTAATTTATTTTGCAACATTTGAGAAATTATTGATATAAGCATCTGTCATTTTGCTGCATATTGTTTTGACACAAAGCAGATTGTATTATATTGACTTGCTTTTAAAAATAATATTTTGTCTTGAAAAACAAAATGAGGACATATCAGATTTTGACTACATTTTTCTATCTAGTTATGAACAATCTTTGCTTTTTCTTAAATCTGGTTAATTTCCTTAATCCGCATAGCTGAACCCTTTGCAGATGTTTGTTGTCAGGGACAAATAATTTCATTCTCTGTTCAGGGTTTTGTCCACTTAAATCATCGTTGTATTGTTCTTCTCGTAAGTTCTTCCATTTTAATTTTAAGATTGATTTTGCAAGGCCATGTTACTGAGAAGGTAATCAAATCCAGTTACCTTAATATTCACCCATGGAGATACTAAATCATAAAGAAAAATCCGGGTTTTTTTTTCAATGACCCAGACAGGCATAAGGTATTGAGAAGGAATGCCACTGACACTCCAATCTTCAAGACACTCCTGTAAAGACAAAAAATAATCTGTTATGCAGGAAAACAAATAAACAAGAATTGTTTCTTTCCTACATTATTTTGGTTCTTATAATAACGTTGAGATGCCCTCAGATCTTTTTTAAATAGCTAGTTGAAAAATAATCATGTATAGCAGGTTGAGTGTATTAGGTAAAAAGTAGTTGTGGTTATATGCTGTCACAGGATTTTGAATGCACCTTGGGTGTACTAAATTACATGATGAGGTGATTCTTTTTTCTTCAAAGCTAGAGAAATCTTATCTGTGGAGAGAACATCAAAATACATTTAGGATGAAAATAAAAGTAACTTGCTAGTCCTGCAATAAAAATTGTAGCAAACATCTGAAAAGGTAAGGAGGATATCTGATCTATCATAATAGAGGGAAACAGTCAAACAATGCAAGAACTGGGGTAAAGGATAATAAACCAGCACCTTATTGATTAAATCAATGTTAATACTGTTGATTTATAAGAGGCATCTCTGGGTTTTTGTTTTTTGTTTGGCTTGGACTTTAACTTCTGGTTTAGTCAAGAGCTTTATATTCCGTCAAAAAAAAGCACAATCCTTGACTCCTCCCCCTGCCAACCCCATGACTCCCTCCCCAGAAGAGCCCTATCTAGAGTAAAATTTTTGCAGATAACGTGAATTTTGCACTTCCCATCTGCTTATGACTAATAAAATTCATTCTTATTATTTTTTGATGGACTGTATCAGTCCTCAGGGAAAACATTTACTTTTAAACTGTTTAAAATAACCATATCCTGCTCATAATTAGATTATATCAAAACACCAGCCCAGCCATATGAGCACTCCAGTCTGGATATTAAGAATATAGTTCAATATAGACAATAGATGAATATATTAAAAATCTGGGTTTCTCAATAAATTTAATAAAATGGGATTTAAGAAATTGTCATAACCATATTTAGATCTAGTCCACAGGTAGTCAATGTCTTGTCACAAAACTCAACTCCTTCATTATCAGATGACAATTTAAAAAATGTATTTATTTTTCATCAAGCTGCCAAAGTAGAAACTTCTGTACTTGACCTTTTTTGGCTTAATGAAACTTTTCCACACTTGACCAATTTTAATACCTGACTATAATTTTCAATGGCCAGGGACAAAACACCTGCTGAAAAATAGGATGTGGACTTTTCAATGTATGTAAGAATAGACTACACAGATATAATCTAAATAATCGACTTTCCAGGGAGGATAGCTGCTCATCCTGTAAAAACTTCTAGGAATTTTTTATTTTTTCAGCTACTGTACCATCAATGATCATGATTTTGTTTAACTTATGCAAAGACAGTTTTTAATTTAATATTGACTTTTGAAAAAATAGGACTTTAAAATCAAAACATACAAACAGACAGATAAACAAAACACCACAACCATTCACAGTGAGTGATAAGAGAAAAAGTCAAAATGGGAATCCAGTAGCACACTGATTTTTTTTAATACCAAAGCCAGATCTTCTATGGAGAACCAAGAGGTCTACATTAAACTAAAGAAGCTGCATGAACAAATAGGTGTGAGCATAAAATTTGGATTCATAATGATACATCTGACTTTAAAGATAGTAAGTATTCAAAGTAACAGAAATTATGTATACATACTTATTTGCTTACTGTTTATATACCAAACAATAGATATTGAGGAAAAAAACAATAACAAAATAACAAATAGTTTATAAAAGTAGGTTAGAAGTTGTACATAGCTACTCAGGGAGGTGATTTGATATTCATGTGGATTCGCTTGATGTCTGGAAGAGACTGTTTGACTATAGGAGGAAAGAAGGGTTCCTAACATACGTTCCCTGCTTAGGTAGCTACCATTAAGTAGGAAAAATTTAGGCATCAAACTTACAAAATTCTGCAGAGCCCTGTCAAAGACCACCAGAAAAATCTTACTTACAGGGTATTTATGTAACCATAAATAGACCTTTGAAATTATTATTTTCTTCTTTGGTTAAAAGGGACTAAGGGGAAGCTGTGATCATATTCTGTGTATGTCACCTAAGCATCTTTAGTACATAAAGACTTCTTGTATTTTGGCCTTAGCATGACTCATCAGATCAGATGTTCTGCTTGAACATGATTGGCTTCATTAAAACAAAAGTTAGCTTACACCAACTTTGGAAACAATGAAAGAAGATAAAAAAATTTACACTTGACTTATTAAAAGAATAAAATATTAAAAGTACTTGCCCTCAACTTGCATAACAAGCCAATCAATATATCTGTATTCAGAAGCCTACTCTATAATTTAAAAGGAATAATATCCCCCAGGAATCTTAGAATGGTTATATTATTTCCCTGAACTGTTGTATCACGTGTTTCAGAGCAAGATCAATAAATAAAAGACAGTAACTTAGCTGAAGTTAATGTCAGACCATTTTTATAAAAATCTTTTTGACCTTAGCTCTGGTTCAGTTGGCCCAATGAAGCATGAAGATTAATAGACCTTTCAAATATTTTCTATTGTAAGAAGCACTAAATGAAAACAGGAAAAATGCAAGATGATTATATATTTTGTTAGAAAGCTGTGAGAAAGAAGTAATTTAGATATGAGTTAACTAGTAGTGTAAGACAGTTCTCTCTGTAATGCACGATGAGATAAATCATCTGGGTTAATTAAAATGGAAAAACAACATCACTTCCATGGGAGCATACTATTTGCCTCATAGAAACAGAAGGCATGGTAGACTGCTAACTAAAATGTTAAATAAAAATAGAGTCTGAAAAAAATCTAATTTTACCCCTACTGATATCTAAAATGAAATGTAAATTGGTTATGGTTATTTTTCAAGGTAATATCTGTATTTTTAATTTTTTTCTAGTTTATTTTTCAAACTATAGCATCTATTTCAAAAACAGAGGATGCAAATAATCTGTGTTCTCAGTGACATTAAAATGAGATTGCCAACATCTATCAGCTGAGTGGTGTGGGCCTGTAAGGATACATGAACACTTTTTCCTCTGCACAGATAAAGATAAGTAAAATATATCAGCTAACACATTTTAAACTCTGACCCATTTTTCTTTTCCAGACATGACTTCAATCAAGAAAGCAAAAGTAATGTGCCTATTGTGGTTCTACTCAGTAAAGAGAGCATAGAAACAAAATGGGTTCACTTACCCAGTTTAAAAAGTTGACAAGATGTGAGTTCTGTGAGCCTGACCATAGCATTCATTTCTCAGAATTTCAAAATCACGGATTCATATAATGTCCTTATTAGGAAGGGATCCAGGAGGATCTTTGATTCCAGCTCCTGACTCTATACAGGGCAAAATGAAAGTTAAACCATATTTCTGAAATGTTTCATGAACACCAACTATGTTGGGCCATGACACTTCCCTAGGGAGCTTGTACCAGTGCTCGACAATCCCCTCACTGTAGAACTTTTTTCTAATATCTAATCTGAACTTCCCCTGTTGCAGCTGCAAATCAGTGCTTCGCGTCCTATCAGTGGTCACCAGAGAAAAGAGATCTGCACCTCTTTCTCCTCCCCCTCATGAGGAAATTTTGGACAGTAGTGAGGTCACTCCTCGCACCACCCCACCCCTCCTTGTCTCTCTTTAGTTTTATGGATGTTTTTATTTTATTTTTCTGCAATTCTCTTGTCAATTTGGTGTTTTTTGGATTTGCTTATAAATGCCAGGATACAAATACAAGGTTATCTTCCTTAGAGGCAACAAAATTTCAGACTAAGTAGGGAAAAAATACATTTATATGAAGTACAGATTTCAAATATCTCCGCACTAGGTCTCCTTCACTTTCTTTTATTTTCCCCTTGGCTTGTAATTGGTACATTTGTAGCATTTTTCACTTAAGTGTTGGACTACATGATCCTTCTGGATCCCTTCCAACTCAGACTGTCCTGTGATTCTTTGATTTTTGCAGTACAGATTACTATATTAAACAGAAAGTGACAAGACTGGACTGACCTAGACATTGGACTCAGTGTTTTCAGGGTTCACTCCATTAACACCTTGGAGAAAAAAATAACACAAAAGGTATATTTTGATATAATTTATCCAGCATATGTCAAAACATAGATGAAAAATAAAGAGTAATTTAAAAAGATTTAGTAAAGTAGACTTTAGTATTTGTCCTTAAAATAACTACTTAAATTCTTATTGACTGCAATACAGCATTTTCTGTACCAATATTCTGGCAGTTAATCTGCCTAGGATATATTAGATTCTGAGGGTAACTGAAACTTAGCTGAACATCATTCACATTAAAAATTCAGTCTTTTTTTTTTATATATTTCTTTCATTCTAAAAGAAAAAAAAAGAGATAGATAAAATGGAAAAGATAGGAAAAAATTATAAACGGAAGGTAACTCACGCACAAGTAATTATAGCACAGCATCTGTAAGCTTCCATTAGAGTCATGGAAAGGTTTTCGTCTGCAAATTGCTGCAGCAATATGACTTTATTTTGTCACTTATTTCCAACTGAAGGTGTATAAACACTGATTGCTCTGCCTTTGATCTCTTAAACATGTTACAAAAGATTTTTCAAACAAAAAGCAGACTTTTGGGTGTCTTTGCAGTTACAGGTCTGGGAAATGTAGATACAAGAGAAATGTTAATTAGACCAAGGACGACAAAAACATCTTGAGCTCTTTAGCTCTGTCATAACCATCTATTACAGAAGCAACAGGTTGATTTCACTTTTTGTTGAATTAAAGAATATTGCAGCAAGCTAACCTTGAGCCATCATTTCAATAATTGGCTCTTGCTTGCTGTGTATTAACTGACACATTAATTTGATTACTTTTCTTTAAAAAAAAAAGTTCTAAAGTAACATCTAACATAACCTGCACATTAACGTTTCTTTTCTTATTGTGCCTTTCTTCAACTGATCAGATTATGGGGAAAATTTACTCTTTTCGTAACCAAGATTTCACTGAGCAATGTAGTTCATAAAGTTATTTAAAGGGAGAATAAAAAAAAAGAGACATGGAGTTTTAGGCATATTTTCTTGTCCTTGAAAAATTAGGCATGACACTTCTATTATTTTTTAGTAAGAATTAAAATTCAAGTGCTTACCTTGCTGCTATAGATAAAAAGTAATGATTTTTTGAAGCCATTTAATTTCAAGAAAGAGCCAGTGTGATTATATCTTAGAAATGATACTTCTCAGGGCAGAGTTCGTATTCTCTTCCATCAGCAACTTAATTCAAGTAAGCAGCTCTGTGTGCCCATGACCATTCAAAATTAGGATTTGCAATGGCCAGTATTGCGTTAGGTTACCACATGACTATTTCCATTCTGAAATGTCCAGTTGACTTCTCGGGCAAAATGATACTTTGTTTAAGTTATACTGTGTTCCAGTATGTAAAGTGTTTGATTGATTCCAGCATGTAAAAAGAGGAAGCAGATTATCCTACCTATGTTTCAAATCATCATGTGGAAAAATATGATGGTAGTTTAGATTCTGTCGCAACTATTTTTGTGTTTTGACATAGTAATTTATTGGCTGTGTTTACTTGCTTTAATAGACAACTGTATTTTCCAAAAGCATAGTCATGACAAATATTAAAAAGGCATGAGGGTTTCTCTACTGAATTTATATGAGCACCTTGTGTTTAATTTTTCTGATCATGCAGAAATATAGACTATATGTACATGCATATATATATATATGACTACAGCTAAATGAGAATGATGTGACTAGAATAGCTTGAAATTTGGAATGGGATTAAGTGAGACTAGACCCCACAATGAAAAAAGAGGGGAAAAAATCGAGAAATAAATACATGTGAAACAGTAGAAAACCAAAAATATTAAGACTGAAAGACATAATTTTTGTCCTAACTTATAGTGAGGCCTAGAAAATTTTTGTCCTAATTCATACTGAGGCCTAGAACAGCTTTTAGAGCAACTTAAGAAATAAGTGAAGTTTAATTTGAACACAGTTCTGGTCACACTCTTTAACAGCCCTTCATAGATTTTTTTAAACTTCACATAAACCCTCATCCCTCTAATTCTGAATTTATTTGTAGAAGTTCTCAAAGAACATTAAGAATAGATAATGCCTTCTGAAGTACAGACAATTCACATTGCTTTATGAAATGAATGTCCCTTGCAGGTTGAGATTCAATAGGGGTTTTAGCTAGAGTAAAGAAATGAAAAATAATTCTTCAAATTCAAGCTCAATAGAAATTTCTGTATTTCTTCTATTGACTTTCATTAAAAAAAAATAACACTTATCATATGTGTATGTACGTGTCTCAGTCTGATACAGGTGCTTTCTCAATTTAGGTGCTCCCATATAATGTCGTTTTACATGTTCTATGGCATCTGAGACAACTGCACAGACCTGGCAGATAGGATATGACTTTTGGAAGTTAAATTGGTACACAGTACCTTCTCAAAAGCATAAGATGATTAAATCATGTCCTATATGTAGACATTTTAGTTTAGATTTCTAAAATACGAATATTAATCCTCCACATCAGGACAGATCACAGATTCACAGAATGGGTGAGGTTGGAAAAGACCTCTAGATGTCACCTGCTCCAATCCCCTATCTTAAGAAGGGCTTCCTACAGACAGTTGTCCAGGACCATTAACATCTCTAGGGAGGGAGATCACAAACTCCCTGGGCAACTTGTACTAGGATTTGGTCATCCTCATAATAAAAATGTGTTTCCTGATGTTCAGATGGAACCTCCTGTGTTTCAGTTTGTGCTGATTGCCTCTGCTCCTCTCACCAGTTTGGTTCCATCCTCACTGCACCATCTCTTAGGGTATTTACGTGTATTGACAACATCCCTGAGGTGATCTAGCCTGCACAGTCCCAGCTCTCTCAGCCTTTCCTTAAATGAGAGCTGCTCCAGTCCCTTCATCATCCTTGTGGCCTTTCTGTGGACTCTCTCCAGTATGTCCTTGTCTCCCTTGTGCTGAGGAGACCAGAACTGGACACAGTATTCCAGGTGCAACACCACCAGTGCTTGAATAAAGGGGAGGGATCACCTCCCTTGATCTGCTGTGGCAGACTGAACTGCAGACTAAATTTAATCCTATTTGAGAGTGGAAAAGGTAGCATCAGGAAAATTGTCAACCACACAGCTACCTCCAGGTTAATTTATTTCTTTATATATTAAAGAAAACAGGGTTTTTAGTTAGAATTACAGTATTCAGACAGTTATATAGTCTTCTAAAGAATGATAGGTGAGACTAGATCTACTTGCTGATTTGGTGGCAAAAATCTGAAATATGTAGCTTAAATTTACAGAGAAAATAATCCTAAAATTGTAGGGTAAAGTTAAAAATTTGCTAAGAACATAAAATCTTTAACTGTATGGCATATTTTGTGCCACATTTTTTATTTACCTTTCTGGAATCACCTTTAGAAATTACTACAGTAATTATTGCTTGTCAACCACAAAAGCTCATAAGTGTCTGGGACAGGTGATTCCCAAGACAGAGTACTTACACATGGGCAGGAGGAATTTTAAACACATAATTTGTTTACCTATTTATTTTAATTTTAATATTTGTATTTTTTTTCCCCTCTAAGTGCTATCACTCCTTGAGGACATTTGCTATCTTCTTAACTAAGGGCATGTGCATTCTACCGGAAAACCCGAATCCTATGAGGAAGAGGGCACTGTTTAAGAAGTCCAGGAAAGCTTTATCTTTCTCACTCAGTCTTTCTTTCTTCTTAAGACCCACAGTATGTTCTGCAGTGTCTTGGGACTGTGTTTAGCATTCTTATACTGAAATTGCCAGCACTAGAACAGGGAAACCTCTATTTTGCATACTAATCAAAATCTCCATTTTGTTACTTAGTTTTTACATATTACTGACTACTTTTCTCTTTTTTTCACTAGTATTCAGTGTTCAGTTTCTTCTTCACAGTATAAAAAGTTGTCCCTCATAATACCTAATAAATTTAATTATTTGAAAATTAAGCTTGTTTAAGTAATTCCTTTACAGTAACATACTTTACAATAACATATCTCCTTATGGACATATATAAGGAAACATAGAGGCAGAAGGGTGCATCACAGGCTGATTGAGGAACAGTAGTATCTTTCTTTCCCTGCAACAAAAGCACATCTGTAAACACAAGTTCTTTCAAGTGCCTGAATTGTCCAACTGTGAGATATGTCCTTGAAATGTTGAAAGAAACATGGAAGAGTGTATTCTGTTAAATGTCATACTGCAAGCAACAGACTGGCATGAATTTTCCATTAGCTTCTAAGGACAATTCACGCATTACAATAAATCAGTAGGACAGCTTACAACCTGTACAAGCTATTTAAGACTACTACATTTATCCATTAAAAATTTTTAAAACAGACCCTGTTCTTTTGGAATAACCCCCATTGGTAAAACCAAAATTACTAATGTAGTTCAGTGGCACAATTTACCCACTGATAATTGCTCTTTTCCACTGAAACTTTTAGGCTGAAATTCAGCTCCTACAGAGCAGGAATCTAAAACACTCTTGTGTAAGCAATGTCTAAATTCCCCTCATGGTTTTATAAAGATCTAACTAATGCAATTGTCAGTATTTAGAGAACTAGTCAGCTGTATGTGAAGTGCAAAGACTTTTCCTGGCAATGTAGCTCTCAAGACTTCAGTGACTGGGATTCAGTGGGAAAACATGAAATACAAAGCTGCTCATGTCAACCTGAAGTTACACCTTTTTCAAAATAGATTTGAAATTTACCCCTCTTGTGTATTTTTTCTACTTAGCTAGGATTTGCGAGTAGATGAAAAACTAATTTACATCAGCTTTCTTAGTAATCTTAAGAAATCTCATCCATTGTCTGCCTGAAAAGTCAGTTAATAAGAAAACTTATAGAAAACTGGTTAACTTTTAGAAAAATGGTAATTCAAATTATGGGTAAGATTTTCAAAAACACTTAGCCATGGGTCTAGCTCTGCTCCTTTCAAGTTCTGTTTTACATATTTACATGTTGCCTGAGAGAAAAATTTTCTAAGCATCAGCACCCTGTGGAAAACTTGAAATGTGTCCTTTGGCATTTTTATTAGTAATTTTAAAAAGTCTCTGTTCACTTCATGCGAGACAGCTGTTTTCAACTCAAAGTACACAAACAGTTTGAATATTGGAAACTTTTAAGCAGTTAAACCATATGCAGACCAGTGAAATGCTAATGTAATCGGTGAATACTACTTAATGAAACATGAGCAATGGATAACACGGAAAGAGCCTTTTAGACCTGTTTTTGACTTTCTAAAGCCATAAAAATGTGTCTGTCAGATTGCATTGTAAGCAGATTTACCTACACAATTACGATACAGAGCTGATAATACTTTATTACTCATCATTTTCTTTCAGGAGGAAAGAAATTAAGATAAAATTTCTAATAATATGTAAAGCAGTGCTTAGGTTAATCTAATTATATTGTTTGATTGTATTACTTCAGGAAACAATCACTTACACTGCTTTAGGACTGAAAATAACCTACTATAAACATCCAGCCAGGGCCTCTATTACCTCCTGTGTAAATCATGTCCTTCTCCAGGAATTTGATGGATGAGTCTCTGCTGGAACACTTTTCCATGCCTGCTTGAAATACACATTTTTTGAACACATTATAGCCTCTTTCCGGGCCATAAGTACCTGGCACTCTGTGAAAAGTGAATACATCTTTCCAACCGCTATTTGGCTCTCATATGAAGAAATTACTGTCAAGGTTAATTATCCCATTCAAAACCAGTTCTCACCTGAAGGCTTTCCAAAATGTTTTTGAAGTACCAGAGAGATTAATTTGCCAGAAAAACTGTGTGATATGCATATTGATGTGTTAGTATAAAATTCATCACGTACTTTGGTTCCTAAATTTTCCTTTGAATATAGAAAACTAAGGCATATAGTTTCAGCATTTGGAGTTATGTATGAAAGCCCAATATCAACAGGAAACTGGTATGAGAAGGAGCTAAGGAGTTGCAATAAAAATGTTTCTGAAAACATTTTACTAAACCCAAACTGGCAATCACTTTCAACCAGTTTGCTTTGCTGTACTTGAAGCTGCTATTATCTTTTTCGTATCAGCTGGATGATACATAGTTTGGATCCATACATTATCTCTCTCTAATCTGATAGCTTCAGAATTATTTTTAAATGCAGATAATAGTACAATCAGATTCTCATGTTATATAAAGCTAAAAATTATCTACAGTATGATTTTACAAACAAAAAAGGCAGTTTTTGCTAAAATGTCCAGCATACAATCCCAAATTATAGGAATAAACCCTTGGACTACAGTTTATGTTGTTCTTACAAACCAATTTAAATACTTTGAAAACTTCCCTTTCCTATAATGAAGAACAAAAATTAAGTTTTGTATCATCTTAATAAATTATAAATACATTCAAAATATATGTTGAATATGACATTTTAAAGTGATCCCATAATTTTAGCTGCCATCAGTTTGGCTATAGTGATGCCTCAATCCTAAAACTGAGGATTCACTAAAAAAACAAAAGGTGTTGAAGTTCAGCTGACTGCAAAGAACAATCTGATTTGAGCATTGTGTGAGCATCAGGGTGGAAATGAGTTGCAATGAACACAACACAAATATGTGGGTGCTGACATGTACACAGATGCCTCAATAGTTCTGAATCACACTTGCAGTTAAAAGCAAATAGGATGCAAAGCATTATAAGCTCAGCAGTGCAGGCGGTTGTGTATTGTGAAATTCATTGTGTGGCAGCCTATAAGCTGTAATCATGAGTTGTATTTTCTCAAATGCTAAATTCTCCAAAGGAATAAGGAGAAGAGACTGTATAACTCACCTTCAGTAATAAAAATTTCATCACTTTGCCCAAGTTCAGCTGCCACACAGAGATTGTTATGATTCTGTGGAACTTAGTAAGCATAGTGGTTATTGGAGTGAGCATACACAATCCTTCAATTCATGGTGATGGCATTTTTTGTTTGGAGAGGAGATGACATTATGCTGCTTTGATTTCACCCTGTCATCAGCTCTCACTGAGATCAGTGGATTCCATCTGAACACCCAAATAATGGAGAATGTGATAGGCTTGTGAAAATAATGTCTGGAGGGCTGTGCTTTGATTTAAGACAGATTTGATCAAATTATTTTCAATGCAGTCAGTACAGACCACTGAACAAAAGCAAATTGCTGGGGAAGGAGAAGGGAAATGAGACAAGGAAGAAAGAGGAAGAAGAGAGACCTGAAAGGACATCAGTCTTTCTGTGCTTCATTGTTCACTGACCTCACAAGCCCCAGCTCCTCTATCACAGCTCCCACTGCTCTCCACAGCTTCCTCTATCACTTCCAATAATTAATTTTCTGTGGCCATTCCTTTCCAAAACCTACTTCCAGGATATTCTAAGAGCAATTACTCCAGCTAAACTTTCCAGGTTTTATCTCAGAACTGAAGGTGTTCATTTGATTAATTCATAAATTGGAGATTTTTCAATGGATGTTACAACAGAATTTTGCTACATTTAGGCTAAAATTGTGTTTATTGCAAATCTTAAATACTGAAATCCTAAGTGAAAACTAGATCGAGTTATTCTGGCTATTTCCTATCCACGAAAACTATGTTAGAGCCCTAAAAAGAATTGCATTTTTTTTCATTTAAGTTTTCCTTTGGATGTCATCTGCTCACTGTAGTACCAGTAGGATCTTTGTAAATAAAAAAACCAATAATATTTATAGTTGGGGCTTAACTACAGCTACGCTCCACACAGACACTTGTTCACTCCCTTCCAGTGGGAAGTGCAAAGGTAAAAATGAGGAAACTAATGGATTGAGGTAAAGACAATTTAATAGGCAAAGAAAAACCTCCACATGCAAGCAAAGCAAATGAACAAATTCAGTCACTGCTTCCCATCAGCGGGCAAGTGTTCAGCCATCTACAGGAAAGCAGGGCTTCATCATGTTTAATGGTTACTTGGGAGGACAAATGCCGTAACACTGAATATTCCACTTTTCTTCTTTCCTCATGGTTTTTGGTTTGTTTTTTTTTTTTTTACTGAGCTTGATGTTATATAGTATAGAACATTCCTTTCACCAGCTGGGGTAATATTTTATCAGCATATTGCAATTTTAAAGTATGAAAATTATCTAAGCAACCTTCACAATGGTTTTCCAGGTGGTGTACTATCTTAGTTTTGCAGATACAGGAACACTAAACTATTAGGAATTAAGTTTATGCCTGGAAGCAAAAATGACAGACTAAAAAAAACAAAAGGACAAAATATAGTTCTCTTGGGTATTTCATTCAACAGTAGATGAACTAGGTAACAAAGATTTACAGAGGTTTTGTGACTTTACACATCTGTTTAGATGTCCTATAGTGTGAATGATTATTCTGCAAATCATACCCCACTGAGAAAATTTTGGTATAGGGCCATTTCTTTTGGGTGATTTGTTTTACAGATATCCAGTCTAAGCTGGGTACACAATCAGGTGCTGCACTAGTGGACTAGTTCTACCTCTCATTACATCTATATAATGTTATATATTAGACAATTTCAAATACTCACATCTATAGTTTTTATGTTCTGTTGTGTTTGAATAGAAATTTTGCATTTACACAAGCCTATTTTGGGACTTTTCCAAATTTAGAAAAAACCCTTATTTTGAAAATATTTTTACATGGTATTAATTGAATCCTGAGAAATGTTATTTATGTACATTTATCATGACTGCTGCCTTATCAATTTTCCCATAATTATGTTCCCTAATATTTGCCTGAGTTACCCATCTTACTCTTATTGGAGATTAAGGACAATCATGCTAAAATTGTTGCTACTCAATATCCATTTTTCTTCTCCTTTGAATATTTTCAGGCATTTAGTCATGGGGAATGGCAACATAATTCTGGCTATTGTTTGTAAAGCAAATTTTTTCATTATTCCTTGTACGGAAAATCACTCAGGAATATTACTCAATGAATATTTAATTGTAAAGAAATCAGTTCATTTGCGAAAAAATAAGGAAAGGAAAAGCATTCTAAGAGTCTGTGATTCTCATTTGGAGTCAACCTGTTGTATTTCTCTGTGCTTCCTGCCAGATTACTTCAGTCCACGGCAAAGTCAGTTTTGAGGATTGTAGCCTTAGGGGATAATTTGAAGAAATTCAATTGTAGTCCTGTCTGTGAGGACATTATTTATGGGTGATGAGGTACAAGGACTAAAGAATGCAGAATGATTGTAAAATCTTTTAGGAAAAACTATTACAGATTTTTTTTTCTTCAACTAAGCAAGTTGATAGTATGAAGTTACCAATAAGAGAATCAAATACAAAACATTAAGATATAAAACTAAAATATTTTTCTGTGCGAGTCAAGGGATATTTTAGGCCTAATGTTCCAATTGAATTAAATTTAGATTTTACTAACTGCAAGTGTTGATGATACTCCAGAAACCAGAAAAACTACCTATCCAACCAAACAATCTAGCAATTTAATAATGTCTACTTCAATAGAAAATGCCCAAAATATTTTTTGCAATATGCCAAACAATGAAGACACTATACTGAAAGATTAAAAGATAAAAAATCGATGGCTATTGTCTATTTTTTTTAGGAAATAAGTATTCAGAGCATGATTCTAAGAAAGTTTTATGTCATCAATTAGTATCTCAGGATTAAATTATATAGCTTCTCATTAATTTATCTGAAAGTAAATTCCTGGTGTGAAAGGTAATCTTAAATAGAATAGTGTCTTAGTTTTCCATTCTGTTTTTTAAAAAAGGGGTTTTGCTAAATTGGGACAAGTCACAAAACTAGGCCTGTGCAAATGCAAAATTGCTATTCAAACACAACAGAACATAAACTATAGAACTTAAATAATATTATAAACTGTTCTAAAACAGGGGTCTATTACAAATACAGAAATGATAGCAAATAGAAAAATGTCTGCCATGGAAATATAGTAATCTATTGAAGAAGCAATATGAGGGAGTAAACACGTAGTGTATTTTAAAAGAAAAATATAGTAAGTAGTAGCAAGTGATTACATATGCAAAAGACTGGAGAAAATAAAAAAATTATTACTATTAATTTTTATTAATATATGTTTAAGAATATGTTAAGATTTCAGTATGGGTTTTTTCTGATTTTTTAAAAATTATCTTCAGGTGGTAAAGAAAAAAAACAACTAACCCTGTCATTTTTGTTATAAATTTATGTTTTATCCTGGTATATCTCTATACTCTCATAATTTAAACTCTCTAAATCGGTCTAGGATCTCAGTTCTACCTTCAGGAACACTTTATTAATTATAATTCCTACATACATTTCTGTGAGGAGGATGCCAGCCTTTTCCTCCCGAAGCATATCCTAGATTCAGTTCAATGAAGAGAATGTTCTAGAGACAGTCTCTAACTGTCAATAAAACCAAGAACATATCTGTAACATCCTCCAACAGTATTTCAGTGGCATTTCCACCTGAAAATATACTTTAAGTCAGGTTTTATAACTCCTTCATAGTACATAGAAACAAACATCAACCAAAAAAAAAACCCCAAAAACCTCAAACAAATAAACAATAAAAAAACACAAAAAAACCAAAACAGGAAACTACTAGTCGAACTGCACACTTGTTCAGAAATTTTGAATTGGAAAATTAGTATGTTGAAAAGAAAACTGTCTTAAGTGTTGCTGGGTACCATCTTGCACTTACAGATGTTATTTAGGAGAATATGAGCTAGAGTTCACAAATTGGTCTGGGACTAAGTATCACTGCTTAAGGTAAAACATTAATTATTGCCAGTGTAGACACTTAGAACAGAATTGTTTTGTATGGAAAAAACCTAATTGGAGAGCTCCCTTGCCTGAAAAAATATTAACAATTTAGTCACTTTCTTTAATAAGATTCTATTGTCCTGCCCCCAGACTACTATGTGATCATTCTCTATGACAGTAGGTGAAATATGATGTACCAGTCAGAGGAGGGAAATCATCAAATATATCAAGTTGGAAGGGAACTGTAAGGATCACAATTCCCTGTTCCTTGCAGGACTATGTAAAATTAAATCATATGACTATGAGCATCATCCAGATGCTCTCTGAAGACAAGAGGTGCTTTAAATAATATCAAATTATGATACTTCGAACAGAAAAAAAACCCAACTTGTTTAATAATTTCAAAGTTTACTGTTAGCAGAGATAATATTCAATCTCACAATATCAAAGGATATCACATCCAGAGCTGCATCCAAAGAAGTACGGCAAGCAGGTAGAGGGAGATGGTCTTCCTCCTCTACTCTGCCCTCGTGAGGCATGACACCACCTGAAGTAGTACATCCAGCTCTGGAGTCCATAGCACAAGAAGGACATGGACCTGTTGGAGTGAGTCCAGGGGAGGAACATGGAGATGATCAGAGGGATGGAGCACCTCTTATGAAGACAGGCTGAAAAGTTTGTGGTTGTTCAACATGGAGAAGAAAAGACTTCAGGGAGACCTCACTGAGACCTTCCAGTACCTAAAGAGAGATTATGAAAAGGAGGGACTTTTTATGTGGAAAAACAGTGACAGGACAATGGGGAACAGCTTTAAACTGAAAGAGGGCAGGTTTAGATTAGATTTTAGGAAGAAATTCTTTATTGTCACGGTAGTGAGTCACTGGGACACATTGCCCAGAGAGGTTGTGGATGCCCCATCCCTGGAAGCCTTCAAGGCCAAGTTGGATGGGGCCCTGAGCAACTTGATCTACTAAGTGACATTGCTGTCCATGGCAGGCAGAGTGGAACTAAGTGATATTTAAGGTTCCTTCCAATCCAAACTGTTGGAACCCTGGATTCAGATAATTTCAATCTTTCAGTGTTGACAGGTAATGATTTTCAAAAGCACACAGTGTTTGACCTGAGGCCTTGGGAAGGGCTTCCCTTTTCAGGTGATAACACTAAGATTGCTATTGTGTAATTAAAAGGCAATTTGTTATGTCACTGGGTGAAATATGTAGAGACGTAGAAAATTAGGTTTATGAGTTATTAGTAATGTATTAGTAGCAAGATGGAGGATTTTTGGTGTGGGTTTTTACTTCTTTCTTCCTTCTCCTTCACAAGTCTGGATAGTTTGGTATTGGTTCAAAAAACCTGCAATGCAGATGATAAATGAATGGTTACTGGATTATAAGCAAAAACATATTAGTTGGCAATTCATAATTGGATAGACTGGACTTTAAATGGCCTCGTAAGTTACAACTCGGAGCCATTTTCCACCTTGTTAACTTAGAGAAGCATGCTCTGTGCAGCTATGCCATAGACAAGAAATTAATAAACAATCTAATTAGAAGAACATCTCAGCGCCTCCTGCATCTCACTCCAAACGCTGAGCAAAGAACTCGCAAAACAGTAAAAGAAGAAAGAAAAAGAGAAATGAAGAAATATTAACAATAATATTAGAAATATTAATATTAACACAAACCATTCTAAGATTCTATTCCATTCTAAATTCAGCCAAATTATAATCAACATTTTAGGTGGGATTTATCTGACCAGATGCAACATTTACCTTGTATATACAGGCATCTGAATCAAGATCTAAAATATTCAGGTTCATCTCATTATGAACTGTTAGTTTTCCCCAGCTGATTGGATGTCTGTAATGTGTCCACATCTCGAATTAGATCTGATTGATCATCTCTGTTAGACCTATTTTATCGACTTACACTGAAACATTTTGGAGCAACAGACTTTGCATCAATTTTCTTCTGGTTAATAATGAAAGGGAGCTAAATTTTCACCTTGATCTAAACATCTTCAGCCTCTGTCATCTCTGATATCTCTGATGCTCCTTCTTCATAACAACAGATGATTCTGTCATCTTCATAACAATCAACAACAGCTTTGTCTGTTGACACTTTTTTTATTTCATTCTGGAGTGAGTGAAACAACTGATTCTCGGAATGTTGTCATTTTAGGAAGTTCAGAAAAAGTATTTATTAATTTGCTTTTTCTTCATAGTTATATTTTCGGACTTATACAGCTATAGGTTTGTACTATGAGAGAGAATCTACAAAAAAGACAGCACCTGATATAATCAGTGACAGGATAATTTGATTGATCTATAGTTCCCTTAGCCAAGTGGCTAATCCATCTGACTGAGAGTCATGTTTCCATTGCTGCACACTCCTTCTTAATAGTTTACTACTATGCAAAGATGTGACTGGTTCTATACCTTTAGTATCTGGCACACACTTGCACATAATACTGATTCTTGTTCCAATCAGAAAGCAAAATGAACCTGCTCTTAATTGGTTGTAACAGAAAAAGTGTTGGACATAGTTCTATGTCACTAATAAATTCCAAGTAAAAATGAATGATGGATACATTTCGCAAACATATTCATCATTCACAAAAGGGTTTCGGTAAAAGCAGGAGCATTGCTTGAGGTCAGGTTCACCTTGAAAAAATATAGAAGGTAGACATTTTCTGTCAGGTTCATATTTTTCTATTATTCGATTATTAATCTATAGAAACTAGATATCTAAACAACCTCCTAACTAGACCTGGAAAAGAGCTTAACTTGAACCAAAAGATAGTAGAATATTCAAGAAAGTAAAAAAAAATCCTGATGTATAAAGGTGAGTAGGTAATACGCATTTCAAAAGGATGAAGGTGATATTTTCATTGATGAAGCTAACACAGAAAAGTTCAGGAAGAAACTGTCTGTTAAGACAGAATAATAGAAGTCTGCTGAAAATAAACACTTAAAAACACATTAAAGAAAGAGACAGATTGAACTTAAGATGTACCCAACATTTGCTGCCACAATGTTGTGTGGGTGTTAACCATGCAAGTAAAAGAAGAATGAAAAGGAACTTTTTTTTTCTTTCAGAGTTGAATGCCAAGAGCAGTACTCACATTTTTCTGGGTACATGAGTTTACAGAATGCATTATAAAAGTTGTAGAAAGAAAATAAACAAAAGTATTTTAACATCAGAAAAACTGTGATGGATGAAACAATGTTATCAATAACTTAAGCCAGCTTTAAGTAAGATTAAAATTAAGGATGCATGGAAATACAATAAGAAATTGCACATAAAAATATGTTATTCAATATTTTCATTTTAAGTAGTGCAAAGAAAAAATAAAGAAAATAAAAGGGGAAAGAAAAAGTCAGTGAAGTTATCTCTCCCTGAAGGAATGGACAATGAAGAGATATCTTTATTGCAAAGAGTGGGCTCAGAGTAGTACCTACACCTTATAAACTGTGTCTGCCTCTAATACCTTCCACTCGAAAACAAGGCATATGAAAAATAAAAAGCAGTCAATGAAAAAATTATCAAAGAGAACTTTCTTCTATGTGATAAACAATTGAGCAAGCCAGAATGCCTCAATGTTCAGAAAAAAAACAGCTTAGAAAGATATTAGAAATTACAGAAGATGTTAATATGGGTTGTTTACCATAACAACAAATCCAGAGGCTTGAGATGAAACTGCTGGGAGAAAAGCTGAAATGAAATAAAGTGGTTCTTCATCACTAAGTGGTAGACCTGTACAACTTCTGGAATAATCACAGATTCGTAGATCATAAAATAACTTATTTTGAAAGGCATCCCTAGAGATCCTCTAGTCCAATGCCCCACTTGAAGCAGTTCCTATTAGAACAGCTAACCCAAGAATTTGTCACAGTCTTTGTAGGCAAGCTCTCAGCTGCTGCTTAACCATCCTCATGATTAAAAACCCAACCAAACAAAGAAAACCAAACAAAAAACCTCAATAAAGCAGTGAAGAAACAAAGAAATCTTTACTTTCTATCTAATTGGAATTTTCCATGTTGCAGATTGTATTCACTACTTTTTGTCCTGTCTTTGTGTGCCTTACAGGAAAGGTATCCTTTGTACCATGCCATGAAGACATCAGTAAGATCTCCCCTCAGCTTTCAAAGCATCAAACTATCCACTGCAGACATTTGTGCATTGTCACCTTCAGAGTTTAAATGCTGAATTAGACGGATTTGCTTTGAGCAAGTATGGACACTGTGCACTTTACTACACCCCTGAGGCTATTGGGAAAGAGGTTTACAAGATGATAAAACTGTGAGAACAGGCAATATTTAAAGAAAATGTGATGAGATATCAAAAGCAAGTTATTAATTTGAATAGCAATTAAGAATTTTTCATTTTATTGTGTTTTTCCTTCCCAAATCTGTGTTTGATATTAAATTCAATACATTTCTCTTTCTGTAACACAGTTAATGATATGTTATATTCAAACATACTGTGAACAGGTTTATATATTTTAGGTTTTTTTCCCTGTTGAAAATGCTTCATGCGAAATATTTTAAATTTCACAGGATTTCATTAAAAACTAAAATTGATTGTCTTTTGATTGTGCTTTTTCCTCTTATTTTTCCCCCTCATTTACCACTGACTTTTCAAAACTGTTCAGTTTAGGACAAGAAGCAAATGAAAGCAACAATGGAACTGTATTTTTGCTTCTTTAAAGTTTTACAAAATATGTAGAACAAGCTTAAGAAAATTTGTCAGTAGTTACAACAAAAGAAAAATAAATCCAAGACATTCTCATTTCTATTAAACACTGAAACAGGAAGAGAAAAATGGAAGAATAAAAATGTAATGTAAGAAAAAAGAAAGAAAAAAAATGTAAGAAACAAAGAAATTGAAGTAAATTAAATTTCAAACAATTGAAAAAAAAATCAGAAATATTTATATAATGAATCCTATAGACAATTTATAGAAAATAAGTTTTCTTGATTAATTTGCTATTTGCATCTTTGAGGAGTACCAATAAAACACTTTGAGATAAAAACCTGTGTATTTGGAAATCAATCAAGTGTTTGAATTTGAGACTTGCCGAAGAATAACAGTATGAAACTGTGCTATTCAGCTAATGTTCAATATGTTTAGATATATAAATCCTGGCGAAAACATAGGGAAGCAAAGTGAGAGCATCTTGTCTCTTCCTGACCAGCTCAAAATAAATTCCTTTAGATCAGAGGTAACAACGATTTCTTGTGGATTGTTAGGATTTCAGCTTGTAATTTAAATTGGTGTCACACTGAAAGTGAGCTAGTTCCATCAGAAGCTACAGAGCCTAAAAGAAGATATAAGAAGGCAACAAATTTATATTTAGTAATTCTCCTAGGCTTTATCTTTCCCAAAATTGAACTTGGACACCAAGATTCCATTAATTTTATTGTTTTCTGAGTCCAGAGAGGAGTCAAATTTTTACTAATATGAATAATAATAATAATAATAACAGCAGCAGCAACAATAATATTACTACTAATAAAAGGAATGAAATTCAAAGCTGATTCCCCATCTCAATACCCTATAGATGTAAACTCCCTCAATGAAAGGAATTTTCTTTTACTCTGATGTTGGTTTGTTCATGAGCACCATACTGCTTTTTGTTTGACTGAATCTAATATTTGTCTGTGTCTGACACAGCAGCGCAAATAAACAACAAGCCTACCTCATTCAGAAGAAATTATCCACAGTGCTTTCCAGTTTTAGCCTTGGTAAAGATCTCAACGCTTTTTTGTTTGTGTGTGTCTGTATTTAAACATAAAAATGAGCCAGCAAATATTGCACAGAAAGGTGGGCAGTATTTCAGTTTTGCAGGGCAGAAGGTGGGCTGTGGTTGGTTGACCTTGGATGATCTCTAGGTGCCACCAAGTATCACACCACCTGCACAGCGGGAGGAAAACACAACAAAAAGTTCGTGGGTTGAGATAAAGAACAGAGACATCACTCAGCAGTGATCAATTCAACTTGCAGAAGTTAATTTATGTTATTGCCAGTAAAGAAAGGAGTATAATGAGAAACAAGAGAAAAATCTAATAACTCCTTCCCCTATGTCTCCCTCCCTTTTTTCCAGGCTCGACCTCACCCTGAACTCTTCTGCTTCCTCCCCCCAAGAAGCGGAGGGGGATAGGGAATGGGAGTTGTGGCTGGTTCTCTTTTTGTCTCTTCTCTGGTCCTTCACTTTTCCACTGCTCCAGTGTGGGGTCTCTCCCACAGGATACAGTCCTTCAGGAATTCTCTGATCCAGCATGCCCTCCCCCCAAGGATCACAAGTCCTGATGGAAAACTTGCTGCAGCATGATCCCCTATCCACGGAGGCACAGGTCCTGCCAGGAGCCTGTTTCAGTGCAGATATTCCACAGTGTCACAGCCTTCTTCAGGCACATCCACCTGCTCTAGAGTGGGATCATCCACGAGCTGCAGGGCAGATAATTTGCTTCATTATGAAACTCCATGGGCTGCAGGGGGACAGCTTGCCTTGCCATAGTCTTCAGCACAAGCTGCAAGGGAATCTCTGCTCCTGTACCTGCACCACCTCCTGCCCCTCCTTCTTCCCTGACCTTTGTGTCTGCAGGGCTGTTTCTCTCACATATTTTTGCTCCTCTCTCCAGCTGCTGTTGCACAACATCTTTTACATTTTCTTAAATATGTTGCCACATGAGTGCTACCAAGATCATTGATTATCTCATCTCTCACCAGCAGCAAGTCTGTCCTGGAGGCAGCTGGAACTGGCTTTGCCTGATGTGCGGGGAGCTCCTGGTGTCTTCTCACAGAATTCACCCCTGAAGCCCCTCTGCCACCAAAAATCTTGCTGTGGAAACTCAGTTATGTGTGTATAAGTGTGTGTGTGTGTGTGTGCATGACATTAAAATCACTGACACAGGTTGGCTTAGGTGGAATGTAATAAAAAAAGCATCTGTCTACATCTTCTGGAAAGCAGCTGAGCTGTGACTTATGACTGTTGTAGCTGATGTCAGAGTATGTTTGCTTCCACCAAAGCTGACTGTCACCAATTTTTAATACAGACATATATATGAATCTGCCAATATAGTCTGAATGTCAAGTTATGCACGCTAGGAGAAGGAATGATATATAACTAGAAGATGCTTATTCCTTGTGTAAGTAAATGATGTGGAGCAGTAAATCTGTAGTAGCACTTTGAGACACAGTCATGAGTCCTGAAGTGCTTTGTTGTACTGTATTTACAATATAGAAATGGGTAAATAGATCATATGGCTGGTAAAGCTTCACAGAAGAGGGGTCTGTAAGAACATGTGTCCTCAGTTACATACATTATGGTGACTCATACATAACCCATTTCATAGTAATTGTGGTTTTAAAGGCAAAAGACACATAAAACTTTAAATCTAACAAAAAATTTGCCTATCCAAACCACAATAACACTTTACCTAAAGTCAGACATATGAAATATGGTGGTGGAGTAAAGCACTGATGCTTTACTGCAGCAATGAAGTAACTGAGCCTCAATAACAGTAGTGTCATAATCAGACTGTCCAAATGACTAGTAACTACTTCATAGGCAAGAAATTTACTGGATGATCTTAGTCCAAAAGCCAAAAACTGATTAAATACCCATAAAGCTTATTTTATAAATTAGAGATGAGAAAAATACCTGATATTTGAAATAAAGTATTAATATTACCTTTCAGCTTTACCATGAAATGAAAATATCTTTCTTATCTTTCCCTAAGTGATCATATCTGTTCCCTATCTTACACCATTCTTATATTTAATGATGTTTTAAGCTTGATTTGGAACCTGAATAGCCTTTCCACCCAATGCTGTACACAGTTCATAAGTATTATCATATAAGATTATTGAGGGATATTTGTGTCCAGAATCTGCTCCTGGACAAAGTGGTTCTACAGTTCTTCCATCACAGAGGCAAAGGCTTTTGTGTTGCTTCTGAAGATAATGAATCATGACTCAAATTTTTGTTACTTTAGAATATATTTATCTGAAAAAAGATGTGAGTAGTCATATGTACTACAGACATATTTATCAGATATGAGATTCTATGGAAAAGGTGAATAAAGAATGACTAGCTGTTATTTTTCATAGTGCAAGAAGAACATGAATTCAAATAGAATAATCAGGCAATATTAAAACAAGAGAGTGAACAAACACAAAAATTTCTTTCTCACAATGCATAATTAATTTGTATAATTCACAGTCACAGGAGGTTTTTGGTTCCTGAGAAGAATAAAGTAGTTCAGGAAGTGATTAGGAAATTCATATAAAAAAGACAAATTGATTGCTGTTAAGTACAATGGTCTAAATGAAGCTGGAGGGTTGGAAAATCATCTATTACTGATGGGTCCTAGAAATAATGGCTCCATCGATGCGATTACTAAAGCTCTTCTCAGCATCTAGTTCTAGCCATTAGCACAGATCAGATAGCAGTTCAAGTACTTTGGTTTTGTACAATCAGTTATATTAAAGTATCAGATCTATGCAAGTTCTCTGGGACAAAAATATTGAAATCTGTTTTCCCATGATATAATTTCAGTGTGAAGTGCCTGAATTGAGTATTGATCAAAGTAGTCTTTCTAAATTAGTGTATATTCAGAACTTATTTCCCACTGAAATATTTCTTTCACGATTGATTGGTCAAGATGGCAGTCTCAGATCAAGACTTGCTGAAGAAATGTCATTAATAATCCTTATTGTCATAGTAGTATGAGATTGAAGGCTGAATCCAGACAAAATTTCTTAAGGAGGGAGATGTTCTTGGCAAGCTGCAATAATGAAAAACCTAAATAAAATTTTGCTTAATCACAGTGATCATGGAGAGGGGAGACAAGATAACAAAGAGGGGAAAGAGAGAAAATGAAGACAAAGAAGAAAGAAATAATCGGGTGCAAGAATATTAGACACCTGCATTTCTTTCCTTAGTGCTTCATAAGCGTACTGGACTGGAATATGCTTTCACATACACTTAGCAAAGTCAGGAAAATTTCTGCTGAAGTCAACAGCTACATACATACAAAAATTGTGCAAGGCCCACTGTGCCTGCAGACACAATTCTGTATATTCAGTATCTGGCTGTTTTGTAAATAGAGGTACCCTACTGTGTTTCTGTTCCAATGAAACAACCTGGAAGTGCTTCAAAACAAAAACCCCTCCCCAGTCCTTTGAAGCTGGCCTTTGAACCTCCCGAGCCAGCTGGCAGCAACATGGTGCAGGTGTGCTATTACCCTGGCTTTCTGTTGAAGAGCTGCATACAGGTGACAAAAGGTGAATGAGGTAAAGGCACAGCATAGGAATGAAGACATTTCAAATACAGACAAAATATTATGACAAAAAGTAACAAAATAATTTGGAAGTAGGATAGGAGGGGGCAAAGGAATATATTGTATTGATGATCTTAAATATAGCAGGTTTGGGTGTTTCATTTTTTTATGGATCTCACTAACATTTTGTTGCCAGACATTCTACATCAGACTCTTACTTCCATGGATAATATTTTAGAATTATTTACATTTTACATGCTAGAATAGCAAAACATAAAAAAGCTTTCAAATTAGGAAAATTCTCATATATAGATGCATATATATGTACATGAATGACAAAAAAAAAACCACATTGTTTTCCTCCATGTTAGAATGCTCAATTTATGCTCAAGTGGAATGACTATTTGTCAAGGTCTGGTTTAACTAATTTCTTGACCACAGAGGAATAAGAATATTGTTGCGTAGAACAATTACGTACTGTGAAAGAGTTATCATCTAACATTATGAGTGTCAAAGTACATAGTATATCTTGCCTATGACAAAGAGTACACCAATGCTGTGATGTCTCTCTGCATGAAGTTCCTTTGTACCTGCTCTCTCTCACCTCCTCAGGACGATGTACAACACCACAGAGGCCCTGGCAACAGCTGGGGTAAAAAAACCTATTGCATTCCAAATTCTTAGCATAAGATAAGGCAGGAAAATTTGTTTCACAGAGTGAAGAGTCACACACTGTGTTCAGTTTCTTCTTTTCCTGTGAAGAAACCTGTTCCACACCACATAGAGAGACCTTCTCTTGTATTATCCTCTACTAGGAAAAACAGTGTCTCTTGTCACAGGGATGTTTGCATACCACAGTGTGATTCAGTCACTTAAGCTTAGGCATCTAATGAACTGTAGATGCTACAGGGTGTCCCCTAGCTGCCAATTTGCAATGTCTCAGATTTCCTCCAGTCCTGTGTCATTACAGTTAGTCATACAGAAATCTTGTGTGCTGTAGGATGTCTCAGCTGTCATGAGAGGCTCATGTCTGAAAACTAACCCAAACCCCTAGAACTCTCTCTGTCTAATCAACTGTGAGTGAATACAGCTTGTTACATTTAAATGCCTTTTTCTAACATTAGAACATCTGTTGCAATAGAAAGAAGATGCTAAGTTCTGGCCTTATCTGTTTACAAAATGACCTGTCTTGAACAGCTGTATATCACTTTTCTTTTCTCATTTCCTTCACAGTTGCAGTGATTTGCCACCTATAGGCTACAGTCTGTTTTGTCTGAATTTCATTTGTGTTAATTGACATTTTTTTTTCCAAATTAATTATTTTTGCATTTGAAGTCAGGGCATGGTGAGGGATATATTCATTATGGTGTCATAGGTGTACTTTAAGGAATAAATATGAAGGCCAAAGACCATATTCGTTCTTCCTGCCAAGATGTGTGACTAGATAGCACAGCCAGTCCTACATTTTGGAGGAAGCTTATGATAATTACATAAATAGATGCTTATGATTAAAAAGACAGTTATATTTAAAACAGCATTTGACAGAATTTCCATACTGTAACCGTGCACTTTGTATGTTGTATTCATGCACTTATAAAGGAACAGTAAATAATCCATTAATTTGACTTTATACAGTCTATTGTGTCTAGATTTGCTATGCAATGACAGCTTATAGTAGATCTAATTTGTTTGTGATAGTAATCTTTAAAAGGTACTACCTGAACACCTCAAATTAATCATGTAAATCCACTGTTAGCACGTAGAGCTGGTTTTGCACTTAAGTGGATTCAAGCACCCGTAGCTGCTTCTGCAGCTCATTTATGCTCCAATGGCATTTTACTGTAAGATGAAAAAAGTAGTTCCCTAGAAAAACCCTGTGCTAGTTTTGGCTGGTATAGAGTTAATTTTCTTCACAGTAGCTGGTATGGGGCTATGTTTTAAATTGGTGTTGTAGACAGCGTTGGTAGTTCAGTAATGCTTTAGCTATTGCTGAGAAGTGCTTACACAGAGCCAATGCCATTTCTGCCTCTCATCATCTGCCTCTCATCAGTGAGGAAGCTGGGGGTGCACAATCATTTGGGAGGGGACACGGCAGGGACAGCTGATCCCAACTGACCCAAGGGATATCCCATAACATAAGGCATCATGCTCAGCACATAAAGCTGGGGAAGGAGGAGGAAGGAATGACAGTGTTTGTCTTCCCAAGTCACTGTTACTTTTGATGGAGCCTGGCTTTCCTGGAGGTTGCTGAACAACTGCCTGCCTGTGGGAAGTAGTAAATTAATTCCTCGTCTAGTTTTGCTTGTGTGGGTGGCTTTTGCTTTATTTATTAGATTGTTTTTATCTCAACCCACAAGTTTTCTGACTTTTATCCTTCTGATTCTCTCCTCCCTCTCACCAGAGAAGAATAAGGGTGCAGCTGTGTGGTGCTTAATTTCTGGATGAGGTTAAACCATAGCACTCCCTTCCCTGTGATAGAGACCTTCTGTTACCTATTCGACATTTGTCACTGCACTGTCACTCAAATTTTAAAGCTTTGCATGCTTTAGTTGGCTTTTATACAGAGGGTTTTAAAAACATTATATTATCCCTAATATGCTTCTGAATAATTTTCTAAACCCTTTTAACAATTCTAATGCAAATTCAGTACCTTAAAACACACAAAAAAGAGCTGGTGTTGAATTGAAAGAAATCACTGCCTCAAGGGTGGTGAAACTCAACTTATAATTATTGATGGAATGGTATATTTAAGTGACCTAGAAATACGTATGACTGAAGTTCCACACTTCAGGGCAAACTATTACATAAACAGTATTCATAATAAGATATGTATTGGTATTTATATGTTTAAGGTCAATATATGGGTTTTTAGGGTATTTAATGTAAGGACATAATTAGTCTCATAGTATACCTATGCAGACTTTGAAAACATATGGAATATTGCTGTATGAACAGAAGAAAATTTTTAAAGCACTGCTTTTTTTCTAAAAGAACTTCTACAATTTTCTGTGCTCTACCTTGACAGAAAAAGCTTTTCTTTTCTTTATTTTTTTCATACAATGGTTCTTCCCGTAATATACTGTCACATTTACTTCTTATTCTAATTCAAGGCCCAAACATTCTTTAGGGAAGTCAAGGAAAAAACCCTCTGTGATTTCAGCAAGTACTACACAAGGCCATTTGAACAGGAAACACAAGTCATTATGGGGGAAAAAAAAAAACCAGCAACTTTTCAGTTTGCAGGTTTTGACCTTTAGGTTAATGACCTACAATTTTTATTCTAAAAATGAAGAAAATTAGTGAAAAATTACAGAAAATGTTTCTATAATTTTCAGGCCCACTTTTTTTATTGGAAACTTAAATTTTTTTGTGATAGTCTTAAAAAGTCAAATATCATTTATTAATGTCAATGATACATAAAGTTGTTGGGTTTTTTTTCTCCTTTTCTCTTTCAAGTCAAGGAAAGGAAAGTTAAAAGTTAGGAAGTCTCTCCCATATATCCTCTCAGAGAGCCATGCCTTCCTTATGTCCTTTTGTAATTTTTGAGGGCTTTGTTTTACAATTTCATGTTTGTAGAGAAATTACAAATCCAAGAAATCCTTGGAAGAATTTGTGTTTCAAGGTCACTGGGAGGAATGAATGAACAAGGAAACTGACAAAAACTATAATGTATTTATTTCTGCTTAACTCTATGTAATAAAACTCATGCCATCTTGAAAAGAATTAGTCTACGTACATTATCAAGCACTATTTCCTTGTCAATAAAAAATTTCTCTTGCATATAAACTGTCTTTAAAATCAACCTTATTCCAAGAATAAAATCTGTTTTAATGATAAATACTAGAAGATTTCTCTAAGATTCCCAAAATTGGATTATACATTTTTAGGTTTTCCTTGTCTAATGCTCTCTTTTTTTGAAGTTATACAAAATAAAATGCCTTATGGAGTGGTAATGTATGACATGTGATGTTTTCAGGGTTTGTACCATCTTTTATGGATCTTCAAGTGTCTANACTGCTTCAGGCCCAAGATATGTAAACAGCCGTTGATGAAGGGGGAGAAAACCTGGGGGGAATTACTTCATTACCTGGGGCTGTAATTGGAAGAGCTAGCCTGATATGCTAATGGACCAAACTTATAAAAGTATGGACAACTCGTGACCAGTCATCCATCTTGGGTGGTCTATCTTGGGGAGCGGACCTCAGGGGGTCCACCTGGGGTGTAGGCCCCCCCGACCTGAGCGAGCTTTGACTGCCCTGGATGTACCTGAAGGCCTTCAGATAAACACCACTGCTTTTTAACCTTTTGATCTTTGTCAAGTCTCTCTCTTTCAGAGAGAGATAAGGCATCACTATTCTAGAAAAAAAGTATAGATAACATAATCTGTGATGCTGTGTTCACCTTCGTAGATATTGTTATGCCTTCAGATAACGTTTTTTTCCTGCTTTCTTAGATATTCAGTCTCAGGTATTTGGTTCTGAAAAGGAAGATGAATGCATCCTATATAATCTTTATATGTCAAAACCAAACTTCTGTATTGTATCTTATTCATCTTTAGCCTACATTTGCTTTTTGAGCTCTCCAAGTCTTCTGCAGTGCAGTATGCTAGCTGATAAGGTTTTTCTCCCGTTGTTGTTTCCTTCTTATTGTAAAGCTATGATGCATATCTGTAATTAGTTGATAATACAAAATAAATATGTTTTCCTGCTTCAGTCTCGGGCACATGCAGGAAGAAGATCAGATTACTCACTATTTCTATAGCAAGAAATAATATCTTAGGAAAGACATTTAACTACTTCAGTAAATTTCACTCTTACATTTTCATGGCTAATCAATCAATATCCTGTGCAATGCTGATGATTCATACATAACTTATGTTTATATGCCACTACAAGGAAGGTATGCCACAAGGACATCATGTCACAGTAGAATTTTCCAATTCTGTCTTTCTTTTCTTCTTACCAGAAAAATGTAAGTCTGACCTTAATGCCATGAAATCCAAAGCACTCACAGTCCTTGCAGTACTGGTTCCTGATTAAAGCTGAACATTCTGCCAGTGTATTACCAGCATTGCCTCTGAGCTGGCCTTTCTAACTCTTCCTAGAGCTCGATATTTTTAACTGAAATTTTTGTTATCATCCCTGCTGTTACTCTCTGAAACTGAGAAAACTCATCCAGGCTTTTGCTTTGTGCTCTATTGGCTGTCCTTGTCCTGTGCTCTTTTAATAGAATGAAAATAGCCATAATAGCTTATCACTATTTCAAGATTCTGAATCTTCACAACATTGTTCCATGCTACTAAAAAACAAAATAAAATGAAGTAATAGAATAAATCTTTACTTCTAATCTTTGGGAAACATGGTTGAACTAGTCCAAGAGAAATAAGAGATGATCCTGAAAACTTGCTTTGTAATTTCTAAAACTACAGTTATTATCAAAGGTGACTCAAAAGTGGTTAACACTCAACTATAGTTTAGTTAGAAAAAAAAAAAGGTATAACTTATGTAATCAGTTTCATCCTGGCTTTCATCTACTTAACAGCACTGAGAGATCTTTTCTACATGTGCCTACACCTCCTGAAAGTAGTGACTTTACACTCCTACTGGACTTAGTGGTTCTTTCAGTAGCACTTGATGCCTCCAGGATGAAATCCCATTTCTTTGCCTATGTCATCACAGTAGTTTAACATTCTCTTTCTTAGATTATTTTTAAATTTACCTCTAGCCTTATTTATGACTCCAAGATTAGCTCAGTTGGTCAGAGCATGGTGCTAATACCTCCAAGGTTGCAGGTTTGATCCCTGTGTGGGCCATTCATTGAAGAGTTGGACTTGATGAGTCTTGTGGGGCCCCTCCAACTCAGAATATTCTGTGATTCAAGTACAGCTCATTATTATTACCTGTTTGATTTTCTGCAGACATGCTGACACCTGTGTTTCTAAATTATCAGGAGGCAGACTATCAATAATTTCAATGGCACACCTGACAGATTATATTTCCTCATCATGACTAAGTAACACAACTAAAATTCAGATGTGGATTTTATAAACATCCGTGTCATAATATATGATTTGAAATTCCAGTAGTATCAGTACTGGAAGTGGCAGGGTTACATTTTCAGATTCCATAACAGTGTAAAAATAATTTAACACTGTGTCCTGCGTAGGTACACAGTAGCTCACTACAGACACTCAACATCTCCCACTGGTATTACAGAACCAGGAAGATCATCAACTCTGCTAGTCTTTCTGCCATACCCGTGAAATATTTTCAACTCATTCCAACTTTAGTCAGTAGTTAATTATACTACGAAGCATGATTGACTATATTGTTTCTATATTGAGAGAGCTCCATTAACTTTCAGCAAGACAGATGATCAATTTTAGGAGCCTGCTGCTTATGCACAGAGTCCTTCCTGCTGTGCCCCAATTTATTTGCAGGACATTTTTGTTACTGTACTCACCAGGATGTGTTTTATGGCCTCATTTCTCTATTTTTTTTTAATGTAGTTAGTGTTAATATAAAAGTAATCATTCAGTCCATGTGAGTATTTTCTTATGGCATACTCTTAAACATCTTAATAAAAACATAGATTTTTTTTTTCTCATATGGAGTTAAGTAGAATTTCCTTGTAACACAACTGGAATAGACCTTTATCAGTTTCTGCATTTTCTTGAGATTATGTACGGCTGAGTCACTGAATGCCTCAGTATTTGTGGTATCCAAAGCTTGTTATTAGAGTGAAGTTAGGTATCTCATATCAGGGAAAGGTGCTTAAGAACCAGGCTTAGGTGTCTTCAGAGTATTGAAATAGCTTAATTTTAGTTAGCAAATTTATCCAAACTTCCTAAATTTTAGTAGAAAGTTAAAAAAAATTCAAATTTTCATGAATTATTTGTCTGTGAAAGAAAACCCTAAGAAAAGAACAGATAAAAAGTATCAGTGCCAAGTTTTACTGTCTATAGAAGCCAATCAACTTCTAGAAAATCAAACTAAATTTTAAGATATGAGTACCTTTCAGATCCCCCATACACCACATTTGTTATTTCCTTTTAACATGTCAAGGGAAAACTTAGTTGTCTACAGTCCATGCTTGCCTAGGTACTCTGGCAGGAAGGAAACTAAAATATAGACACAAAAGAGACAGAAAATTAAGCAAATGATGGTATATTCAACCAAGTCCCACAGTCTCATAATCATGACAGCAGAGCTACTGACAATACCTGTCAAGCCTTCTTATCTTGCAATTAGAAGTAGCTCAACTGACTTTTTGTATTCCAGATCTTTCAAATGACTCAGGTTTAGTCTTTTCCTGACTAGCATCTTGTCCTTTGGAACTTTCATTGCCTTCTCTGTTAAAGTATTTAGAGGATTATTTTCCATGCCATCTTTCTTTGTCTTTTTATGGCTGGAAGCCATATTTGTCCCTTACTATCTGCATCTGTTCCGAGCCATAAACACTGCATAGGTAGGAATAACTTCATGAAAGACCACTGCCTTTTGCAACAACAGTTCACCATTATGCATAAATAATGGTATTTTACTCATAAAACTGTAACTGTATTAATCTTTTGCAAAGTATTTTAAGTGTTCCAAAACTCACAAATCATTCCATTTTAATTGTTAGCCTGGGTTACTTTTTCTGGATCTAGACTCAGTGTTGATCAGGCTTTCAACTGGTAGCAATTTAAATGCAATTTAGTGCAATATCCTATAATTTAGTATTACTAGTTTGTAGCACTAAATATTTGAACTGCGTTCTGAATTAGGCTCTTCAATTAACAGTTTTAGTATTTGCTATTATATGATATACATAATAGCTTGGGCTTGAAGCAATGCTTTCAAAATCCCAGTGTTCTGCAAAAAAAATTTTGAGTTGGGAATGGCATTCATATAAATTTCTAAAATGTGAGTTGTGCCATCTGTCTTAAAGTACCTGTCTCCATTTACTAGAAGAATATCCAAGGCAGCTCGTTTAGACTAGACTATCAATATTTTGACACCCAGGATAGTTGTGCTGAGGTAAATTGGGCTATGAATTCTACAAGCTCTCCAAAATTGTCTGTTCAAATGAAGAGCTTTATTTGTCCTAATGTTTCAATCATTTTTCTCTTTCTTATAAAAAAAAATGTATATATGGAATTGATTTACTTCTTCAAGTATAATCCTTTCAAGTTCTCTTTAATACAATCTCATAGCTCCTTGCTCTGTACATACATATATGTATGCATGTTTATTTGCATACATATATAAATATTTATGTATATATGTCTAGAAATATCTATCAAGCAACTTTCTGTTCAGCAATGTCAGTTGCCTTTATGAAAAAAAAAAAGATTATCTTATCTTAAATCTCTTGTCAATATCTTTTTCATTACTAGACAGCTCCAGCTACAATTACTGTTCTGGCAGCACCATGGTTTACTAGTTTTTACTTTTTTCTTTACTTATTCTGCTTGTTAATGAATTTCCTGTTCTTTCCTCCCTTCTCAGCAGCAATTTCTGAGACATCTGTATCATAGATTAGTTTTATGATGGGTCTTCGGCATAATGACAAGATATTAAAACATTAACAGGCATTTACTAGGAGAACATGGAAAAGAATGAGAGAAGATCTAGGGGATCATGGTAATTTGGACTGAATCTTCCTTATACATGCATATAGCAAGAAAGCAGCGGTTTCAAAAGTCAATTTAGGATATGAGCCTTGTAGCCTTTCAATTGGTCCTGGGGCAATACTCATCTCTTTTATTTTGGTGACTAAGTGAGAAACCTATGGAGATCAGAAAGTATATATGTGGAGGGCTGTGAGCCCTCAAGGCTGGAGTTTTGAGCACTGCCCTGGAGGAGTCAGAGACAGCAACTTTCCTCTGGGTCGTGGCGAGTTCCCAACACGCCTTGTTTCTTCATGGTAATAGCCTGTACCCCGTTGGCTAATTGGTTTCTGCCCCACCCCGTTTCCCCATATAAACCCATGCCCCTCCTGACAGCAGGGAGGTCTTATCCCTGGCCTCCCCTTTGCAGGGTGGTTTGGACAATAAAGGCTACTGCTGCGGAACTGCCACACGAGACTCCTGTCTCTCTTTCCCCGAGTCTGCCTGGGGTGATTTCACAAGAGCTGAATAATCACAAGAGCTGAAATCACTTGTAGCTGAGATATTGCTACACTTGCTGAAATCACCCGTCGCCTAGGAAGGCTTGCCAGGCCCCTGGGAGAGTTGTTCTCTGCGGGACGCTCTCTAGGAAGGTCGCAGGCATATCGGAGCTGGATATCAGCACTGGACCCCTTCCTGCCACATATATAGGTGTCAATAGTTTAATAGGGTGAACAGTTTCATATGTTTCCACCAAGATAATCAAAGGGCTGGAGAATCTGCCCCATGGGTAAAGTCTGAAGGAGTTAGGTCTTTTCTTGTGAAGAAGAGAAGGTGCAGGGAGGACCTCATCATGGTATTCCAGTACTTAAAAGGTGGCTACAAGGACAATGGAGGCTCTGTCTTCAGAGTCACAGAGACTACAAGGGGCAGCTGGTACAAATTGCACCAGGAGAGGTTTTATCTTTAAATGAGACAGAATTTTTTTCGGTGAGAACAACAATTCACTGGAAAGAAAGCTCCCTAGGGACATGGTAGAGTCCCCATCACTGTAAGTTTTTGAGTTGTCATTGGACAGACTGCTAGATAATCTCAACTAAGATTCCTTTTCCACAAAAGTTAGGACCATATGATCTTTCAAGGTCCCTTCCAACCCGAGCTGTTCTCTGATTCTAAGATTCTGTGTTTAATTCACACATTAGATTGAACAAGGAAACTCAGCTAACGTTCCAAGCAGTATTGTGATCTGCCAAACAACTTGAGGTTTCAGCTACCTATACAAAATCTAGGCATCTTCCTTCTTTCCTATTTCTCCGGATTTCTTGGGTTTTTCTCTGTACAAGGATTTATGTCTGATAGGAGAAATAGACAAGATCCACTGTTTCCTCCCATGTCCCCTGGACTTTTGTTGTGTAATACTGTCAAAGAAGAGCAAAAAAAAGGCGGCTTGGGAAGAACATGAGGCATCTAATATCTGAACTTTAAAGAAATACAGGCCCATACTTACATGCTGAAACCGCACAAAAGATTTGTTTCGAGCTTTTTCAGCTTCAAAAATTTCTGGGAAAAGAGATGATAAAATGGTGCAGAAATTCACAGATATTCCTATGATTATGAAAGATAAGAGTCTAAAAATATTTTGAAAACACTCATATCCACATTTTTTCAAGCAGCTATTAACATGTTTAATATTTCAACTCAGCTTTCAGCTAAGACGGTCACATGATAATGAAAATCATATAAGTGACTTTTTGCCTAGAGTACATATTTCTTTTTTAGCTTTCTTTTTTCTTACATTAAATGAGTTATTGACACAGATATTGCACATAATGCAATACTTTTCTAGATAAAAAGTACTATTTTTCAAAGAGTTTTCCTTGGCAATGCAGATTTGCTATGTAGATAAACTTTTATAGCTAATGAGTTACCTTCAAATGATAACAATTTAGCAGGGTAGTGAAGAAGGTAAATATGAAAACTGTTATTATGGACTAGACTTGCTGTACTGGTTTTGGCTGAAGTAGAGTTAATTTTCTTCCCAGTGGCTGGTGTGGGGCTGTGTTCTAGATTTGTGCTGAACACAGAGGTGATGATATAGAGATGTTTCTGTTCTTGCTGAGCAGGGCTTACACAGAGCGTGCTGTTCGTACTGCCACGCTGGTGAGGAAGTTGGGGGTGCATGGAAGGCTGGGAGGAGAGACAGCTGGGACAGGTGACCCAAACTCACCAGGGGGATATTCCAGACCATATGGCATCATCCTCAGTATATAAAGTAGGGGGAAGAAGGAGGAAAGAGGGGACATTTGTAGTGATGATGTTTGTCTTCTTAAGTAACCATCATGTGTGATGGGACCGTGCTTTCCTGGAGATGGCTGAACACCTGCCTGCCCATTGGAAGCAGTGATTTAGTTCCTTGTTTTGATTGGCTTGTGTGCACAGTTTTTTGCTTTCCCTATTAAACTGTCTTTATCTCGACCCATGAATTTTCTACCTTTTGCCCTTCTGATTCTTTTCCTGATCCCACTGGTGGGCAAATGAGCGAGCGGCTGAGTGGGGCTTGGTTGCTGCCTGGGGTTGAAGCACAACACTTGCCTTCCTTGAAATAAATATTGTTCTATGAAAAAAGCAAAAAATAACAAAAAAACCCCACCAAACAAACCACCAAAAAAACCCCACCAAAGCACACCCAGGCCGAAAGAAAAAAAACCCCAACCAATACCAACCCCAAACAAACAAAAAACCACCAACCCACAACCTCTTATGTAAAATCCTTTATAAGTATAAAGCAAAAACTGGTAACACGCTGACCTGGGACTGTGTCAGAGATAGAAACAGGTAGGGAGGGAGTAAATAGTAAAAGAAGACATTATGAAAGTCACTGTCATCAGCTTACTAGAAATTTGAATGCTGACAAGTTTATTATAAGTATCAAGTCAAAGAAGGCTTTAGGTCGAAATTTGAAGGATAATGAGATAGTTCCTCATAAGTTTAAGTAAATAACAAAAAAAAATTAATAGATTAATATTTTAAAATTTGACTGGTAGATGATGGAGGCTGGCCATGATGAGTTAACTGGGAACAGGAAGTGAAATCTCATTAATAGACAGTATGTGATATAAGAATAATTTTGAAGGGCTATGAAACTGAAACCATGCTTTTGTTACACATCATAAAAGAGGTAAGAGAAAATGGTACAGATATCAAATCATGTTCTTGTGCCATGAAAACCTAAAGTTTCAACAGTGTTCCTGTTCAATCTTGCAACATCACCTCATTCAAAATTTTTTGTACTAGAAAAAAATATTTTAATATGTAAAACAATAATGAAAGTAAATAAATAATGATATATATGTGATAACTAAAATAGTGCAGAAGAAACAGTGTTTTTGAATAACCTACAATACTAACAACATTAGACATTTCACTATTGAAGGACGTGTCTTTAATAAGTAATATGAAGAAGTCTTTGCCAAACCACAAATAACTGATGAGAAAATTTTTATTCTCCATAATTTCATAATAGTCTACGAACTTCATAATAGTCTAAGTATTTTTTCTTTAGCTCACAGAGTACTTAGATTTTTTTTCTTCTAAACCCATTTGTAAACTTCTGAATAGGCACTGAGTGATTGCTAAGCATCGTGCCTGATTCAATCTTATTTTACATGCAGAAGCTCTAAACACTGTATTCAATATTATTACTTTATTAGATGCTCTTAGGATACCTTTTCACTGACAGCTAAATGAGATTTCTGTTAACAAGTAACTACTTATTTCTGGCCTTAAAGAAGTCATTTACAAATGCAGCGTGAAATGAGGTGTTGGCAGTTTTTTGTTATGTACATAAACAAAATTCAGGTTCCTTGAAAAAGGCAAAAAAAATCAGCTAAAAGGAAAAAGCTGTGCTTTTTAACTGTTTTAGCCAGCTTCTCACTTGAATCAATTAAGAATTCTCTGTGCCTTGCCACAGTATGTGGCTCCTACAGCATGAATACTTTATGCTTCACTTGTTCTTCTGTAATACCTCCCAGGAAGAAAAATGCAGGTTTCTTTACTTTTTCTTCCTCCCCCTTCACCATAAGCAGCACAAGTATGCATACTGTAAAAAGTTTAACATTTAATGTATAATAATTGGGCTACCTGTTCTCATTATTTTCTTACTCTATATGTGATTTATGCTTAATTTCTGTCGTAGTTTAACCCCAGCTGGAAAAAAAGCCCCACACAGACACTCACTGACTCACTCACTCACTCACTCTCTGGTTGGTTGGATAGGGGAGAGAATCAGAAGAGTAAAAGTGGGATTGAAATTAAGGCAGTTTAAGAGGTAAAGCAAAAGCTGTGCATGCAAACAAAGCAAAACAAGGAATTCATTCACTGCTTCCCATGGTCAGGTAGCTGTGTAGCCATCTCCAGGAAAGTAAGGTTCCATCACATGTAACGGTGACTTGGGAGACAAACAACATCACTCCAAATGCCCCCTCTTTCCTTCTTCCCCCATCTTTTATATGCTGACATGACACCATATGGTATGGAGTATCCCTTGGATCAGTCATGGTCAGCTGTCTTGGATGTGTCCCCTCCCAACTTCTTGTGCACCTCCAGCCTTCCTCACTGATGGGGTGGCATGAGAGGCAGAGAAGACCTTGATCCTGTATAAACCCTGCTCAGCAGTAGCTAAAACATCCCTGAATTGCTGACACCATTTTCAGAACAAATCTAAACCATAAGGCCTAGAGCAGCTGCTATGAAGAAAATTATTTCTGTCCCAGCCAAAACCATCAAAATTTATCACTCATATTTTTGAGAAAATTGTCTCTGTGACTGCCTAAATTTAACAATAACTTTGACTACACATGAATTACTACACTTACAGACTTTTAAATAATATCCAAGTGTTGCCAGTACCTACGGAAAGACACTGTATGTTGATCCTGCAAATAGAGAGAAATTGTCCTAAAATAATCCCAGAATCACAGAATGGGTCAGATTGGAAGGGACTAGCTGTCTTGGACCTCTCTTCCCTGCAGGGTCTGTTCCCATGGGATTCTTCCAAGAAGATCCCTGAAGAGGCTAAATTGAGCTCTCCTGAAGTTCACTATTGTAATCTTACTTGCTGGAATAACTAAGATCACAATTGCACTTACATATATGTTTTCTAATAGAGCCTATGTCAATTCATTATTTCAGTCAAAACACCTAACAATTATTACAAATGTCAAAATATCTGGATTTGGATGTGATTCTTCTCAGGAGAAAAAAAAGAAAAAAACAAACAAAAATCCAAACCAACTCCCCTTAATCCCCTATTTTGCCTTGGCCAAGCAGAGCAGCATTATGCATGATGTTTGCAGCAGTATTGACTTAAAAGTGTATTTCAGCTTTGGGACCTAAGTAGTCGTAAGATGAAAACACCCAAACTGGCAATTCTGTCCTTAAAAAGAGCAAAAGTCAAAAAATCCTTTATGTTATATAATTAGATTTTCATTCTGTCCTCTTCAAGTGGGTAGTTATAGACAACAATAGACTGTGTGCTGCCAAAGCCAAGATTATGAAACATGTTTACCTCACAAAACTTATAGGTTCAAAATAAAGAATGCTCTTATTTTGCTGAGTGTTCTTTGTACTTTTAGTCCATTGATCTTGGGTGACTTTTTAGGAATGGTAAAGGCATTCTAATGTTGTTTAAATATTTCTATTGATGATTTAAATGTAACTGCATTCCTAAGAACTAGAGCTGCCAGACCTGTTTGCCAGATCTGCTTGCCATGCCCTCTCTTAATTTTTTCAAAGACAGAACACAAAATAATTTTATTTTTTTAGCAAGGATTTTCTAATCATTGACCAAAATCCAATAGAAAAGGGAAATATTTTTAATTGCAACCAGCAGTGAATGTACACTATTTGCTCTTGGTTATTCACAGTAACATATTAATGGCCTGCTAGTTAGGTAGAAAAAAACCTACAATTTTAGTACCAAGGAACTTATTGCTGAGTGGGTTAAATAGACTTTAAATTAAAATAGAACCATTTTTCATAACTTAGTCCTATGTCCAAGATTTTCAAGAGTACATTTATATATGAGAAAGTGAAAAACTGTGCCATTAAGTAATTATTGAATATACTAAGATTTTCTTATAATGAGTATCCTCTTAATTAAAATTACTAGCAAAAAATCATTCTATAAGCAAAAATAAAAAAAATTTGTGTGTGCTAACACATAATAGATAAATGTTATGGAGGAATGATCAAAGCAGATTTTTGTTCCCTTGTAATAGGTGTACTACAGACAAGATTCCATATGTAGCAAGAGTTAAGCTCATATTCAGAATTTAAACGTTACCAGACCTCTTGAGTTCACTAATCAAAGATATATAGACCTCTTCTATGCTTCAGAATTAAGTGGATGCTTATATGATTTGCTGGCTTTAAATGTATTCTAAAATATGTTACAGTATAGGAAAACTATTTCTAGCATAGTGAAAGTACATGATGCTAGACGATATTTTGAGAAATATTATAAAATATTGTAATTGACACTGAAATAAAAAGCAAACCAAACCAAAAGTAATTTAAAGATTTTTTTGTTTTATTTATCCATGAAATCGCTGCTGCAGTTTTTCATAATCAGATATCTTTTATCTGACAATAATACTTACACAAGTAAACAACTACTACAAAGCTCGACTGCACTACTGTATTTTCGTTTTGAGGAATAAGAAATTAGTTGTGCAGATTTCAACTTAATATTCTTATCATAGAAGCATAATATAATGGAAGGGGTTGGAAGGGACCTTAAAGCTCATCTGATTCCAAACTCCCTGTCATGGACAGGGACACTTGCAGTTGGACCACGTTGCTCAAAGCCCCATCCAACCTGGCCTTGAACACTTCTAGGGATGGGGCATCCACAGCTTTTCTGGGCTACTTGTTCCAGTGCCTCACCACCCTTACAGAACTTCTTCCCTATATCTAACCTAAACCTACTCTCTTTCATTTTAAAGGCATTCGCCCCTGTCCTATCACTACACGTGCCTATAAAAAGTCTCTCTCCAGCTTTCTTACAGCCGCCCTTTAGGTACTGACAGGCTGCTGTAAGCTCTCCCTGGAGCCTTCCCTTCTCCACGCTGAACAAACCCAACTCTCTCAGCCTTCATAGCAGCTGGCTTCACAGAAGAGGTGCTCCAGCCATCTGATCATCTTCATGGTTCTTCTCTGGACTCACTTCAAGAGGTCCATGTCCTTCTTATGCTGGAAGCCCCAGAGCTGAATGCAGTACTTCAAAGGGTGGTATCAGGAGAGTGGAGTACAGGGAGGGAATCGCCTCCTTCAATCTGCTGGTCATGCATGTTTTGGTGCAGCCCAGGACACAATTGGCTTTTAGGGCTGCAAGCACACCTTGCTGGGTCGTGTGGAGCTTCTTGTCCACCAACACTCCCAAGGCCTTCTCAGTGCTGCTTTCAATCCATTCTCTGCCCTGCCTGTATTTGTGCTTGGGATTGCCCAAGTACCCTTGCACTTGTGGAACTTGATGAGGTTTGCATCATCCCACCTCTCAAGTCCGTCCAGGGTCCTCTGGATTGCCGTGCTGGCAACTCTTTCCTCCAGCACGTTCACCACACAGCTTGGTGTCACTGGCAAACCTGCTGAGGGTTCACTCAATCCCACTGTCCATGTCGCCAACATAGATGTTAAACAGCACCAGCCGCAATACTGACCCCTGAGGAACATCACTGCTTTCCTTCTGAAAACCAGTGTGACTTTATCTTTCTAAAGCTTACATTTTATCTCAATACATATATACTATATCTTTCTAAAATGTAACCTTAAACAATTGAAACAACATTAGTGTTAGGGTGAGAAGGACAAACAAGGAATACATTAACAGAAAACAAGGTAAGAGATTGATGTTCTTTTTTTAGAGAGGGTGGGAAAGAGAAAATAGAGTGATAAAAGAAAATAAGTGAACATAAAATTTTAAAGTAACAATCTGTAGAGAACATATTCATAGACCAGAACTAAAGAAAGTATAAATGACAAATAAACTCTACTAAAAATATGTTAAGTATAAGTGCCTTTTACTTACTTCATGTAAAAGGCTTTTTAGATACTAAGGGTGGATTTTTGCAAACATTTTAAATAAATCTAGGCTTTAGAGCCAGTGGAAGTATTCCTAAAAGATTAAGCAAAGAATTATACAGGAATATTACTATTCAAGGTGGGACCTTAGTCTGAATGACATCATTGATATCTTAAATTTATTTGTGTGTACTCCTAAGACTGTTTTCTACAACATAGCAGGTTCATTTTTACGTACTTGTGACTAGTATCCAGAAAATGATAATTTTAGATTTTCAAGGCATTCATACTTATCATAAATTTGCTAGTGTTCTGATTTTCTAGTATGCTGTCTAAATGTAAAAAATAAATAAACATTCAAATCAATTTAGAAATTGTCTGTCTTTACCTTTCAACCACAGAACATGTCTCATAAAAATAATACCAAGTACAAGCCAGACCCCCTCTTAAGTGAGACATCAACATTTAGTGATGCTAGAAGCTCCCCTAAAGGCTCCATGGAATAACAGCCCTTTTGCAGCAGATTCAGGTGCATTGAATATCCTCTTAAATTAATAGCAGCCCATGCAGAAAATTTTTAGTGACTCTTCTGCTTGCAGATGTATATATCTAGGTATAAACACAGAGACAATCTCCTGCATATTTGGAACAAAGCCATTTTAGGTTATAGTTATAATCTAGACCTATAGGTTGCTATATATCAATACATATATTAGGCTGTTTTGTATCAGTGCATAGACAAGTGTAAATGAAAATAAATGTATATACACAAACATACAGATATTATATACATTTATACATATGTGTGTATAGATACAGATATATCCGTTAATGGTGGGAAAACAGCAAGGAACCAAATGGATAATTGAATTTTCTGCTGTAATTTAATAGTCAGCACGACTCAGTCTGCATTGCTATTATGGATCAATGTGTTAAATGAATCTTGCTGCCTGAATTTCTGTTGCTGCCAGCTATCTTTAAGTAGTGATTCATTTAGTCAAGTTTGGCATGACTTTGGAATAGCATGAGACTTGGAAATAGGATCCAGATATCACATCAACCTCAATGCCTCAAAAAACCCCAAACATTATGGAGATCTTCACTAATTTAGCCACGAAAGAAAAGAATGAGTTAATTTTTCCACGACAAATTACAGTTTAAACAAATTATATTTTACTGAATATTAAAAACTTGGAGTGAAATCATATGCTGAAAAATCAAGTTCCACTTCAGAATGGTTCTGCTCAAGTCCCAGGCTGGAGACTGGTGGTGTCTCTCAGTGCTTCCTGGAGTTCTGCAGGGCCCAGGCTCTCCCTGGGGTTCAGGAGCTGGGCAGGGTTCCTCAGGGTCTCTCAGGGTACTGTCTGGCAGCCAGGGCCTGTCCTGCTCACCATCCAGGAACAGGGCAGCCAGGAATGTCAGGGCAGCCCCAGGCATCAGGCATCTCCCAAGAGATGTGGGATGGGAACAGGCCAAAGCTGGGCTGGGCTGTGGGGGGCTGACATGGGAGCCTGGACCATAGACAGGGTAAGGGAAGCCCTGAGGGGGTTGGGCAGGGTCAGATAGGATTGGTGGTGCCATCAGTGCCCCGACAGTATTCAAGATTCTTGTTCTTTTTCTGACCGTGCAGCACAGAGACTACTAATCCTTGCTTCCTGAATATCTCTGAGAGGCACTTATCTAGAGGAGGATCTTGCTCCATGTTCCATTTTGCATGTTTCCATATCACATTGCCCATTTCATATCTTGTCATAGAAAGGACAGAATTCCCTGTTTAAAGGTGACTGTCATACTTAAATCCTTATAGCATCACAACACAAACACTGCCCTTTCAGGTTCTGAGTGAGTTAATAATTGAAAGAGTTACTTCTCTGAAATTAAAAATGAGAGACTTCTACTTCTAACAGCTTTATTACTTACTGTACTACTCGATGACAATCAAACAAGAAGCTTGAAAACCAAATACATTATATACATGTGCACATTATAATGAAACATTCTCGTATCTGCTACAGCCAAATATATTTTTAGTGTAAGCATAAGAATCCCCAAGCACTGTGAAATTCTGCATCTTATTCAGTCTGACAAGAAGAAAGGCTGCAATAGACAGGCTCGTCTCAAATCTTACATGCATTACCTTGTTTATCAGTGAAACTTTATCACTCTCACCTCAGGATCCTCCAAAGTTTGTAACTCAGGTCATGAATGACTCATGAACAAAATGAGAAGTAAAGGGTGGTTGCCACATATGAATGTAAACCACAGTCGTTACCCCTGTCAAATGCCTACAGGTGAATGGTGAACAGGTCAGAAGGTAAAGTCACATGAGGTTCCTTGAGAGAACAGGGCATTCCTTTCCTTCAATAATCTTATGGAAATTAAAATTAAAATAACACAATCTGATTTTATCAATAAAAAGGCATAAAGTATATAAGCAAGAACTGTTATCAACTATTAAGAAAAGCTGTCTGACATTGGAATTTAATCTCCTGGTCAAGACATTACAGCTACTGTGACAGAAGTACATAAGCTTGTCTTTCCATTTAGGAATCCATAACATCTTCACATTTTGGTAGCAAATTCTAATCACACAACTAAGGGTACATACTAATAACATCACTTTTTCTCATTTTAATTATTATTGTTTATATGAATTTGACAATGACAGAGCAATTGACATGGTGGCCACAGCCTTAAGGGTGGCCACAAATCTGTGAGTCAAATCAAACCTTTAAGGATTACTGTAGCCATGTCATTGCATTATGTAATTCCTGGGATTTGATTTTTTAATCTTTATCTGACATTTCCAAGGGAAAATATCTTTCAATCCCACCCACATTAGCAATGTCACCTCTTTTTTTTTTTTAAATCAGATAACTTCTCGTAAGAAACTTCACATTCTGCTTTAATTTCTTTTATTTCACAGAGATATTTGTCTCAGTTCATTAGGGGCAACTAGGCTGCAACAAAGTAACTTTTTTTTTGCATCTGTTGTCATCCTCTAGCAAAGCCAGAAGTGCTACTATTGCCACACTTCCAGTGTTCTGGCCTCATATAGAAATTTTCTCACCCTGTGTGAATATTTTCTGTAGGAATTATTATTGTATCTCTGCAGCTATTTGGGTCTGACTGTCCCCTAAGTAAACGGGGAAAAAGGAATTTTACTTCAAGTATACCCATATGCTTAAAAGACCTACACAGCAAAACAAGACATAATTTTCCAAGACCTAACAGCCTGTATATTAAATTAAGAAGTAGTGGGACTACTTGAATAATTCACCTCTGAATCTTGACAACAAATATTGCTTAAAAAATTTTAAAGCTGAATTCTGAGCTGTATCTTGCAGAGTCAAATGCTGTAAAACTGGAGAAACGATTTATAAAATATATTTTCAATATTATCTTTCAATTAAAATCTAACTAATACATGTAATAATTTGTCACACAAATTCTAAACTTCATTGTAAAGGATACTTTACAGGGATCACCACTGAAAGAAATAATAACTGAATTTAAATCTGCCCTTGAGTGCAAGTGCATCAAATATAAATAAGTTATTTTCAGTAGAGTAGGAACACATTACCTGTTGTGACAGAAAAGTGTAATACTCAAGTTGAAGACATTTATTATCAAATTTAGAAACTGCTACTACCACCTACTGGCAGAACTGCAAAACTGAAAAATATTTTCTGTTTATAATATTCCATAATACCACAATAGCAAACAGATTATTGCAACTCTAATATCATCTTTGATTGCAAACAATATGCAGTGAGGTATAGGAGATGAATTTGAGTACTTAGGGTATATTTTTTATGAACTGAGCTACTACCCAATTAGTTATAAATGAAAGAAGGAAAAGGAAAAAAAAAGAAAAAAGAAATCATAATTGGAGTCTGGTAAGGTACATAATGGTATAATTTAGAAAGCAGTACAGAAAATCATCTCACATTTCTAATTATATAGGCTTGCTTTCTTAGCTGGGTTGATGTGGGAACTCCATACTCCTTTTATTCAAGGAGTTTTGTTGATATTTTGCTTTTGACAACCAGCAGCATTTAACTGGCATTCAGTTTATCCTTTAATGCTTTGAGAGCCACTAGAAAATTTCAAGAACAATGAGGATTAGTTTGATCTGGATTTTCTCAGACCTGTAGAGTTTCTTCCTTCCTTCTGCTCCTCCTGTTTCTCTTCCTCTGCTTTTCCTTTCTTTCTTTCCTTCCTTTGCTAAACACCTGAAATTTAGTTAAACTCTCCCCAGCCTTTTCTAGGATAATTTGCAAGTACAATTTTGTTAGAGTTTGTTGCTAGCACTGATTTAGATAGCTATGCAAAATAGAAAGTAGCTGCTCTTTAACTCACCAGGTAGTGTGTTTCATTGAGGCCCTCAAACTTTCTGCAGCAAGCCTATACCTCAATTTGCTATTCAAGCCAAACAACTTGAGAAGAATCTACAGTTATTCTTACCTGAGGTATGCAACTTTAAAAAAAAGGTTTTATTTTCATTATGATTTCCTGGGACAGCAAAAAAGTTTTGAATAAACAATTATGTACCTTTTCCACAGCTAACTGCATTAGAGTTGCCTGGCCAGAAGCACCCTAAGTTAAATTACTTAAAATATTTAAATATTTTTTATATATATGGCTTAATTGTCTCTCACTTTTTCTCATGTATTTCTTCTGTCTCCAGTCAGACCAGCACCTCCATACGTGAATTTTGCTCTCAACTGCACCACCTAACACACCAATAGAAACTATGAACAGAAGTACTGAAAAATTACTTGTTGGTCTGCCCCAATCTAAGCTACTTCCAAGCTCAAAAACAGTTTGTACCAAGGGAAACATTTGCATTACTCTTCCATTTTACCTTCCATTTTATGAGTCTTTTTCTTTAGTCATTAATCTCTGATGTGGAACCTTGTTAAGTGCTTCTGAAAATCTAAATATACTACCATCTACCGAATTTTCCTTATCTATTGTGGCAGTAATATCTTCAAAGAACTCCAGCAGGTTAGTTAAGTATGACCTCTCCTGTCTGAATCCATGTTGGCTATCCTTAATCAAGCTACGTGGGTTTACTTTACTTTGGACATTTCATATGAGAGTTCCTGTATTTTCTCCCAGCAAATTATAAACTCAGTGTTTTCCCTCATGGCCATTTAAAGGAATATAATGAAGTTCTCTTCGATGCTTTTCAATCCTTAGGAATCTCTCCTGAGTTGTGTGAACTTTAAAAATGTCAGTGAAGAATTAAATTATTTCCTTACTTGGTTCCTTTAGCACTTTTTTGCTGATCAGAAGAGATGGAAATATTTTAAGAGCTTTATTAGACCGGCCCACTCACTGCATTTACAGTTTTGTGTCAAATTGGGGAAAAAAACTCTACCTCATACAGCTGCTATTTCATCTGTCTGAGTCAGAATAAATACATAACTGTTAAAAACAAAACCCAAATACAAACAAGCAAAAAAACCCTAGAACAAATCAACCACCAAATATGAAATGTTCTAATTACACCTGAATGAACCTTTTCTTCAAGCTAAAAAAAAAATAAAACCAAAACAAAAAACCCAAACAAACAAACAAGCCCCTGAAAAACAAAACCAGGCATAAAAAGAGACCTTTCAACCCCTTCTTTCTCTTTTCAGCAGTCAGAAAAAAAAAAAAAAAGAAACCCCAAACAAAAATCCCCAAATAAATCAGGTCTTGAATTCTGGTGAAAAACAAAAGCATGTAAAAGGTGATCAGAAGGAGTAGGTGTGTTAGCTGCTGTCAGAACTCTATACATGCAAAAATCCACTTTTAAAAAAATTCTTATCCATGCTTTTTTAGTAGATGTTTTTAGTAGATTTATTAGATTTATTTACAAAATAAAGTTTATTGGAAAATCAATAAGATTTTTCCCCACAGATAACATAAATATTCAAGGATATTATATTTTGTATTGTGAGGGGTTTTTTTGTTTTATTTTCTATTTGTTTGTTTGTTTTTAACTTGGGAGTGTTTACATCTCATGTATTTCAGAGCTTTCTTTACTACTATGACTCAGAATGAAATTTCTTCAGGGAGACAACTGCCATTTGTTAAATTTATTTTTTAAACATTACCATAAACAAATACTAAAAGTGTTTATTTTACTGGATTATGACTCAACAGAGTTGTATTTGTTTGTTTTTTGAACTTAAAATATTGGAAGCATGAAGGTTTCACTTTCTCATACAAGAATTCGATTAAAGTATATTTCACATACCTAAAAAATATCCTGCTTTCTTGCCACCAGTATTTAGCCTAGGATTATATTACCATTTTGTCACAATTTTTATGAAAATATTTGGAAAAAAATATTAACTGCAAGATATCAGCTGTGGTTTTGCACGATCTCAGCTTTTCAGAGCTGAAAAGGCTGTTAAGCAGCCACAAGGGACAAGACAAAGATACATAGATCAGGCATAATCATAATCTTTGTATACTCTAGAACAAAAACATTGCTAAATTGGTAGCAAAGGCTGTTCAGGCCTTTCTACTTCATGCTGTTTCCACAGAGTCCTATTTCACAGAGGTCTAATAGCCCAACAGCAATTTTACCTCTGTGTTTTCCCTGCACATTTCCTGGGCTCATTGCCACTGTCAAACACACACAGTGCTGACCACTATGCACTGAGTTCACTTTCTCATGAGTATAAATAGTGGTAAAAATCTCAGAAAGGAAATTTTATTTAGTTTCCTCTTTAAAAGATAGAGTTTAACAACTCAGTTGGCAAAGCCCAAGTGGCCATGATTGAGGGAAAGACCGGAACTGAGATTGAGCTGTACAGGGAGGGTTCCTGAGTTCAGGAACCAGTCCAAAAGGCCCAGGCCTCATCACGATCCAGAAGACCTTGGCAAAAACCAGGCGAGGAGGGGGCAGTGCCAGGAGCAGTCGAGGGAGATTTAAATAACTTCAGGGAGCGTGAGCCACCCAAAGCACAGTGGAAAGGGGTGTGGCACGTCAGTAAGGGCGTGGCAGGGCAGTTTGCACAGCAGTTCACACGGGCAGCGCAAGCAGGAAGGGCTCCTCTCTGACCTTTGGAGAGTAGCCAATGCAGGCAGCTACTCAGTAGCTGGTAAGGAAGAGGATAAAGGTCCTTTTAGCCTCAGTCTTATTAGCATACCAGATGAATCTTCCTCAGTTATGGTGTTGACACGCTGTAAAGCTCAATCATGTATTGCTGCGAGAGTCACTGAACCAGCCGTGTCAGAGGCCTCCAGCCGGACAGACCTGCTGATGGTAGGTGGAGCTCTCCAGGTCAGAGTGCCTGATGCCTCTTTGCAAGGCTGGGGCTGACAAACAGTTCCTTTTGCAGAAGGTGTGCTGTGGTTGAGGAGCTGTGTCACCAGGTGAAGGAGCCACAGGCTGAGTAGTATTTGAGTGAACAAGCAAGAGATGGACTAATTATTTTTAGAGATGCTACAGTCTCAAGACTCTCCGGAGTCTCGAATCTTCATTGTAGTGGAGAAGCAGATGGACTCAGAACCCTGAAGGGCAATTAGTCAAAAGGACTGCTTGCCAAGGATCTGTTAAAAGTGAAGGCTGGAAGCAGGTCCCTGCATGTACCAGGAGGAAGGTTCCTCCTTCTTCTCAGAATTTGACAAGTAGGACTGGTACCTTCAACAACAGGTATGAGGCTCTGAAGCTGGAAGGCCAGACAACTGATGAGGTGGGCAAAGGTCCTTCTGGGATAATGGGGCCTCCTAAAACAACACTACCTGTAACCCACATCAAGACGTCCTCTGATAAGAGCAAAAGAAGAGTAGCTGTAATAGGACACTCCCTTCTAAGAGGAACGGAGGGCTCAATATGCACATCGGACCCAACTCTCAGAAAGGAAGCCTGCTTTCTCCAAGGGGCGCGGATAAGGGACATTACTGGAAAATTCTTCAGTCTAGAAAGGCCCTCTTATTAGTATCTGTTATTGGTTGTTCAACTAGCAGTGATAAAATAACGAAGAGAACTCCAAGGGATATCAAAAGAGTCTTCAGGGCACTGGGACGATTGGTAGAGGGATCAGGAGCACAGGTAGTGATTTCCTCAATCTTTCTGTAACAATGAATAGTATTAATAGGAATAGGCAGATCCTCAGGTCAATGCATGGCTCTGAGGTTGATGTCAGTGAAAAAAATTTGGGTTTGTTGACCATGGGAGTATCTACCTAACACATGGTCTACTGCCACCTGACGAGCTGTACATCTCCCAGAGGAGAAAAAGAGTCCTAGTACAGGAGCTGGCAGGGCTCACTGACGGAGGTTTAATCCAATTTGGAAGGGGGAAAGGGAAAATACCAGGCTCGCCGGTGATGAGCAGTGGGATGGTGAGCCAAAACTTGAGGAAATGAGCACTAATGGTTTCCCTCAGTCTGCTTCACAAGGTGTTGGCTACAAAGTACCGCACCTGAAATGTTTCTCCACTAATACACATGGTATAATGAACAAACAGGAGGAGGTGGAGGCTTTGGCCCAGTCCCAGAGATTTGACATCATTGGTATGAGTGAAACTTTGTGGGATGAGTCCTGTGACTCAAGTGCCCTGTTGATGGTTACAGGCTCTTCAGGAGGGATAGGGAGGGCAGAAGAGGCGGAGGGGTGGTGCTGTGTGTAAGAGAAGGGTTAAATTGTATGGAACTCACAGCTGGCGATGGCACAGTTGAGAGCCTCTGGGTGAGAATCAAAGGGCAAACAAATAATGCAGCTGTTACTATGGGAATCTTCAACAGACCTCCTAGGCAGGACGATGATACTGAGAAATGTTTCTTTAAGGAACTAAGGGATGCTTCCAAGTCAAATGCCTTTGTCCTTATGGGTGACTTCAACTTGCCAGAAATAACTGTGAGCATCACAGAGCTGATACAAACCAGGCCAGAAGATCCCTAAAATAACTGGATGACAACTTTATGGAACAGGTCCTAAGGGAGTTGACTAAGAAAGATGCCCTCCTTGATCTTCTGCTTGTCAACAGAGTGGATCTTACAAGCAANTGTCAACAGAGTGGATCTTATAAGCAACATGGAGATTGGTGACCGTCTTGGCCACAGTGACCATGAAGCAATTGAGTCTAAAATCTCTGTTGACAGAAGGAAAAATGCCAGCAAAACTTCGACTCTGGACATGAGGAGAGCAGACTTCAGGCTTAGTAAGTAAAGTCCTCCAGGAAAATGTTTTTGCAGATGCTTGGGTCCATCAGTGCTGTTCATTTTTAAACATCACTTTCTAAGGGCACAGGAGCATGCAATTCCCAAATGTCAGAAGTCAAGTGGATGAGGCAGACAGCCAGCTTAGCTGAGCAGGGATCTTCTCTTAGAAATAAGGCAAAAAAGAAAGATGTATGCCCAGTGGAAGCAAGGTCAGGTGACATGGGAAGAATACAGAGATGCTGCTTGTCACTGTAGGGAGAAAATTTGTGTGGCCAAAGCTCAACTGGAACTGAAGCTGACCAGAACTGTGGGGGCAAATAAAAAGGGTTTTTTCAAATAATATATATCTTATATATATCTTAGGTACATATATATATATATATATACGTACATGGCAATAGGCAGTGTAAAAATAACATTGTCCTGTTACAGGATGAGGATGGTCACTGCACAAACAGGTTGCCTAGAGAGGTTGTGGCAGCCCCATTCTGGGCCAGGTTTAAGGCCAGGTTGGATGGGGTTCTGAGAAACCTGGCCAAGTGAAAAATGTCCCGCCCATAGCAGGTGGGTTGGAATGAGATGATCTTTAAGGTCCCTTCCAAGCCAAGTTATCCTATGATTCTATGATTCTATGAATGAATAATTATTGTCCTAAAGAGGACATGCCCAAGACAGTCTATAGGAAATACTGGGCAATAGAAATGTATAGAGCGAGAGTTACAGGGCACTTTTCTTCTGCTCCTCTCTAATTTATTTTTTTAATTCCTGTTTTGAAGAACAGCAGCTTCATAATTATTTTCTGCAGACAAGAAGTTATGTGGCTGGGGGAGTCTTATGATCTCTGACAACCTGTGAGGTAAATGTCCCTGACCAGACCATGGCTGTGCTGCTCTTCAGCCTTGAGCCGGAGTCAGTTTATAGCCAGGTAACCCAAAGCATCTATAATTAAGTGTTTACATCATTCTGCATTCATGGTTAATAGACTGTCTTTTATTGACAGTGGAAACTAAAGACACAGTCTAGTCCTCTGTGTTCCTCACTTGCACTTTAAGAAATGAGAAGAAACAGCTGCAAAAACGTTGAAAGGTTGTTGCTATTTTATCTATAGTCCAATACTTTTACACACTATTTAAAGTACAGTACAATGAATGAGGGAACTCTAGCCTTTCATTTCAGGTCTCTGGAGACTGGCAAGGCAAAAAAGCGTTCCTGCACTTTTCCAGAGAAAGTGTGTATGCCTTGCTTTGGTAACTCTAAGTGTGTAAGCCACTTCAGAAAGAAAATTGTCAAAGAGCAATATGACTGAGCTTATAGAATAAATACACACAAGAAAGGAGTCACAGGTCTGTAATAAGAACATGATGGCAACTGAAGTTAATCAAAGTAGTCTATCCAGCTCTAATTGAAATGGGAATAGATCTCTCCCTCTCATTTATGGTGTTAAGTGACACTTGAGATATTCTTCAGTGCTTTAGGCTGTTGAAAACCAGAGAACTACCTGTGCTATGAGTTTGCACTCCACAGAGGAAAGAGGTCAGTGTATAGCAATTTCTTCGAGGACTTCTTTTATTTTGCCTTTCTTTCTTCCAGTAACTCCATTTCTCATCAGTGTCTGATAGTGAACAACCTTGTGCTATGTCCTAAGAAACTTCTCTATGTGATTTAGTTTTGATTTGAAGTGTATCAGCCTTTTGCTACAAGGACTTCTACAGTACTACATTAAGACTTCAATACTCTTGCAAAGACATTCACTGGTATTTGGTGCAGGGAGAGAAAAGGAGACATAGCCTGTTAAATATGAAATTCTTTATATTTAGGATATTCTACCTGTCTACAAACATGACTATAATATTATGGTTGAGAATATCAAGTACTATTTTCCTACTTTTCACAACAAAGTTTCTTTTTACTTCCTTGTACCTCTTAAGGCTTTCCAAAATTTCCATAATAGACTTTAACACTTTCTAAAGAATAAAGATGTTACTTGATACATTCTGCTTTGTTGGTTTCTGATTTTGGTGTTTTTATCTTTCCCCCAAAACCAAAAACTGAGTATCTGATAAAAGCTCATTAGGAGCTGGGACATGCACAGATACTTCCCTCACAGATCACCAACCTCTTGTCTCTTCAGGAGCTCCACTCCAGTCTCCCATGTCCTTCTGGGAGAAGAAGAAGAAGAAATGGAAGCCACTGACTTGCATATACACGATACCTCCAATCAACTTTTCTGTAGAAGAGTGAACATCCTTCTGTATTCCAAGAGTTAGAAAACTCAGAAAAGGGATAGATCCAGATCTTGACCTCTGTGCATTGTACTTGTGTACTAGTTTGGGGTGGAATAGAGTTAATTATCTTCATAGAAGCTTGTATGGGCCTGTGGTTTGGATCTATGACCAAAGAAAGTGTTGGTAACATACCAAGACTTTTGCTATTGCTGGGCAGCATCAAAGCCTATTCTGTTTCTCACCTTCCCCCAACAAGCTGGGAGGGGACACAGCCGGGACAGAAAACCCCAAGTGAACAAATGGATAACCCATACCATATCATGCTGTGCCCCCATCAATAAAAGCTAAAGAAGGTAATAGGAAGGGTGGATGTTCAGAGTGATGACATTTGTCTTCCCAGGTAATCATTACATGTGATGAAGGCTTCCTTTCTGGAAATGGTTGAATCGCTGTCTGCCAAAAGGAAGTAGTGAATAAATTCCTTTTTTTTCCCTGCATGAACAGCTTTTTCTTTACTTATTAAACTGCCATTGTGTTAAGCAATGAATTTTCTTTATTTTTCATTAAATGTTTTATGGAAATCCCTTACTACTTAGTAGTAGATATGGAGATAGCTAGAAAGATGAATACCTCTGGCTTCAGATAGCTGCTGAGAAGTGGATTTTTGTAACTATGACCTTTGTACCTAAACACCCGAAGTGGAACTTGGAATTTAGATATTAATTGCCTATATATATATGTATATATATATGGCATATATTTCTAAAAAAATATTATGCTAGAATATATGATAAATATAGAATTATAGAATGGTTTGGGTTGGAAGGGACCTTGAAAATCATGTTGCAACCTCCCTGCTATAAGCAGGAACATCTTCCAGTAGAACAGGTTGCTCAAAGTCCCCTCTAACCTGAGATTGAATATTTTCAGTGATAGACAGTAGACAATTTCTTTGGGCAACCTGGTCCAGCCGTTCACCATCCTCACCATAAAAATGTTTTTTCTTATGCCTATCCTCTTTCAGTTTAAAACCATTTCTCCTGGCCCTATCACTACATACCCTTAGTAAAAAGTCTTTCTGCATCTTTCCTATAGTCTGTCTTTATATACTGAAACCACAATAAATTGTCCACAGAACTTGCTCTTTTCCAGGCTGAATAACCCAAATTTTCTCAGTCTTTCTTTTTAGGAGAGGTGCTCCAGCCCTCTGACCATTTTTATGGCCCTCATCTGGACCTGCTCTAACAGGTATACATCTTTCCTGTGTTCGGGATCCCAGAGATGGATGCAGTACTCCAGGTGAGGTCTATCAAGAGTGGAATAGAGCAGGGAGAATCACCTCCCTCAGTCTTCTGGCTGTACTACTTTTAATGTAGCTCAGGATACAACTGGCTCTCTGGGCTACATTCTCACATTGCTGGATCATGTCCAATATTTCATCTGCCCCCAGGTCCTTCTCTGCAGGGCTGCTTTGAATCAGTTAATCCCCTAGTCTGTGCTCATACTGGGGATTGCCCTGACCCACTTGCAGGACCTTGCATTTGGCCGGTTGAACTTCATAAGCTTCCCAGAGGCCCACTTCTCAAGCCTATCCAGGTTCCTCTGGGTGGCATCCCTTCCTTCTAGCAGAACAACTGCACCACTGAGCTTGGTGTCATCTGCAGACTTGCTGATGGTGAAGACTATCCCATTATCTATGTCATTCATGAAATTAATTAAGATTTTAAAAAAAGCAATCCCAGTACAGACAGCAGTGAAAGCACTCATTAGTGGTTTACATTTAGACATTGAGACATTAACTGTGATTCTTTGGGTGTGGCCATCCATCCAAATCGTTATGTATCTAAGAGTCCAGCCATCAAACCCATATCTCTGCAATGTAGAAGTAAGAATATTGTGGGGGATTCTATCAAAGTCCTTACATGAATCCAAGTAGACAACATCCATAGCTCTTCCCTTGTCCACTGATGCAGTTACTCCGCCATAGAATACCACTAAATTAGTCAGGCAGAATTTGCCCCTGACGAAGCCATGTTGGCTGTCTCTAAGCACCTCCTTGTCTTCCATTATGACATATCATCCAGGACAATCTCTTCCATGATCTTACTGGGCACAGAGGTGAGGCTGACTGGTCAGTAGTTTCCAGAGTCCTCTTATTTATTCCATTTAAAAATAGTGGTTATGTTTCCCTTTCTCCAGTCAGCTGTAATATTCCAGCATGAAATATTTGAAAATTATATATTGTTTAATTTACAAATATATATTTATATGCTTTACTGTATAAGATAATAAAAATTTTCTATACTGTATGATTATGTAAGCATCTATATACTAGCATAAGAAGTATTATAAGTTATATTCATATTTTAATATATAGCGTATATTATAGAGAGTATATCTAGACATATTTCTACTATAGCATCTCCAAGTGTCAGATGTTTTACATACATTAAAAACATTATTTTCTTCACTCATATGACAGTATTAGAAAAAAATCTAACATTTAAAGAAAGAATGGATGATGAGAAGAGTTGATAACTGATGGTCTTTGGTGTTGAGAAATTAGAACTCAATATATTAAAATCTCAGTTTTTTCCATCATTGCCCAGTATTTTCAATTGAAGTTGAGAATCTACTGTCCCTGCTTATGCTGAAAAAAATAATACCCTACCAAACTATTAAGAATAATAAGACTGCTCGAGGAATATGGTGTTGTTTAGCACAAGTACGATCTGCAAAATATCAGCATGAATGGTATTTCAAAGTATTCATCTCAAAGGAAAAAGCAAACTTTGACAGACAAAAATGAAAAAATTGAAGAGAAAATTACAAGCCTATAAGTAAGATTGTTCAGTATAATGTGCACTTTCATTAAAGCTGAGAAAAAAGAAAGTAGGGAGTTACAAGAAAATATAGCTGCACAGCAATCACACAGAAAGCATTTCTGAGATGCCTGATAAACCAGAACTGAATAAGAAATGGACTTGAAAAAAATCAGTAAATCCCTGTGAATTAAAATACATTTATCTAACTATTCGAAATACATTCACATTATTGGTATGCACAAAGCATGTAACATATTGTTATCCTGGGAGGCTGACAAATAATCACTTAGTTGGTCCACTCTTTGTTTCTCTCTAAAGAAAATGGTACATTACCGGCTATGTGAATTATCAGTGGATTTCTGGGATTTAGTAGTTAGGAGCTGCAGTTTATTCAGCATCAAAGCAAGTACAACTGAAGTGCTGAAGAAAATCAGGAACGTTATAAAATCTCAGATGATAAAAACAAAATATCAGTATACTTTTCTTTTGAAAAAAAAATCCAAACTTTTTATAACAGTTTTCTCTTTCTTCTTGCCTTTCAAAATTTTTTTCTCATGTGTATATTTTCACCTGTGACAATTAGAACCAGGATTGCCATCTCAGAAGTAAAGCTAGTAATATATCTCATTTTATACTGTGCAAAAATTTTCCTCTATCAATAGGTACTAAATCGAAATAGAATATGACAGATAAGAATTGTAAAACTATCATGAAATACTGTACACATATGCATTACTTTCATTTAATTTACTTAAAGAGTTAATAAATAGTCTGTATCTTTACATTTTAGCAGGAATATCCCAGTACATAACATTTTCACTGACAAAGTAACATTAATTGCCTTAAAAAATAGTGTTATCTATGAGGGATTGCCTTTGTAGAAGCCTTTTTTTTTCTGACTATTTTACTAACAAGCTGAGACAATTATAATGATATTGTACAACCACTTCTCCCATTTCTTTTTTATCAATACTGAGAATGCTTTTCTTGGCAACCATCCACAAAGCATTGTCTCCCTGCATCCTTCAGGTCTTTTTATATTCGAACTTAAAACATCATCTGATTTCAATATTTCTTTCCATCCTACCCTTCTAATTCTGTCTATTCAGATATTCACCCTTTCAAGTTTTAATAATTCTTTTCTCACTTTCGATTCTCCAGGCTGTCCATTGCTCTTCTTATAAAGCACCACCTTAGAAAAGTCCTTACATTCATTTCAAGCTATGCCTATACTGTCAATCTTCTCTTTCCCAGTAATTTGCTTCTCAACTCTACTTTGTGTCAACATTCTAATTTATTTCGTTCTCCCCACATGCAATTGCTATTACCTTGCATGGTCTTTCAGACATGTCACTTGTCTGTAGTCACCCTAAATCTCCTCTTCAACTGAATTCTCAGACTGAAAGTTTCTGTCACAGCTAATATTTCCTCACAGATCTAGAGATAATGAACGGTAGAGAAAGTGGTGTTTATTGTTCAATACATATTTGACAGAGGCTTTCAGATACTGCAGAACTGAAAGAGCAGGAGCCTATGACAGTGGAAAACTTCATTACTAAAATCAAGTTTTGGAAAGATAATGAATGTAAATATAAGGAAGTTTAAAAAGAAACAGTACATTAGTGAATGTATGCTGAACAGTCAGATACTACATTTGATGATCTGTAAATGTGAATTAACAGAAAGGGCAAGAATTAATAGGGCAGTTTGCATTTATAAGAATGTAATTTACTTGAACTTTGACCGGGTTAACTGTTAATCATTTTCTGTATTTATTTTTGCTGGGTTTATTAAAAAATTACAGCATGCATTCTTTCAAAAAAAAAAAAAAGCTGTAAGAATCAATAATGAATTGCACATAAGGAAAATACACTGAACAAATCAAATCCTGGACTAAATTTCTTTGAAAATGAACACAATTGGGAAAGCTAACTTTAGAAAAATATTGAACATCTTCTGGCTAGCATTTATCAAGTAGTATAAAACTGCGAATTGTAGCTTTCAAAATCTAGAAAGATAAATCATCATTATTTTAAATTTTATCAGAGTTTTAATGTGCTCCAAGCACAGTATCTGTGTTGTTTAAAATAGAAATAAATAAATCAAACTTAACAAACTGCTTTCTTCAGCTGTTCTACCTCCAAAGATATTTAATTCATTACTCTTTTGGAGAAGAAAAGCAGATGAAGAAATAAATCAGTAATATTTATATTTATGTTAGTTTTCCACAAAATAAGTTGGTTTTACATTAAAATAATTGTCTTTAATAATGCCAGATGGTGTTGTTAAAAACAAACAAATAAAACCCTCAAACACAACCATGTGAATATATACATACATATATATAATATACATATACATGCAGGTGTGCATATGCAAACACAAAACAAATTTCTTCCTTGCAGGTTATTTCCTTATGTGTTGGATGGAGTCCCATAAATAATCCTTCAGATAAAAAAACCTACTACTAACCCACAGGAAATAGGATTCTTTCATCCTGACAATCTGTTGACATTGCCTGTGCACACTGTAACACTGAAATGTCAAAGCCAATGTGCTTTTATAGCCTTTAAATATGTTGTTCAATTCAGCTGGAAATTTTGCATCATAGAACCAGTTATTAATTATTTATAATTTTCCAAAATTGCAGGTGAATCTATTAAAAGTTCTTTTGCATCTCCCTTGTAACAAACTAGGTTACTCAAATGCAAAGTAGGCCCTGATTATGGTGTATTAAATAAAATTAGTTGATCACAGGCAGGCTTGTAAAGTCTGGAGAGGAAATATATAATTCTTAATGTTAAAAAATATTACCGATCTATATACCTTCTCTATGTAGACAATGCATAATTTCATTGTAAATAAGGATTTCTTTCAAAATGTTGTGTAAAACTTTAAGGTAATTAGGGGTCATGTCTGCTGGGACTTTTTTACAACTGAGATATAAATCCCAGTTGTAGCAATATAAATGCCAAATGTGTTTATGGAAAGAAAAATCATCTAATCATTTTAATCGAATCTCTCACTAGCTGCATTGCCTAAAATAGAAATAGATAGTTCAAGTATAATATAATGTTATGAATTATTTCATATATAGGATGTGAAACAGCATTTGCTCAAATAAAGGAAGAAACAATTTGTTTTACTTAGTGGGTCCTTGTTAAAACAACTTGTACGAATGTTTGTCTTAATAGTGGTAATGGAGGGTGCCTTTATCCCACAGTCCTGACCATTGGGTCTATATTTTCCCCCTTATTCTGAGTTAAAAATAGTTCAGTATGTAGTTTCTGTTTCACATTCCACAGTTTATTTCTTTGAATCAGTCCACACCAAGGGCACCTTTTTCTTACCATAAATATGCAATTTATCCTCAAATAATACACAACAGCCTTTTATCACTGTGTTCTATTTTGCAGGTGTGAAAAGCTTAAAAAAAAACCAAGTAACCGAAGAACAAGAAGAGGTACAATCAGCTTTTGGACATAACAATGAATACTCAAAAAATGAAAGGAAGATGACAAACAAAATTATCATAAAAGATGCATCTTCTCAGCTCTGAGATTATGATAAATGCCTGATTTTCAGTTTCAAAACAGAGACAAACATGTTCTGATTTCTCCTCTTTGCTGCTTTGCATTGTGTCAATAATGGGAAAAAACACCTCCAGTCTTGAACACCTTGGTGCCTTATAATATACTACTTAGAGAAAAGCCCCACAAGGAACCTAGGATATGTTGTGGCAACTCTTGTTACTTCAGGCACTTAATATCCTCCTGGGAGAAGGAACATGAAGCTGGAACCATGTGATGCTCTGTAACTTCAGTGGTTTGCTATGGTTTCTTACAGTTGTAAACAACTGTAAAAGTTGAGAAGGTAGCCTAAATTGTGCCAAGAGTATGGTTTGTCCCCAAGAATCCAAGAATCCCAAGTGTAAGTGTGATGCAAGTTGTCTTTGGCCAAGCTATATGTTTAGTGTAGGTGGGTCAGATCAGAACATGCAAATATCCTGCAAGTTAATGAACTATTTACACATCTCATAATCTTACCTAAACTCTGTATGTTTCAGGTATTAGACTTTTACAGTTTGGTTTTCACTCTTAGTTTTCCACTGAGGGTCCTTGTCCTCTAGTGATTTTCACTAATGATGTTTACCACCTACTTGTTCAGAATGTGACTTTAAATAATTATAAACACACACACAGAGAAACATAACACAAAGATATGTAGCTGGTTTTTGGAATGGTGATGTTGTTACTTTAATATTTTGGTTTTTTGCTATTCTGGAGTTTCCAAATGTTTCATTAGTGTATTTTTGATATGTTGGGAAAATATTTTACTTTAACTTATTAATGAATATTAACATAATAGGATAAGTTAAAGTAATTTGATATTAGTCAATTTTGACTAAAAAATCAGGAAAATAAAAAAAAGAGAAAAAAAGAAAAGAAAGAAAGAGAAAGAAAGAAAGGAGAACACCCACTTTTTTCTGTTTGTATGTTTTTATTCAAGCACACATAGTTTTCCTTTACCATAATTTAAAAATTTCTTTGCTAGAATTTTGAATTTGTAAGTAATAAATCTTAAAATTGTAAGTTGCATCTTTTAATTACATTTTCTATTCTATAACATACCATATTGGGTGCAGATGCCCAGGAAGTGGCAGCAGGGTCGGCAGGGGCTTCTGTGAAGCCACAGCCAGTCCCACCGGCTCCGACAGACCCACCACAGGGCATGGCTGAGCCCCACAGCCGAAGCAATGATGCCTTGGGGAAAACATGTTTTAGAAAGGGAAAAATGCTGCACAGCAGAGAGGGAAATGAGGTCCAAATCTGTGAGAAATAAACCTGCAGACAGAAAGGTCTGTGAAGAAGGGGGAGGAGGAACACCAGACACTGGAGCAGAGATTCCCCTGTAGTCTGCGGAGAAGGCGGTGGTGAGGCAGGCTGTCCCCCTGCAGACCATGGAAGAGACCATGCTAGAGCAAAGAAAAAGTGTCAGGAAGGAAAGTGTCTGGAGGAAGGAGAGGCAGAGGCAAACTCTTATGTATTGATTATAATATAAAATCTACTTTTATAAGTAATAATTTCACCATTTTGCATCATAATACATATGTTCCATTTTTTTCTTTCGTCATTCACAGCAAAAGGTAATGATGTCACACTACCCAACCCATAATTATGTTTGCTTCATCAGAGTAGTAGCACTGTCAGTATGTCCCCCTCTCATATCCTGAGAAGCATGACTGCAAATATGATTTCCCACAAGACTGCTAGGTAGGATAGTGAAATGAACAGGGGGAACCGTTTTCTCTTTCTTTCTCTCTCTCTCCTTCTGTGACAGAAGTTTTACCAGTTGCTCAGGCACATGAACGTGAGACTCCTAACTAAACACTGGACCGTGTGCCTTATTGCAGGTATGTCAGAGAGACAAGGATCAGAATGAATCTCTTTTATACGACCGGGACCAAAGTGCTACTTATATTTCAAAACCAAACAGAAATCTTTTACCAGAGGTTAATAAAGGAAACAGAAAGGCCTATAGTGACAAAAATATGGACCAAGAACTAAGCACATAACTGATACTGTACTGCTTATTTGTAGTAAGTATCGCAATCCTGCAAGTGACAACTCTAGCACTGGCAAGTAAAGCTATCTTACTTCAGCTTCTACCTTTTCCAAAAAACCATAATAATATTAAAGCCAAATAACCACACAACATTTAGTGTAGACAGGGCATTACAGATTGGTGTAGGTGTTACCTGAATTCTATGAAATGCTGAGTTTAGTTTCTTTACAGTTTTTTATTTTTAGTGTTCAGTTAAGTTGCAGATTAATAGTAAAGCAGGGGCCTTTCTATTGAAAATACCATGGCTTCTTGACATTTCTAGCAAGCATATATGATGAAATTTACCTTAGTTTATATAATTTTACATAATGTAAACAGGGAGAGACTGGCTGAAATTTAATCTATGAAATCCAAACATCATAAATCATCTAAGGGTTTGTGTCGGGGTTTTTTTTCTGTGATATAGTGTAACTTGGGAAAATTTGTGTAATGTGATTGTCAAAATCTAAATATGTGTCAATATTAATATATATCTCTTAAAAATAATTATGTGCACACAAATTTAATAAACTGGCTACTGACATGAAATTAAAATTACATATAGCAGATAACAATCATGTAATGGAAAAAACCTCACTGACTAATCTTTCTCAAATTTAATATTGGCTAGCTGGCTTTGGTCCCATGCTGTTCTTTACAAGCTGAGGAAATATTCAGGATTGTAACTGCAGTAATTTGGTAGCTGAGTGAACAGACTAAAAGCTTTTCTTTGTGTCACTGAAGTTGTATAGAGTTTAATACTGAACAATAATTCTTGTCAAGATCCTGCCTCGTGCTGTTGAAGACACATAGTATGATATATGCTTTTTCAGTCTCCATATGAAAACATATTAAGATTCTAAACTTGGATAACTCTACAGATAAAAATCATGTTACAGCAAAACTTAAAGTTCAGGTCAAACTGAAGAAAGACAGAATGATTAAAATGTGAGTGTAACCATCCAGTTGCTTCTGAGCACAAAATCATAACCAGTGAATGCAACACTAAAATTACAGCCCTTTTGGAATCAGAAGGCATATATTCAACCCTTGCCTGTTTAACAGCAGTGAATAGAGATAAATAAAATTGTGTGACAGGAAGATAGCTCATTTTATCCTTTTACAAAAAACCATGTTGGTTCTTGCATACTTTCTGGTTTACTTGCTGTTGTTATTTCATGTCTCAGTCATTAAGTAGGATGGACACAAGATTTGCAGAAAAAAATTCGACTTAATTATTAATAAGTACCTTACACTATGCAAAATTAAACAAAACAACACTAGGACTACAAATATCCGTATTACTCTCATAGGTACAAGACACAGTTTTTAATTCCCTAAAGTAATTCAAAGCAGTGTGATATATTTGGCTGCCCTCTAAACAGTGTGACAAAACATTTTTCATTTGATATTGAGATGCAAATTAAAAATATTCTTTCTGGGCAGCTGTGAAAGCAACATAGTAAAGGATTTATTTGAGGAGCATAAATTTAGGAGCCCAACCATTTTATCAAACTAATTTCCTTTTTTTTTTTTTCCCCAGAACAAAGAGCTGAATGACTAATTTAGTGGGAAAACAGTTCAACAAACAAATTTTCTATCCCTAAAGCACTTCTTTAGATCTAGGCTCTGCTGTATTTTGAAATGACTTATGTCAAGGCCATTGAGATTTCTATTCTTAGAACAGTAATTTGTTTTTGCATAAAATTACTATCAACTGTTTTGTAGTCTGCGAGCTATGGAGGCAATAATAGAGAAACATTCACATGGCCCATTTACTGGATGTGGTTGCATAAATTCCATCTGATTACGTATAAGTGGTTATTAGGATAGGATCTCAAACAAGAGTCACAAGAGAGCTATAAATCCTCAAGCTGTCTATTACAGTGTCATTTTATAGGATCTGTGGTTTTATGAGTATTGGATACTTTGTTGACTATGATTTCTGGACAACAATAAATGACATTTTTACAGGCAAGCTTCAAACTGTACAGTTCAAGCGCCAAACAAGCCTGTACTTTTAAATCAGAAATATTAAAAACAAAAGGGAGAAATAGTTATTGATAACAGCAAACTCCTTTGGGGCTTGAGAGAATGGAATTGTTAAGCCTCGGCAAATTTCATGAAGCATTATGAGGTTCTGAAGAGAGATACGTTTTCTTATGAGAACTGAATGCAGTAATTTATCAGCATAAAGCTTTGAGTTTGCATAGATCCTTGGCTTGTTGCACAGGGAAATGACAGAAAAGTTACTAATATCGGGGGACAATTTTAGAACTAGTAGTTTGTGTCATTAAGACACAAAGGCCTGAATTCTTTAAAGTTTGCTTGTTCATTAATTCATTCTGTTTCAAGATATTTCATCCCTACTGTGATCCAAAGGCTATCCATGATCAGAGAGAACTTCTAGTGGGGCAGAAAGAAATCCTATGGTGCTAAAAAGGCTTTGAGGGAGATTCTATTACTGAGAGCATCCCAGGGTGAAAAAAGACATAGGAGATCACATTTAGAACTTTGCATCTTTAAAATGCTGTTTAGGCCTTACCGATTCAGAGTGACACACTTGCATTATCCTTTCAAACCTTTTCTTTTATGCTACCCATGCAGTGAAAATTGCACACAAATGATTGTGTCTTTAATTTTCCTATTTTAATTTGCAAAGTTTGTCCATTTTGTGTGCAAAGCTTGTCAGCAATTTTACCACTTGAATAATTCTTTAGAACCAAATATTTATAGCAGTTTTCTATAGATGTTTCTGCTTTTTAGTATCTCTTATGAAAAATAAACTTTGGCTAATAAACACTTCTCTTTCCTGGATAGAGATAAATCTTCAGATGCAAACTTGAGACTTGGTATAGCATGAGCAAAAGGAACTATTTTTGGTGTGGAGAGTACAGAACCTAAAATAAATTTGAATTTTTATTAAGTTCAAGATAGCCAAGATGTCTTGGGACATGAGAAAAGGAAAATACCCTTATTTTTGCCTGGCTGATATTTTTTTTTCTGAATTTAAATTTAGACTAAGGGTGCTGTGCAATACAATTTCTTTGTGTCTTGATGGTTATGGGATTTGGAGGGGTTTACATCTGCTCATTCTTTCAGTTGCTGCTGAACTTCAGTAGTTGCATTCATTAAGATTCAGAACAGGACTGGATAATTTGAGCTTATATTAAAAAAACAAAACAAACCAAAACAATGAAACTTAAGAGCCCAGAAGATAATTGATTACATTACTGTTTTTTAAAGAAAGTTGAAAATACCTCTTGAAGGTGAAAAGCTAATATTCAGCTCATCACCAATACCCTGAAATTCATTCAAGAAACTATCTGGTTTTGTATTTTCAGTGAAGAAATATCTCTTAGTCTATTTGAAGTGCTTCACGATCAAGCCTCAGCAAATGAAGCAGAATCTCATTGTTTCTTATTAGAGTACTGTTATCTTGAAAAAGTGGATTGCCTGAGGAAAATTACAATTATCCTTTTGAGTTCAGACTGCTAGCAGATCACCCTATTTCCTGACATCCTGTCCCTTGCCTGATATCAGCAGTGTAGGCAGGAAGCCTTCTGCATTATTCGTACAAGGTGTGATTCTGTATGATAACGCTACCGCCATGTAGAGAAGGTGTGTCACGGTTCTCACCCACAGTCAAATGGCTATGGCACTGTTAGCTGATGCTGCCAGATGACTCACACACTAAGTGTCACTGATAGCCCACTGGAGACATAGGACCACTTATGATCCTGGTTTTGCTGTCATGATTGAGTGAGTCACCTGGTGGACGTGTTGTTCCTCATCTTTCTTACTGTGTCAAAAGCTTTGCGTTATGATGTTTTGTCAGACTCCACTTCCCTTCAGACCACAGAGAAGGAATGACCGATGTTGGTCTTTCATAGAGGAAGGGGTGTCGACAACAGAGAGCTATGCCTAGGCTATCCACCTGGCTGTAAGCCAGCTACCTTGTTGGTATAGAAGCTGGAGAGACAAGCTCGGAAAACAAAAGATTTAATAGATGGAATTTGAAGGCAGACAAATTCAACTAGAAACAAGTTTAAAAAATAAGAAAACAAGAACAATAAATCACTGTAACTATTTGCAATCTCTTGGGAATTTCCAAGGAGAAAACACTGTGGGAATTTTTGGAGGCAAGGTAGGGTTTTGTGTTTATTCAGTGTGTTCGCTTAAAAAAAAGAAGGGAAAAAAATTGCTCCCATTTAAGCAGGAGAAGATAATCACAGCGGGGTATTTTTGCCTTGTAATATAATAGAATAATTACTACAGCTGAATGTTGTTTCTTTTCATACTGAAAGAGAAAGAACAGGAAGGACAGAGAATAGCAGAGATGAGAACAGTAGTATCATAATAATGGACCCAGTTCACATTAAAATAATGAGAGTGGGACCATGCTGTTTGAGACACCAGCTGGGCCACAAAGGTCTGCTTCATCTATTTAGGTGTATTTTGCTTACAGTACTGAGGAGGTCTCTGTTTAATTCCTGCAGTTGATCTCCTTATGGAATCAGCTCCAGTACTAAGGCTTCATTACTATAACACTTCTCTTCCTCCTCAGGTTTAACCCTTGTCTCAAGGTGGATTGATCTGCATCAAAACCAAAGAGATCTGTACAATAATAGAGATTTTTTTGAACCCTTTTATTAGTTTCATACTTCATTGGAATAGTTCTCAATATCATTCAGTCAAAATCACAATTGATCTTTGACTGTCTTTTCTCTTTCTCCTCAGTCAGTTCAAGAAGCCCCTACTTGAATAGACCCAAGATTTTACCTGTTCAGGAGAATAACCTCAATTGCATTCAGAATTTCAGCTTTTCAGCTTTTATTGAATATTGGTGAAATCATTCAAAAGGAGGTGCAAATTATGGTGCTCTTTTTTAAACAAATTCCTTCATCTGTGTGTCTGGTCAACTACTCAGATTATCGACAGCCAAGATATTCATCTCATCTTCTGAAATTCTAACTAGTTCCACACATGGTAGCAAAATATTAGGAAAAAAGTTGTATGTTCATGCTTGTCACTGAGGTCATAATTAGAGCAGAAAAGACCTTCTTCCTCTGAACATAGTGATTTAATATAGCCTGGAGTGACTTCTTCCTATCAAATCACTTGGCAATTGAAATAAATTATATACTGTAGACTTGTCTTAAACACATGGTTTTATTAATTAAAAATGCTTGCCTGGGATTACCTTCAAACCGTAAAGCAGAAAGGGACACATAAGTAAAACCCTGGTTTGCTGCAATTTTATTTCTAAAGATTTTGAGTTTTAGCCATTAAACTTTACATCTTCTTCAAGATCATAAGGTTGTATGTCATCCTGTATATTGCAGAAGATTTTTGCCCCAAATCTAAATTTTAAAGTACAGGCACTGATTTATCTTTTCAGAGCTTTTAAAAAGAACAGAAGACGCATATCATGCATGTCTTTAATATTTTGTTTCTTTAATAATGCTAAATTGTCTTCTCATTTGCCTAGGACCCACTGTGAAAATGTGATAATGCATCACATTTCATCAAAAAGACTGAAATAAACCTACATCTGTTAAATTTTCCTATCAATCTGAGTATTTGTTTTAAACTACTGTACTCAACTTTGTATTATTAAAGGATTTGATCTCGCTTTACTTTAGGATCAATGGTCTAAGGTCATATTAATCTCTGTAAAAAATTAAACGTGGCTATAGATAGGTAGAGAGGAGAATCTACCTTTCTAGAGAGCTCTAGAAAGGAGCTGTATAAATTTCCATTATAGTTAAAAGAGTGTCAATATATTAAAGTAATTATAAAATCTCAGGTCTCTTGAAGGACGGATATAGAGGCCTTAAAATTTCAAGGAAATAATTCATGCACCGTGATGATCCAGTCCATTACTGTAGTAATCACTTAAACCCCAGCAAAATTGCAGACCACTCTAAAGCTCGAAAAGCAACTCTGGAGGCAGATATGCTCAGTGCTACAATTTGCTGATGCAACAACTAGGACAACAGGTTACAACAGCTGCTGAAGGAAATGTTCAGAGTCTGCAACATATCTGCTGGCTGAAAGAAGAGAAAAAAAGATTGGTGAATGAATGGGCATGGATATTGATTATCCTCAAAGCTGGATTAAAACTCACAGTGCTTTTAATTAGAAATACAATAGAAACTATGACTGAACTCAGACTTTATTGTTCCTAGGAAGCCAGATGGCTGCTCATTCAATACTGTTTCTAAGGTCACAGGAAGCTCCATAAAATAAATAGAGAACTACTTGAACTTCCTTCAAGAACTCAGAGAGAACAACTTGGATTTTTACAACGAAGGGGTAAATGGTGCACCATAATCTGTACAAAGGTGGCATAGCGTCCCTGTGACTTTAAAATATATTAGTATGGATTAAATTGTGAGTTCATTTTTGTGAAATAAAGATCTACATGCTGTAGCTAGGACTCTAAAATGTAATGCACATAGGAATTGCAAACCTGATAGGAATTCTCCACAACAAAAAAATCACATGGGAAAAATAAAGGTTAAATGGTGTGGTTAATAAATAAGCTAATGTCTCCAGATGTACTGAAGTTTTGCTCATTGCATACAATAAAACCACATTCTTAAAATTATAAGAAAGGATGAAAATAAAAGTTAAAGTAGAAAGTATATTAATTTCATGACTCAAATCAATAACTGCTATTGTTGTTGGTGTGCTGCTTTAAATTGAGTGAAATATCTAATCCATGAACTTTAAGAATCAAGCTGCAGCAGTTAACTTGCACCAAAATTTTGAAGAGTGTGTAGTCTCCTTCAGTGACAGGTACTGTTAGGGTAAGATGGAAAGATAACATTTAAATATCTGTCGAACTAGAGAATAAAAATCTATGACCGACATGAAGCAATAGAATGTAGCACTACCTTTTACCAAGTCCACATCATCTAATCAAAAACAACTCGTGAAAATGACACTTGGTTCTCTTACTTCTTGTCACACACAAGCATCATATTTCAACAGCAACACTATATGCAGTTATTTTTACCTTTTATGGGAATGTAGATGCTTTTTTATTTCTAACTCCTGTTCTATCTGCAGTTCTGGGTTCAGATGGCTGTGACCAAGTCAGAAAAAGAAATGTCAGACTACTAAATCTGCTCAGGAAGATATCTGACACTTTGATTGGATGTCAGCAGAGACATCTTGCATAGCAGAAGGATGCTATCGGTAGATCAACCACACAGAAAGAATGTAATGAATCCAGTTACTGAGGATTCTAACTTTAGTGCTTTACTTAGAAGAGACTCTGTCCTCACATCATAGCTGGGCCTGCTACAAGCATGATTTGTATCAACTGGAATTTTATTGTTAACTCCGCATACATTTCTAAAATCATATAATCTTCTGTTAAAGAGTACATGGTTTGTAAGTGCCAACAAGAACTGAAAAAAAAAACCAACAAAATGTTAGTTCATGTCTTATACTACATAATCCATGCAGCAACAAGTCTCCCTTGTCATGGGGAAGTGCCTAATATTTTGTGTCCCTGGCCATTAGAATGTCTCTAATGTCTCATTAGAATTTTTAGTAATTCCTAAGGTTTCATCTCTTGTGATGCATTGTTCACTGCAAGTTCACAGTCCGTTGTACCTGATGGCTGATTTTTCTGCATTTAAAAAAAATTATCCCATAAAATTGTATTGAGTCACAGAGTCTGTGTGATATCAGTGTGATACTGACACTTCTTCAAGTTGATATCATGACACTGCATCATATTGGTATAATTATCACCAATCCGTACACTTGCTCTTGGACTGCATTTGTTGTATTTTCTGCATTTCAGAGAAAAAATCCTAATCATGTCTTCTAGACGTGCTTCTACTCATGCTTCTGTCCAAGCAACCCCCCAACATTTCACTGGTATCCTCAAACAGAATATATACCATCAGTTTCAGATAAATCTCAATTTTGTGATGTTCTCTCTCTCTAACTTCCCTTCACACTACTATTTGCCTTGCCTAGAGGTCTCACAGTTGTATCAGTTGCTGTAGGAAAAATTATTTAATTCTTCATGCTCTAATTTTGCAAGATGTTTTCTTTGCAAGAGCATTTGCAAGACTGCTGGCTTTTTGCAAGAGAAATAATGGTGTTCCTAAAAGCTTAAATACATGTCTGTTTTTATCTTTTTTTTTTCATGACAACTCTCAAGCCCTCAGATTACTGAAGGACACATGGCCACAAGTATTTGCACCAAATGTTATCCCACTAGACAAATTTTAAAAAGTTGTAGAACATTTTCAGTTCATGCATGTGAATACAAAATAGGTACTCCAGAAAAGCTACTCATCTAAATGTTCCCATAAATATTCTACTTTGAGTTGTCACTAGCTTCCAAGCTGTCTTTTCTTGTGGCTGTGGTTACTAATATCATATTGATAATGTAAAAGTACTATTGCAATGCAGATCTGTGATCCCAAACCAGTAAAGCCTGACACAACAATCATTTGCACTTCTTTGGTCCACTTGCCGAAATCACGTAGATAGTTCTTTCTGCAAAGTATATTCTTCTGCCATTATAGAGCCTATGCCTGGAATACTAGACATACAATATTATTTCCCAAGGCACAAACCCAAGACTGTGGAACAGTAATTTTTTTGTCCTTGTTGTTGAACAAGAGGTCTAAAGCTGTGCATAATCTGTGGCTATTTAGCCATATCTTCAACAATACTGTGTTTCAATTTCGGAAGTAATTTCCAGCTACATATGCAAACTTGTTTATGCATGTGAGTTTTACCATCACCAAGAGTCTTAGATTTTCTGTTAAACTCTCAAGCAATTCACATCTATATTCAGTGCAACACTAGGTAGTTAGGCACATTAAAATGGAAACTGAAACAGCCTTAACACTTGGTGACCAACTTAATGGTGATCTGTTGCATGACTAACAGATTTTAATATATTTTCATTCCAAGGCTGCTTAAAGAGTTATAGACCCATGTTATATCTTCCACTTATTTTCCTTGTGCATGATCACTGTATATTAGGACTTCTCTCACATTACTTCTGGGTCTAGGATAAAACAAAGTAGAACACCCATTTTAAAACATTTCTAGGCTGTATTTACCTCCTGTTCCAAATTCAGTGGAGAGTTACACTTTCCAATGTTTTAATGAGATAAGTGAGAGTAATGATTCTATATTTTCATGCAACAGCAATACTGTGGAAGGATATAATTGTTCCAATTCAGCATTTTTTAAAAAAGATACCTTTCTTTGTGAGAAAAAAATTCGAATTTTTGCTTCATTAGGTGAAGGTTCTTCAACAACTTCACAATTAATCACACAGAGAATCAAGTAACAATTTTAAATAATTGCTTCAACAGAGATGACTGAAAAATATACAGAATTTAAAACCACACTTCTTATTTTAATCTTAAGAGACTCTAATAAACTAAACTAAGTTTACATAAATTAAATAATTTTATGAGTTCATTTTCACAGACAAATGAGCTATTAATGCTCCATAGCATACAAAGGATGTAGAAGTATCATTGAGGTGCCAAAGTAATCATATGAATCACATTGTTCCTTTGTGATTCTGTTTGCCTGCCCTGGCTTTTGAAAACAGGAGGCATTCCATAACTCAGCTTGATGTGGCTTTGATTCTCAGTAGAAGAGGATGGACTCAGCAGGAAAGCAGCACTTGTAGAAAGAGCTGCCAGGAGATAAGCAAGACCCAAGGAATTGTCAATCAGGACACTCTGTTCTACACTGCTGTGTGTGAGCAAAAACCTTCATTAAGTTACATATTCTAAGTGAAATCTGTAACTCAAAGTTCTTCATGAATGGGAAAGCAGGAAAGAGAGAGAGAGAAAGTTTTAGATTCTTTATTGGATGAGAGCCTTCAAATGCTTGATTATTAATTTAAAATATAGCATAACTTTGTTACGTAATGTGAATAGCAAACTCATCAGAAGTTGTTGGCTACAATTCTTTATGGAGTAGGTCAAATTCCCTGTTTCACATACTATTACCACCATATAAATTTAAAAATAAGGTCTTCTAAGACTGATTAGGGAACAATTACTTTTATACCATCACAGTGTAACATAGAAATATTTTTATTCATTAGACCAAAAAACCAGATTTTTATGAAATTGTATACAATAGAAATTAGACCCTACCACTATTCTGTGCAGTTTATTTCGTTTCATTACATCGAGTTTTATGCTATGTTAAAGGTTAATGCCAGCATTACTGCCTTCACTGTCTGAGTATATTGAAAGCCTTAGGACACATAATGTAGTAAAAACTACTTGTGAGGGAAGAGCAGATTCAACTTTTTTTCGGTGTGAGAAATGAGAAACAGATAAAGAAGGGGAGTTTTTCAATAACCAAATATTGAAAACACAGCAGCAGGAGATTGCAAATACTCATACAATGCTACCTTTCCACAAGTGGTCAATAGACCTAATGTAGAAAATCCTCATTTTTGAAGAGTCTTGTGTTGATCAGTGTTAAAGCCCAGCTGTTTAAGAATAAAAGCAAACAAAAATCTTGTTTCACTTTCTAAGAAAACAGGTTGCTAGCCCTCATGACTGCAGAGAAATGCGTGAAAAATAAACCCTAAGACACCTCAGGGGCTGAAAAGACAGAAGTCAAAACTGTCTTTTTCATAAAAATATTACAAGTTTTTGGGTCCTGAGTCATGCATTTTTAACATTTTGGTCTTAGCAATATATTTGACGCTGACTAACTGGAGGTACTGGTTCAGAATCTGAAGGTGGAAGACAATCAGGGTGAAAGTGAAAATGAAATGATAGAGTCCATGATTGTGAGGTACTAAAGGAGTGACTGTATCAAACACATGACAATGGATTTCAAGAAAGAAACAGTTCATTACACTCTGGAAACAGATTGATATGGTAGCAAGGGAAGGATTTTCAAGCATAAAATTTTTCAAAATAAAAAATGGAATTGCAGGGCAACCGGTAATTTCCAGGATGCAGCAAGAATGAATGTGGAAGAAAGGTAACTATATACGAACATCTCTCTCTCTCTATATATATAGAGAGAGAGAGAGAGAGAGATGAGATCTATATGTTTCATACATGGCAGCATGAAATATATTCAGTGACCTGACATTAAAAAGTAATCATACCATTAAAAATGGAAACAAAAATATATAAATCAGGATAAGATTAAAAGAAGTATATGAATTTAGAGGGGAAGGATGTCAGATATGCAAAGGAAGATAAAAACCCAAAACTTTAACCTAGCAAGAATCAGATAAAAAAATAAATGGATTTCTTAATAGTTGTCAAGAAAGGATATTGTGACTAATGGGAAAAACAAGTAGAAGATGAAAAAGAAAAGACTGGAAAGGTCAATTTCTTTTTAACAACATTCTTGAAAAACGGGTTTGACTGTGATGAAATGTTTAACAAGTAAAAAATGGGTCTGAATGAAGAAAGATTAAAGATTATGTAGATAAAGGTATTTGAGATAGCATGTTCTGATGAAATTTGCTGTATTTAAAGAAGACACTTAAAACCATTTCTGAGTCATTGACAAGTATTATGGAAAATTTACAAAGGCAGAATGAAATCTCAAGAGACAGTAAAACAGCAAATACTGTATCTATGTTTTAAAAAGATTAAGTGCATATGGGGGATGTACTGCTGGGAATTACAGGCATTTTTGGTATCTGAAAAGATGCTAGGACAGATTATTAAACAATCCATTTGTAAACACCAAGAGGATAATAAGATTGTACGAAACAACTTAGAGATTTATCAAGATCGAATAACATCAAACAAATCTAATTTCCTCTTTGCTCTAGATAAGTGACCAAGGAAGCAGAATAGAGGCTGAAGTAAATTTTATTTTTTACTTTAGTAAGGCATATAGCCACATGAAATTTCATAAGTAAATAACAGAGAAATGGTGTAGAGTAAATAAATACAACTGTAGCATTCATGGCGATGAAAATCTTTTCTCAAATGGTAGGTATCACTTTCTAATCGATGGCTTTGGTGGACTACTCAGGTGTGATCCATGTAAATAGTATTAAAGAAATACATGTGTTCATAATGACGTTCAGAATATGTACCGGTAACTCACAGAGACACTTAAATGGGAATTCAGCAAAACTAAAAATTTATATACATTCTAAAAATAATCTAAATTAATTAAAAATATTTTAAAATAGACTGATGGTTTTTTCATCATGTTGAATAAGGATGATACTGCTTAATTTGTAGCCATGAGAAACAAAAAATAGGCATCAGATACATGAAACAGGCATACATCAAGAAAGGCTATAAATGAATTACCAGAAACATATATTCGACTGTTTCAGTACTTTTAATCTTGTGTCAGAGCAGAGGGTGGGTTAGATTCCTTCTTTGTTTTCCTCATGTGTTGGGGTAACATTATAGCAAACAAGTGAAACAGTTTTGCACTATATTTAGAAGTCTCTTCCCCTAAGAAAAAATATAAATCGTTGTGTCTAAAAAGCTTTATGGTTTAAGTATAGACAAATTCTCAGTGAATAACTTAGTTTTTCTTGATAGCATTTTTATTACACTCTCTATGATTAGCTATTTGTTCTAGGACAAATAATCTGTATCAAATGTTAGTAGATATTTGATTACGGAGGTTAGCTCACTTAGTTGGAGCATGGTGCTAAAAACATCCTAGATTGCAGGTTCAATCCCGGAAAAGCCATTCACTTAAGAGTTTGAGTTGATGCTATTTGTGTGTCCCTTCCATGGGAGCTCTGCTCAGTCTGAAGGATGTTTCTGCTGTTTTCCCATTTACAGGGTCAACCAGTACCAAAGTTAACTGTTTCCCAGAAATGTGCACAGCCACACGCAGACACACACACAGGACAGGGACACAGCTGGTCATGTAATTAGCCACAGACAAAGCTCTGCCCTCAGAAATTCCCCCATTCAGGACCCCGACAGCCATACCCCCTAATCCTCCTGGGCTGTCAGAGGCAGAAGGTCACTAGTGCAGCACACACACCACACTCCGCAGGTCACAAACACGGACACATTCATGGACCTCCCAAGCATCAGCATGGCCCCTCTACCCAACCACCCTTACCCTCCCCACAGGTCCCTAATTGCTGGCTGCTCCAGCTGTATGCTCACTGCATACACACAGTGCTAATCCTACAGACACACCACTCTGGTGGGTCCACCCAAGATAAACCCTCCACCCCTGGTCCCCCTGCCTAAACCCAGAACTTCCTACTTCCCATCTGGACCTGCTTAGAGTTTGCCAGTGAATCCACACACAGACCTGGCTGGGAATGTGTTACAAGCCACCCCAGAAGGCAAAGATAACCCAGGCTCTTGTTAATAGATCCCTTGGGGCAGGTTAAACGACACAATTGATGTTTGTAAATATATGTATGTAGGGTTTATTTTAGAACAATTTGGTTGCAATAGAAAGCAAGTAGCCATGTTGGTTGTTATTATCTATAGCAATATAACAATATAAAAGTACAAAAATAACACTTAAGAAAACAAAAGAAAGAGAAAGAAAGGATAAAAGTAGAACGACAAAAAGTCCCTGCCTGTTGGATCCAGAAAAAAAACCTTGGTTGTTGCACTTTCGATGTCTTATGGTTGAAGTAAAGGTCGCAGTCCTGCCAAAATGATGATCGTGACCTGTCAGGAGGGGAGGGGAGGGAAGTCCATGAAATTCAAAGATTTCATGAGTTATATTCACTCAGGTGGGAATGCCCAATGTCCCCTGGGGCAAGGAGTTTTCACGGGATGATGTAATACTGTGAGTCAGGAGACACTTATGGAGCCTTTGATGGTCCAAGTCGTTCCAGCTGCCTGTTAAGTCAGTGCAGTTGAGTCTATTATGCCCCATCTTGGCCCATCAGCAGGGATGGATACCTTCAGGCTACGTGTGAATGTCCAGTTACTTCCCAGGGAAGTTATCAGGGCTGAGTTCACTTGCGTAAGGACAAAGAGACAGTCCCGCCTGCCTCGCAGGGTTTGCCTCTTTCCTTATTTGCTTTAACACCAGCTGTAGCCTGAAGCTACAGAGGGTGTGCTCGCCCTCTGCACCTGAGTGGTTACTTGGCACCTCAGCAGTTTGTCCCTGAACGTTTGAGCCACCAGCATTCCAGTCTCTCTTCCGGTATCACTTGTGGTTACGTTCTTCTCCCTAGACCTGGGATGATTGGACAATAGTGCCTCCTTTATGTCATCTCAAGTTCCCATCACAGTCTAAATTCCGGTTAGTAGGCATATTCGGGAAGGGGTGAGCTTCGGTCATCGCAGATGAGCAGCTGCTTCTTTGCACAGTTTGCTACAGTGGGCAGAAGTCCTCCGATGATTTTAGCAACGTTTAAGCCATTAACCATTTCAGTCTCTCTCAGCAAGGTGAAGACACTTGCACCCAGCAGTCAGCACTCGGTGCTCTGGGGCTGTCCCCCAGGGTCCTGCTCCAGCCACGGGCACTGAGCCCTTTCCATTTGCCTCACTCACTCCAGTCCTCCCCTCAGTAGCTGGCATTGAGTCCTTGCAGCACCATCACACATAGGATAGACAGTGAGTTTATGCAGAGAGTTCATTAAGACAAGATTTAATGCAATATAAGAAAATAGCACAGATTGTGATGATCAGGCACAGGGCTCGGACAGAAAACATTCAGACTGGCTGTGATTTATGTTCCTTTCTGTCTATTCCTCTTTTTTTTCCTCCCAGGTTCCCTTTTTGTGCTTATTGCTCTATCTGCTTGTAGTTCCATTGACATATCTCCAAACTCCCCAAATATCCAGGATCCTCATGTTTGCATCCTTATCATCTGCAAAGACCGGGTTGGCTGTCTTTGAAGTGGTGCCTGCAATTTCTTGGTAGCCCATTAGTTAGTGTGACTGGCAAGGCTGGTTTCTTGTAACTCTCCATTGCTTTTCGTGAGGTCTGTCTACTCCTTTTCTTTAGCATTCTGTTTCACAAAGTCCATTGTCCTGGTTTTGGCTGGGATAGACGTAATTTTCTTCTTAGTATCTGGTACAATGCTGTGGTTTGGATTTAGAATAATGTATTAGGTCTGGCTGAGATGGAGTTCATTTCCCCCCAACAAGCCCTCACAATGCCGTGCTTTGCATTGGTAGCTGGAAAGGTGTTGATAACACCCCAGTGTTTTGGCTACTGCTGAGCAGTGCTGGCAGAGCATCAGCGCTGCCTCCCCAACATTCCCTCCACATCAAGGCACTGGGAGTGGGCAAGAGCCTGGGAGGGGACACCACTAGACCAGCTGACCTAAATTAGCCAAAGGGTATTCCATACCGCACGATGTCAGCTTAGATATAAAAGCTAGGGAAAGGAGGAGGAAGGATAAGCAGCTGGTTTTTTAGTGTTTGCTTTCTGGAGCAACTGCTGTGTGTGCTGAAGCTCTGCTTCCCAGGAAGTGGCTGGACATTGCTCACTGATGGAAAGTAGAGATTAAACTTTTTTTTCTCTTTGCTTATGCGCACTCAAACTTTTGCTTTTTCTTTGCTTTAGTAAATTGCCTTAATTTACAATATGTTTTCCCTTCTATTTTCTCTCCCCTGTTCTGCTGGGAAGGGATGTGGTAGAGCAGCTTGGTGGGCAGCTGACATCCAGCCAAGGTCAACCCACTACAAATAGAAATGTGGATAACACACTGGTATTTTATTTGCTGCTGAGCAGTACTTACTCTAAGTCAAGAACTGGTTACCTGCAAGATCAATCCCATCCCCCTTCCCCTCTGTTTTTTTTGCTGAGCCTGGAATATCCCTTCAGTTAATTTGAGTCAGTTGTCCAAATTGTGTCGCTTCCCACTTTTTTGCTCATCTCTAGCCTATTTTCTGGGAGTTCACAGTGGGAAAAAATAAAGTCTGAATGCTGTGAAGTACTGCTCAGCAATACCTAAAACATCACTGTGTTATCAACACTGCTTTAGTCACAAATACAAAACACAGCATCATTTGGGGGGCTATGAAGAAAGTTAGCTCCATCCTAGCCAAACCTAGTACAACAAAATCACCATACTTATAGCATCGCCTTCCTGCCTGCCAAAATTCTATTGGGTTAAATATGGTACCTTCAGAAATCAAATTTTCATGAAGTCAGAAAATTTGGTTGTTAGGGTGGAAGATTGAAAAGTGCATTAAAAAAATATGTTAACGTATTACTTATAATTTTAGTTATTTTTTCTGTCCTATGTATTTAAAGTCATTCCCCTATTACAAGCCTAGTTTTGTACATCATGTACATGATCAACACAAGAGACAGAAACTTAGTCCATATCTTCTCTGATTAGTTGCTTACCTGTTACTGGAGCTAGGTGAAAAGAAAACCTGAGCCTATTTGCGAATTGATACAGATATTAAGAAATAAAATACTTATTTTTTGCATCTAAAGCATTCTCTTCTTCAAGATGAAGAAGAGATTGAAATGTTGCTCAGCTTTGAATTTCTTTCCCCCTCATGGAGAAAGAACCTTGCTCAAGGAATCCAGTAACTTGATTTAAGATTCCTTGATTTTGTGTAGAAACCTTTGCTCTACACCTGGTCTTTTTTTATGTGCATAAACATATTGGAGAAGACATAGCTACTTGTATTGTCTAAATGATGGATTTTCATTCATCTGCACCAGAAGCTCAAGTATAAGCAATGAGACTCATCCCTCACAGATGCATCCTCAACCCTAATTCAGCTGATCCACTCAAAATTATATACATTACCCGACTTAAGAAAACGTTTGGTATTTTAGAATGTCTACTCTAAAGACGTTGCTCAGTTAATAAAGCAATTCAAAACAATAGTGACAGCACTTCTTAGCACAAATAACTAAACTTATTCAGAGAAAATATTTATTCCCCAATTAATCAACCTTCTATTTAGTTGTTGTGGTTTTTTTGCCAGAAATATCTTACACATACTTTAACATTGTTTCTTTTTTTCATAAAAATAGTTTCAAATAAATCTTATGCATTACATTCTAATAAAATAACCCAAGACTTGTTATGGGTTGGGCTTTTTGGGGCTTTTTTGCTCCTCATCTGTCTTTGTGTGCCACAATCTATTTCAAGCACAAGGCAAAAAGTAATTATTCTATCTATAACCATCCATTTGACACCTTTATGGGTGTGAAAGAATAACTATTAAGTTTAATGGCAGCTCTTGCAGTGCTTGTTCAAATGCCTTCTTCAGACTAATTTTTCTTAGGCATACTAATGCTTTAGTTTTGAATTGTCTGGGTTAAAACTAACTTTTCATGATTTGGGGTAAAACCTGGAAATATCAGTTAGTATCCATTGAGATGTGATGTAAAAAAAAAGTTGCCATGCTTTGAACAAAATGAGGCACAATAATTTCCTTAAGCCTTTCCAGAGCTTGAATGTTTGTTCATTATAGAGCATTCTCCTGCATAATTTGTTAAAATTGAATATAAATTTTTTAATTATTAAGACTTCCTTATTTATACATACTCTAAGAATATAATTGTCTTAATCTTTAACTCACCAATGAAAGCAAAAGAGTGTGCAAATCTATTAGTATCTGATGATCTGCTGTGAAAAGGGTCTTTTATGACCATTTCTTACAAAGGAACGTGTAAAAATCTACCTTGATGCTGGCTTCTGCTATTGCAGATGACTGTCTCAAAGTTATTTACTGAAATTCTGTAAAATTCATCACATTACACAGCATCTAAAGAAGGTATAAAGAAGACCCAATGCAATGGAAAATCACAGCCAGAATTAAGCTGCAATTTAATCTTGAAACTAGTTTTCTAATATGATGTCCTGTACTTTGAGTGTTGGAACTAGAGGCAAAATTGAGGATTGGCTTTATTTTTGCTAGATTAAATAAAAATAGCACAGAAGAAATGACAGCAGGGACTTCAAGGACTGAGAAGTAGAATTCACATTGGTCTTGCAACAAAACTGTACATATTAAGTCCTAGAGGTAACCAACTTGCATACTATTAAGAATTCCAGGATATTCAATGGACACTCAAAAATTATTTAAAAGGAATAAATGAGTACCAGCTGATAGAGATGAAAGTATTAAGAAAGGAGATGTTAAATGAGTATGAATATCAATAATAGGAAAGAAGTCAGGAGTTGGGAACCTACAGCATAGGGAGAAGGATTAGGTGGGCTTATCCTTTGGATTATCCACTAATAGAAAGAAGTGCCTGAATTCCTCTCCCTCTACCTCATCTGGAATTTCTATTCCCCTGTAGATGAACATACAAGACTTTGAAAGCTAGAAGCACAAAATTAAGATTACTTAGATTTACATAACAACTAGCCTGAATTCAAAAGTGGCTTAGAGTAGCTGACTGGAAGTGTGAAATATTTAAGCTGGGAAGTGGAATTGGAAGTTTTAGAGAGACCATGTAAGTATCATTCCATTTAGAGCAAAATTCAAACTATTTAATATAGGAAATGTACAGCTTTCTGATAAGCAGCTTCCACAAAATGTATCAGACAGAAAGCTACAGCTTCTCTGTGAGCTTGTAGCTTCTAAAAAATTAACCACCAGTTTAGAAAGAAAAAAGTGAGCTGGAAATTGTGGCAGGGAGAACTGTGTGTGAAGTGGTATATAAAAAAAGGAACCATATATGAGTAGCAAATGGTAAATTCATGCGATTGCTCCCAAGCGTTCTTAGAATTACTATAATTACTATCTAGTAAGTCAGTCATGAAGCCTTATTTGCCCTTGCTACTGCTAGCTATATTAATATCTATAGCCAACTAACATACATATATTACATTAACAACTAATCTCTATAGCTCCAAAGCTATATCAGAAAAAGACCACAAAAGGAAAAAGAAACTCTTTCATAGCATAGAAAGGGGAAGTGTATGTATGACTTTTAACACTTATAAAGAGAAAACTAGCTAAAATAACTAAAATGTTTAATTACAAAAAAAGATTCTTAACACAGAGTAACCCGTCTTGTACTGTGCTTCACAAAACTACAAGTCTTGAAACTTAGGAAATCCCGGGTTGTGAGACCACAAACTATTTTTCTTTGTTTATTTTCCCTGGATGTAATGGCAATCTCTAGGCATGCACTTCTTCAGTCTATCTCTGTATTGTAAGTGTCAGCTCTTTGAATGCTGAACAGCTCCAGAGGATTACCATTTTGCTACATTCTGCTTTATCATTCAGTACTAACACTCTTAATCATGATTAAATAACCAGACTCATTAATATAATATGTATTTCCTGCCAGTCGCTATGTCAATAAGATCTCTATACACTCTTGACAAAAGCTGTGCAGCACAGAACTGGCGTGAAACCTATGTGATATTAATATACATATGTATCTTCATCTATCTTCTTGCACACATAGGGAAATGGTTCATTCCTTCTAAAGGAAGATGTTGCTGACTTCTTAATCACTTTGCCACAGTCTCAGCTCTGGCAAACTGCTGCAGTGGATCTATTCCACTATACTGTACTTTTCACCCATATTGTTAGGTAGTTGGTGTACTTGTAGGTAAGTTCCATTATCCATTGCAGGCACGGGAGATGGAAGAAAGAAGGCAAAAATATGTTTCTCTACCTAATTTCTTACCTAATTCTCTACATTTACCTCTGTATATTTTTCTTTTTCAAAAATATGAGTTCTGTGAGCTCATGTTTTTTGAAGTAACAGATAAAAATTTTTGGCACAGATTATTTGTTTGTTTGGGCTGGGATTTTTTTGTAGGTTTTTTTTTTTTTGCTTTTGGACTATCCATTTGATCATTTCAGTGTAATGAATGGAACAGTCGACTACATTCTTGGCCCACTAGATCGCATGTGAAATGTATAGCATTCCCAATTGTATCAATTGATAGTTGAATAATAATCTGAATTGGCTAAAATTATATCATCTTTCTGCCTGAGGCATATAAATGATCCTGCAATAGTGTGCATACGTTATGATAAAAGTAATTTTTATTCTGTGGAAGAATCAAAAAGATAATGGGAGTGGTGAACATATTAATCAATTTCAAGCAATAATTCAGAGTTCAAGTATTGAAGAGGGAGAAAATTGTTTTATAGGTGCAAATACTAAGTGGAATGAATCCTCATTAACATTGTCTAATCTTTTTAGTTTGAACTACATCATTTATCTGAACTGCATAATTTAAAGGTCAGGCAAATTTTTCAAATAAGAATACAGACCTCTCCTTTCAGAACTTCGAAGCCAAAAATCTATCTCGGACAGTAGCCAAAAGTCTTGTCAGAGTGAAGTTTTTGATTTACAGGTGCTGAAAACTTTTCTCAGTCTCAGATGACCTGGTTTTATTGCCTTTATAAGTAGGGATCTCTTAAAACAAACATATCCTGAGCCAAGAAATTATTTTCTTTTTTAGAGCTTCATCGGATAATTCTGAAGGCCGAGATCTCAGGGCAGTTTGTGTTGTGTTCAGAAGATGTCATGTTTATCGGAGCTATAGAAGACATTTATTGCTTCATACACTAGGATCTCCTTTGGGATTCTTACGCCATTAAATCACCTTCAGCTGATTGCTGCATTGATGGCTGTGGGATATCTGCCAAAAAGCAGAGGCTTAGGCTGAATGTAATACCAAATTATTTGGTTTGACTCTGAGTGTTTCCAACTAACTTTCAAGAAAAAAAATAACCACAGAAAACAGATTCTAAACTTTAAATTCTTTAGTCAAATTCCTAATAACAATAAAATGTGTTTTAGATATGCGGACAAAGTCTAAAACACGCAAAGTTTGTTTCGTGTATAATATTTCTAGGTTTTATAAACTGTAAAGCAGAATCTCTCTTCATTGCAATAAATACACTTTCCTGCTATGATTTAGAAATGATTCTGTTTGTTTAAGAATAAGTTATTAAATTAACATTTTGATACATTGAAAGTATAGATCGTTATACCAGTCAATGCGATATACTCACCACATATTTGGGAACACTGGAGAACTGGAACCCAAGGTTCCTATGCCTACCTCTCTGATGACTAATACCTTTCATGAGAGGCAAGATCAGCAAATCAAAGTTATAATATTCTTTTTGTTTCCCCTTTTTGTGCCATCTGGGCAACAAGAGCAAAATACCTCTTGAATTTTGTGTCATCCCCATGTGATTTTATTTCAGAGAAAAGATTCTCCACTGTACTCGAAAGTAACTCTATATCTTTGTATGTAGATCTATGAAGCAGGTTACCGCCAAGAGTCCCTTTCAAACTAAAATATTTAGTGATTCTTAGCTGAGAAACCATAGTGAAAAAATGCAATAAATTATTTTGAAAGGAATCCTAATTATCGAAACCAATAAAGTGACGACTAAAAAGATTACTTAGGAGAGTTGTGTAACTTTTGCATCAAAGGAAAGTGGCATGAGTTTAAAACACCTGCAGAAAAAGTAAAGATTTAATGGAATATAGGAAAAATGTGTGCAGTGTTTAAAATGGTGTAAAAGTTGATTCTCTCTAAAAAGAGTCACCAACTTAGGTGTAGTGGCTAGGTCTCTCTCAGCCACTCCATGCTGATCCACCCTAGCCAAATAAATGTTGATCCAAGTTGCAAGGACAGACTGTAAAAATCCTCTCACTGATGGTCACTCAGCCTGTCATCTGTCCCATAGAAGAACATGTCTATCATGCATATACAGAATCTAGACAACAAGCTTAATTTAAACGTTTAGTTCATAGATAAATTTAAATGAAGTGAGTGCTGGACATGCTACCCAATTTAGTCAATATAAACCATATATGTCCCTTTGCTTTCCATAAGGTTCAGGAGATGCAGGTGTTGTAACACAAGAGAGCACAACTGCAATAAATCAGCACCTGATAATATATCCTTGATAATCCAAGAAGGAAAAAAAACCCAATACTTCCTTCTGATCTGAAGGAGAGAACTGAAGCCTTGGAAGACTGCTGTAAGGCAATGGAAACACACCAATGATGCATTAGTCAGATTAACCAAAGTTTAAAAAATCTTGCAAGTGAAATCCTTACTTTTATTTTACTATTTTGGAAAAAATATTGTTCTATAAAATGATTTGTTTCTTGTTGTTCTTCTCTTAAAGTCATGTCTTCAATACGTATTTGAATTTCTTCTAGAATTGATTGGAAGACCACTTGCCGTCCTATATGGTAAGTTTCAGAATTATTTCCAATTACTACAAGAAATAGAAAACTAAATTAATACACTTTATATCATGTAAGTAAAACAATAAAAGATGTTTTCTCATGAGAATTCTGAATGTGACACAAAGAAAGCATATTTTACAATCCCCATAACAGTGGAATCCAACTATTTTCGGGAATAGATTCCCTTTTAATTGTTTTACTGTAACGTAAGTATACTAAAGAATCTCTAACAGAATTCATCTATGGGAACAGGTAACTGTAAACAGCTTCAGAAAACAAGCAGGTAAAGGATAAACTGGTGTAATAAGATGAAAGTAGAAATGCAAAATGATAAATTTCCTCGCATGATGACTGGCATTAATTCAGAGCAAGAAGTAGCTTACTTCTAGATCTCTACACTTAATTAAGCTTAAATACATTTTTCCTTTTTCTCTGCTTGCCAGAGACTTTGTATATGTGCATACATCTGAACTATGACAACAGAGGGTGATAGGTTACTGAACAGGCAAGACCCACAACACTTATCTCTGTTCTCAGCTTAGCTGAACATATATGACTAGGATTTTTGTGAAGACTTCACAATACTCAGACTTTTCCTGTTTACAATCCAGCAACTAGATGTGGGAAAAGGTTGACAATTTTCAGTTAACTCTAAAATTGGTTATATTCAAGCTTCTAAATGCTTTCTGCTTTTCTGTCTTCACAGTTTAAATGCTTACAAATTTACTTACCATTCAGATTCTTATGAGAAAGACTCTCTTCATTGTCTTTATACTGTATTTTATCACATCTGAAAACAATGGCTGAGCATTGAGTAAGATGATATCTTGGTTCAATTTTCTTCACTGACATCATCTCCACTCTCCTTTTTGTCCCACGTCTTTCTATTTTTCTAATTCAGTTTTTTGTCCATCTTTTTCATTTAATGTATCTTTCTGGTATATATTCCTCTTGGAAGCTTTTATCAGGAACTGCCTTTTATGGTGTCTGTATTTTGTGTTAGAGCTAGAGTCAGTAAAATGATTAAACAATTGGAGTACCTGACATGTAAGGAGATGCTGAGACAGATGGGACATTTTAACCTCAGAAAGAGAACGCTCTTAGGTTCATTTTATCAACATGTATAAATACCTGATAGGAGGACGATTCAGGAGGATGGAGTCAGAATACTCTTGGTGGTGCCAGTGAAATATAGATTGCAATAGAAGAAACTCCATTTAAACATAAGAAAAACTTTCTTACTGTGAAGGAGGTCAAACACCGGACCAAGTTGCCCAGACAGGTGGTGGAATCTCCATCCTTGGAGATATTCAGAACCTCATCATACACTACTCTAACCAATCCACTCTAGGTGACACAACAATGTCCAGAGGTCCTGCCAATGTCAGCCATTCTGTGATGCTGTGATAGTTTCCAACAGGGTTCTTTGGTGCCTAATGAGTGGTCCTAGTCAATTTCATGATTTGTGTGTAGATAGATAGGTGGATAGATACATAGGTAAATAGACTTAGTATTAATGAAGATGGCTAAGTTACACACATTTTTGTATTTTCACTGACAATGGTCATGACTATTAAAGCTTAGATAATTTATTGATTAGATCAGTAATAATATTGTAATCACTACAGTGATCATTATGCTCTAATTTTTGTTCCAACCTTACATGCTTTGGATGAGATTCTTCTTGTATGCCTTTTTGTAAAATGAGATTGCTTCCTTCTGGAGATGCTTATTTACCTCCACTACTGCAGATGGTATGTCAAGAACTAGTCTGAACTAGCCTAGAAAAATATATGTTTTATATGACTAAAGTTAAGAGACATGAATTATTCCTAAATATCTCCTAGAAAAAAAAAAAAAAAAAGAAGAAAAGAAATGCCAAAAGTTAATCTAATTACCATATAACTCAAAGGGGAGTACCAACTTGGAAATGTAAAGAAATATTTTTGGAGGTGCATTCTGAAGCAACATATTTGTCTTCTTAAAAAAATCTCAAAAAAAAACCCTTATATGTAATTTTTACCAAAATGTATCATGGGAAGTGCATTTCCTTGTAAATAAGAAATATCACTTGAGACATTTTTCTTGTCAAAAAAAGAAATATAAATCCCTTCTGGAGGTACAGGAAAAGAGAATTTTAATTACAGTAAGCTATGTGACAGTTTGCATTTGATAGTTTGACTTTTAATTTCAGTGGTTACTCACAAAGCACACTGCATTTGCTCAGCCATATGACATCTTATTTCTATTACAAAGATAAAGTTACATTTTCTTTTACAAGGCCAAATTTCTGAGGAGCAGTACTGATAAAATTGGCTAGGCATCAAGCACAAGAAGCTATCATGCTGTGCTAACCAGTATTGCTAGAATTCATGTGCTTGTAATGTAGCTGATAAACTATGTCGTGCAGTGACTGAGGTTGTTCACAGCCTACTTACAGATTTCCTATTTAGTACTTTTAAAGAAAGATGAGTATAAAAGAAAATTCCTGCAAAGAATTTTCCCTTCTCACACAGTGGAGTTCTAAAAATCTTTCCCTTTCCTTTTCACTTTCCCTTTCTCTTTCCTTTTTCCATCATGCATCATGGACAACTTTTTGTCCAGCAAGACTCCGGGGCCATTTTCTGTCAAGTTGTTTTCCAGTCAGCTGGCCTCACAGTCTGTCTTGGTGCCCTGGACTATTCTTGCCCACTCGTGGGACTTGATATTTCCCTTTATTGTGTTTTGTAAGATTTCTACAGTCTGTCAAGGTCACTGGGAGTGGCAACACAGCCATCTGGTGGTACCATTCCTTTCAGTTTTGCAACATCTGCAAAATTCCTGAGAGTGCACTCTGTCCCATCATCTGGTCACTAATGAAGATGTTGAAAAGTACTGGGCCCAGAAGCAGCCCCCACAGTACATTGCTGGTATCTGGGATTCAGAGGGATTTTGTGATGCCGATGAATCTCCGAGCCCAGCATTTAGCTTTTCAATCCACCTTCAGGTCCTAATCACTTAAGTCCAAATCACTCTGCTATATTAAAATAGCTTTTACTATCCTATCATTGAAAACCTATTCAATCATTCTATATAAAATCTGCTTCAGTACTTATAATTAACAAGACTAATACAGTTGAACTTTCTGTAGAAGATTTTTTTTCCATGGGTGTAGAAGTACTTTCTTGTGCCAGATCATTAAAACTGCACCATTTAGGCTATATGATGTTATGGCTAGAGAATGATAAGATCCTCCCCACAGTGAAATAGAATCCATAGACATAACTCATACTAAAGAGATGTGAAAATAGTACAAAATGTGTTAAAATCATGGCTTTTTATATTACTGCTGAAATTTACCACTGGTGTATGAGTAGTGCAAAAGGATACTGTATCCATTTCTTCAAAATATGACTGATCCTCTTAAGTCATAAGAATAAAGTCAAACAAAGGACCATTGCAGATCTTCAACATTATAATCAAGATGTTCTCCCTATGTTGAAAAATCCTCAAATACAAACTACTATTTTTATTATTCTGAGAAACAGTGCATTAACTGTCTACCTGCCTGGTTTCCAGACTGCTCTTTCCTTGCTGAAGAATGCAATTTGTGGCCCACTGAGTTATTGCAGAATGGCATTTGAACACTCATTAAGAAGTATTGAATATGCTATGGCTACAAAAAGTAACACTTGAACATGAAATATAGAATACAGAGAGTGCTTGAAAACTTATGAATATACAGATCATGAAAAGTTGCCTACAAGTTTTATAACAGCAAAATATCTTTCTGAATGAAACAAGAAAGTTCCATTTTTTTTTCTCCCACACCTACTCTTTAGACAGAATAGCAGAGAACAGAACTCTTTCCAAGACTCATAGCTGAAAGCTACTTGGCATAAATAGTCAATTCATTCCAGATCCCTCATATAGGAGTAATGTTAAAAGGAGTTTCAGTAACATTTTGTGGCATGAAAATCACTGGTCCAAAACTGGAGCAGAAAAGTCCATTTCTACAAGCAGAAAATAGAGCAACCGGAATGCACTATATTGTATAGTAACCTGACTGGGAAATGCTGCAGTGTGAACCAGAAAGACCCAATTGTATGAGGCTGAAAACCAGTCAGCTCTGAAATATGACTTGATAACTCACAATTCAGCTGCAAGAGTAGATGGGTGTCTGGAGTTAAAGTTCTACTAAGTCCAGCTGTGGGAACACTGTTCGTTTTACTCAGCTTACAGGATTACTATCATTCAGTCAAAAGGCAAACACTACATATAAATTTAGAACAGGTAAAACAGTTGATTCAAAGCTAGGAATTCTTTTCTTGATGGTCCTTTTCTTACCTTGATGTTATTTCCTATTTGCCTGCTCAAAGAGATCGAGTGCTAATGTTAGGAGCGCTCATTGTTATCTGGTGGGCAAAAGCTAAGTTTTGTGATTAAGTGAAAGTGAAATATTAAATTCTCTTGTCCATCATTATTTCAAATCTCTACAAAAGCATTTAAATTGTTAATTATGCTAAAAGACTATTTCAGTATTTATAACTTTTCCTGCATTCATATTCCTGTACTTGATGATAAAGACTTCTTGTATAACCGGATGATCTACACCCACTGTCTTCAGGAAAGGAGATAAGCTTATTCATGTCAAAACATTTAATTATAAAACTGATCATGTTGCTTTAGTACATCTTCTAAAAGAAAAAAAAAGAAAAAAAGCTTAAATTTTCTCTTGAAAAGAAAAGTCTTAAAAATAAAAAAGGAAATAGACATGTAATTTAGGAATAAAGTAACTTGGCAGTTCAAGGTAATTAATGAGCTTCTTATACTCTCTAATGATGAAAATGACTACAGTACCCAGCAAAAAAAAATCTTTAATATGCTATAAAATTATGACAGATAATGAAAAGCTGCTTCTAAACCATATGCAATTAGTAATTGTGGTTTCACTTCTGTTCATGGCTTTGCACTTCCCAACAGTTAACAAAATAATAAGGTAAAATAAATTTGCATAGTAGAGTTGGTTAAAAAATAGTGTTCTTTTTGTTCAGTAAAATATTATTTGTCCCCACATTTTTTGCACTACCATTTGCATGCAAATAGATGAACGCAAAACCAAATGAAGTAAAATGGAGTTTTTACTAAGAATTTATTTACTTTACATGAAAGGAAGATGAGGGTTTTTTCCTCAAGTTAGTTGAACTGGATAATTGAGGGTCGTTAAATCTGGCATTGCATTATTTAATGTGATGTGGTAGGTCCTCTGGGGAGGATAGGAGAAACTTGCAAAACCAGCAAATGTAAGGAAAAGGTACACTGCATATTTCAGGCATACAGTCATACTCTGTGCTGGGATTTGGGGGGAATTAAAAAAAAAAAAAAAAAAGCTGGGAGATGGGGGCAAATGTGTGATGACAAAACCAGTTAGAATATTAATTCAACACATTAACAAAAAGGGTACCCAGAGAGGGATATTTTCAAGAGTTAGAACAAGTTAGAGATTCTATGTGTACTGAAAGAGTTGGAAAAGCAATTACTAAGAGAATTTTAAAACTGAAAGTCCAAGATGAGCACAAAATATTGTTCAGCAAGAATTCAAAGTCAGTATTGGTCACCTCATACGTATTGTGCATCATAATTTTTTCTGTCTCCAGTGAAGAATTTGCTTTGCTGGCATCAACCTTCTGGTTCCATTTGCATACTGCCTACATTCCTGTAGTATGCATTTGGATTACATAAAGATCACAGTTATCTGCTAAGCTAAATGAGTGATGTAAATGAGACAGTTTAGGTTGACAGTGCCATCCAGTTACACTGTTGAAAAAATAGCTGCAAACTCATCACTGTAAAAACTTCAGGTAGTGAAAAAAAGCATAGTACAGGAATGTTGGCAGTGAATACACCAACTATAAAATTCCGGTCATATGAGGTCTTCTAGAGTAATGTAGAGCTAAAGGAAAAGCTGTCTACTCTGATAACTGTTAGATCTCAAAACCAAGAATGAATGTCTACCTGCTTAACAAATAACTGGCTGAACTTTGCTTTGGATAGGAGATCCATTGTTTTGTTAAAAAAAATATTAAGTTTGCTCTAGATGCAGCTAAAGGACATTTAACATAAACAAAGAAAACCATTAAAAATTAATAATGATTTTGAGTTCTCACTTGAAGGAAAGCTGACACAAGTGCAGGCACTTGAAATAATACTGAAAAAGCTGTATTCCTAGACAACTGAAAAACTTATAATGGCTTTTCGTAGAATACCATGGCTGTAGCCCACACAAGGAAAACAAACAAGCCTCATCTACCACTGGTTTAGGCATAAGAAGACTTGTAATTGCATCCTGCAGATAAAACGGAAGTTGATTTGTTTGAAGAGAGAGGCTCAGAGCAGCAAGCATTTTAGAAGTGAGGAAGAATTTGAGGATGGTGAAGAAAAAGTGGCAAGCATGAAAACAATAAAGAGGTGTACAACTGTAAAGACAATAGTAACAGAGCTCAAGAAAAGAAAGCAGACTAGCCACAGAGAAATTGTTTATGTATCATTTACAGATAAGTAATACAAAGGGGTCTTTCATATACAGTTTTGAGAGGATATCTTTGTCTTGTTTTCTCCTCAGTTTGATACGATAGTTGCTTTCTAAATCACTGTAACATTCTGTCCTACATGTCATTCTGGACAATAGACTCCACTGTAAGTATGCATTATGAGAACACTGCCACTTTTTGTTTGCTTTGATCCAGCCACCCACTAGCATCATTTGTCAGCTACCATATTTTTACTGTGAAAACGGTGAACAAGCATTCTCTGTTCAGTCTTGTATTCAGAGATCCCTTTCACTGTATGCCATGAGATGAAGTGAATTACCCTTTAGGCAGCATATTTTGTTTTACATTTTTGTAGCAATGAGGTCTAAAGCCATGAGATATGTGGAGAGGGGATTTCCATGAGAAAGGGATTAATGTGGGTGTGCTAGCCTGCTGATGGAAGTGACAGGTTATAAGGCGGAGGACAGATAACTGTTATCTCTGCCTCAGAGGGGTGAGAGAGTGATACCAACGTCATGGTTTTGTTCCACCCTTACGCAAGACCCACAGCTTATGTAAAAAAAACTCTCTATATCCCTCATTCACACGTAAAGTGTCTGCTCCCCTCACTATTGTGACAGATATCTGGCATTTGAAATCATCCATGGCAGAGGATGGGAATGCAACCCCACTTTGCACACAAGTCAACAGTCTGGCTCCTCTCTTCTCCCCCAAGCAGGAATAAGATTTGAGCCTCTGACTATGTCAGATGTCACCCAGGTGAAATGAAGCTTAATTGATTGCAAAGTTAAGCTTAATTAGTTACCAATTTGTTGTTCTTTTTTTTTTTTTATATGTATCTTTAGCGCTTATGCAGTAAGAGCATTTACCAATGGCAATTTCTGAATTTGTATTTAATTTGCTTCATTAAACCTCACTGTCAGTGCATCTGTGATTGTGAAAGTTTTTACTGAAAGCAACCACGCTGGTCGTGTTGAATTGTTATAATCAGAAATAAGGCCTAGCCATGCCTGGGTTGAGAGAAGAACAATTTACTGGAAACAAAAACAAGATAAGAAAACAAACATTAACAACAACAATATTGGTAAGGAAAGGCATAAGACAAAGACAGTATTTGCATGGAAACCCTGCAGCAAATACCTATCACCTCTTCCAGACCAGGCTTTCTCGCGAACAGAAACCACACGCTTCTTCCCAGAAGCAAGACTCCCTTTCCCCTGCACCTGGCAATGACATGAGGTGGTATTGAGACATGTTAGGGTCTGGCCACACTCCCTCTCAGCTATTGCGAAAAGTTAACCCTTGTTTGAAACCGGGACAATATGAAGAAAAAGCAGAGTCACTTAAATTTGTCAGTATAATAAATAGAACAAAATGAGTATAGTAGCAGCAACTTCCACCCTAGTCTATTATTTTTGTATGATATCGTTAGTTAAAGGGGGAGTTTTTAGACATTAAATTCAACTTCACTCAGTGGCCATGAATGATTGCAACAGAAATTTGAGGTTGCTGATATGTCCTGTTTAAGTCTGCTTCTCTTATGGGAATGGGTTAGAGATTGATAATTTAATGTAAAGTATTTTAGGACATATTTTTCTTAGAGAACAGGATGAAAGAGTAGTGGCTCAGATGTCAGTTCTTTGTTGTTTGAAGGCAATATTAAAGGTAATATTGCCTTAAAAAGCTTAGTCCAGTTCCCATCAAAAACACTGTTCTGTCACCTAAATCATTTTGCAAGTTTCTCAAAAGGAAAATGAAAAATTTTTCTACCTTTCTTCCTTATAGTTTAATGAAAAAGGTATCATAGTGAACAGCTACATGAAATAATTTAATGGGGATTCAGTTGCATAAACACTGGTGTCCAGCAGCATGTGAGATTGCACCAGATTACTGGAAATATGTACCTTTCTGAAGGAGCAGCTGACAGATACTCCTGCAGTGTCTGCATTTAGGGAACTGAGTCCCAACCCTAAAACTTCATTTTTCTCTACCTTGCATCTTGATGTGCCCAATTCTTACATCTTTGATGGGTTATACTATTTCAGGTGAAGAAACCCTCTAAGTAAATTCACATATTGGTCTATTGCAATCAGTGACAACTGCACAGTCTACCCTTATCCTCCCTTTGCTTTTTATCTCTTCTCTTCCCTTTACTTTTTCTTCCTTCTGCCCTCCTGTCCTTCCTCTGTAGGACAAAACTGTTTGAGTCTTTTTGTATGGCCACGAAGCCTAAATTTTTTTCAAACCTTCTGATGATGATGATGCCAGCCTTTATATTCTGTGTCCAAAATATGGTACCAAGACCTTAATTTGTTTTAATCTGGAATATGTATTTGATAAACTGACATATGCTGGCATTTTGACACCATTTGTGTCAGTATTGTGCTCTTGCTCAGAGGTGTATGATAGATTATCCTCTACTGCCTACTGTTCCCTTAAACTATTAACCATAACTTTAGGCCCTGTCTTTTTCTAGTTTCTAGAAGATCTTCTCCATGTTCTCTCCAAAATAGCTGTCTGCAATGTATCAGTGAGGAATCTTAAGATCTTCGTGTTGATCTCTTTCAAGTTATTTTAATCAACCTCTGTTACTAGGTATTCTATCTTTCTATTTTCCCAAGAAAGTGATCTTTCTAGATTAGTCATGAACAAGTACTTTTTCTTCTCATGATTGCTGAGATAGTTCTGCAATTGATATTATCACTTTGAAATTCACATGCACACACACACACACACACACACACACACACAAAACTCATGTTCACCCTTCTAAAAAAAAATCCCATTTTTGTGTGGTTTTTTCTTTCTCCAGCTTATACAGCTACACATACCACATATTTGAATTGCACTTGATTACGTTTTTGTGTTTTACTCGTGGCAATGAAGGGGTCCTACTGATGCAATAGCTGTTTTCAAAGCTCCTGTTTCTTCATCCATTTTATATATAGCAGAGTGCTTACTGTTTTCTTTTTTTGTTGCTTTCAGTACCACCTGAAGGCATCACTACTTTCCAGGCCATGGCCATCTTTGAGGAAGTTTCCATTCTACGACATCAACAAACATTTAATTTTCTCTTTTGTTGCATCCAGTATTGGAACATAAGCCTGAATTAAGGTGAAACAAATCTAGAACCAATTATCCTGTTATGCAGCTTAGACTCATGCTGCTGCCTGGTTATTATTCCCCAATTTAGAGAACACAATAATCCATCAAATTTCTCTTTTTTCTGTACACTCTGTCTTCCAAATGATCTCACATACCATTTTCATCTTTAAAGCTGTTTTTTTGTTGTTGTTATTTAACCCCAGAAGTTCAGCCTAACACAAGAAGTCACTCACTGGTACTGTGGGATGGAGGAGAGAAATGGAAAGGTAAAAGTTAAGTATTCATATATTGAGGGATAAAGAGCGTTTTAATAGCAAAAGCTGTGCATGAAAGCACAAAACATCAAAAAATTCATCCTTCACTTCTAGTGGGCAGGCAGATGTTCACTCATCTCCAGGAAAACAGGGCTCTGTCGCCTGTACAGGTGACTTGAAAGGCAAACGCCATCAACCTGAGTGTCTCCCCCCTTCCTTCTTCTTCTCCCAGGTTTACATGCTGAACATCACACTGTACGGCCTGGGATATCCCTTTGGTCAGTTGGGGTCAGCTGTCCCAGCTGTGTCCTCTCGCAACTTCTTGTGCACCCCCAGCCTTCTCACTGGTGGGGTGGGGCAAGAGGCAGAAAAGGACTTGGGTCTGTGCAAACCCTGCCCTAAATCATCCCTGAATTATTGTTTTCAACATGAGCCTAAAACACAAAGCTGTGTACCAGCCATTGTGAAGACTATTAACTCTGTCCCAGCCAAAACCAGAACACATAATGAGCACAATTTCTCACGTGTTTCAGGGCAGCTATGGAAAGACATTTTACCACAGAAATGTGTCAGTTTCTAAACCAACTTTTCTGGTGATAGATAAAACTCTCATGCTGAATAGTTCTTGAAGTGTATGTTCAGTTCTTGTTCTTGTATGACTATTTTATGATTTTCATCGATAAATAAAGATGCCACTGGATTTCTCTCCACTATCTTTTTTCCTCACAGAGATTTTTTACATTATTAAAGACAACATTGCAATATTAGTTCTCCATAAAAATATTTTTACAGTGTTTGTCACAGTCAAATCACTTAGGAAAGTAGAGGATCTATCAGATTTAAATCAAACTAAATACAATAGAAGTAGACTTATATGAAAATCTAGACTGAGTCCAAAACTGGGTCTTTATGCTTCTTTTATGAACTTCAGAATTGAATCGTGATATACAGAACAGAAAATGTTAGCAATAGAAATATGTTTTAAGATATGTGAGAGATTCAAATAGCACAACCTTTATCCTGCAAATTCAGATTTTTATCAAACTAAACTAAACAGCACAATGTGTATCCTGTTCTGCCAATCATGCAAACTTTCCTTTTAGGCAAAAGGAATATCTTTGTAGGCACCTTTTTTCTTCATTCCATGTGTAATAAATATAGAGATATAGATGCATGTATGTGTACCTGTGCATATGTGTGACCTTTGCTCCTCAAGGCTGCAGTTTATATATACTTCTAGATTCATTTGACTATAGCTAAAGCCATTAAAAATATATATATATAATATTAACTTGACAAACCAGTTATGGGAAGTCTAAAGGTTTTAAGAGCTTTGTAAGTCTCTTAACTTCTTTCAGATGTATTTTATGTAAACAAAATTGATTTTGACAAATATTCTTTAAAAGCAAACGAAAAAGAAATTGGTCCAACAATGATGACCAAATTTACATATAAAAATACACACAGAGAAATATAGATTATGAGAAGAATTCTGCTTTCAAAAGCATAAAAGAACACAGTTATCATTAAATAACTTTTTTTTTCCTGAGATATACCAGATCTTTTAGAAATATTTTCTTCTCTTTATTCACTAATTATTAACATTCATGTTGGGAAAAAGTGTAAAACTGTAGAGGAAAGGAAACTTCCTTATAAGATATATTGGTTTCAATTTCTATTTCAATTTGAGAAAGAAATAAAAGAGGAAAAAATCCCTAACCCTTGGACAGAAATAACTGAATTGTTAAGGAAAGATGTCAATTACACATAATATTTCAGTACCATCCTGTTCCTTCCGAATATACTTAGAAAAGAATAAATATGTCCTATTTTGGATTTCCTTTCTTACTCTACTGCTTCTTTCTCTTACTGTAATGTTTCACTCATCTACTGCTATTGGGATATGATCTTCCTAAACACGTCTAACAATGACTGCATTTTTGTTCTCACTTCTAAATAAACACATCTAAAGAAGAAAAAAAAAAAAGGCCATAATTACGTGGAGTTCTGAATTTGAAAGACATACTTATCTGCCTCTAGGCTAAACTGGAAACTACTATTGTTTTCTAGTTCAAAATGTGTCAATATTTTGTACTTGTATACATTCAGTTATGCATTTTAAAGGGAACCATGCGCAGCATATATAAATGTAGATCTTTGAAAGGCAGAGTTAACAATATTGAGTGTCTAACCTTAAATTAGTTTAAATTATTTATTTGCAATTAATCCCACAGGGGGTGTTTGTTTTTTTGTTTTTTGCTGATTTCAGGTTTCTATTTGATTAACTATTTATTTTTGCACCACATCCCACTATGTGATAATGTTCAATTGACAAGTTCAGTCTTCCTACAACAATATGGATTAGGGTTTCTCCTGTGAGAGGAAAGTTTCTCCTGTGAACTCTGTAGCAAAACAAATAACTCTTACTTCAGACTTTTTGTTTGTAGACTTGAAAAAGGAGACAAGGATTGTCTTTTAACATTTCAGGTAAATGGAATCAGAAGACTCTAAGAATCCCATTTCACCAGTAATTCATCAATTAAAAAAAAAAGCATGACTTAAATTACCTTTTAAGTATAGAATCCCTACCTAAAAGTGAGGTTATTTTGAATAATTTATGATGCAGAAGTGATTAAGTAATGTCCCCGGCAGTTTAACTCCCCTTTAATTAACTATACTAAATCCTAACAGAATAAAGTCTTCCGATGGTCTTCCTGAATGAATTTTTAAGATAGTGACTTGGAATGGCAAGGCAAGATATTCATACTGCCTACCAGTTACTGTCAAGAGAATGCTTAGTCCTTTTTTCTTGCAAACATGGCAGGCATGGCTCCTGCTTTTCTTCTTACAGCTGATAATCTCTGTGTACCACATTGGACTCTGCACTTGCCTAGTTTTGTTCCACTCATGGCACTGATTTCTATTCAACTCTCAAATCTGTAGATACTGAACATGTTCAGAGCTGTTCACTTCTTGTATTTGAAATTGTTAACAAGATATCCAAATCAAATTATTCCCAAGGATGTTCTACTACATTTGTTGCTTCACCCATGAAGTTCTTGTGACATAATCAGGGACATTTTAATATCATCACATGTATAGAGAAATTAAAAGTTTAAATATAGAATTAATTTAAAAAGATTAGGAACTTAGTAGGAAGTTTTCTGTACAGTAGCAATATTTATTAACAAGAGAGGTACATACATTTAGTTTCACCCACCATAGTTTCAAAACTAAAAATAGTGGAATTATTACTAGAGTAAAAGACTAATGTTTTAGTCCATTCTGCCTTTACTTTATAAAATATGAGAGATGAAGAAAAGCTTGTGACATTTTCATGAGGACTTTGTGAAAGGACTGAACCCTAAGCATTTTCTTGTCCACCTCCATGGCAGCAAAAGCTCTTCCCATTTTATGACGACTGAGAAATATATATATTTTTCTTTTTGGGGACTGAAATGGAAGAAACTTCTCTTTTTATGGTCAGTCACCAGGTGAAGGAAGATACTTCACAACTTGATAACTAGACATGGCTCAATTTATATTCTTCCAAATTTGAACAAAGTTCTTAATAACCCAGAATACGGTTCAGAGTATTTGCAATGCAGAGGCATGTATCAGGACTGGTCATCTTTAGAATCAATAGAAAGAAAAAACTATAACATTTCAATATGTACTTTCTCTTATCTTAAGGTGGAAATGTAAGTAGGTGAGAATTGTTACTCCAAAGGTGTAATTTTTCCCCACTAAATTTAAAAGGAGTTTATAGCGGTCATCTCAATGTAGGTAATAACATGGTACAGCATGCAAAGTTAGGTGAAATTTGTCCACTTCTCTGACTCCAGATTTTTGCTACATCCACCATCTGTTGTGCCTGAACAGATTCCATTTCTGTCTCCTCTTCATGAGCATTATGTTTTGGGGGAAGGAGGGCATTGTGTTTGTGAGCATGTTGAAAGGCGTCATAATGCACAAAGCTAACTTTTGGGGATCAAGACTTTTTACCACTAACAACATTTTTCCTGACTATGAATTGACATAGATACATTAAAGTCTTTTAGATGGCTTTACACTATTATACAGAAACAGATCTGAGGATATTTGTCTCCCGTAAACTGGACAAAACATATAGACTCAAAAGGCTTACCAACAGATGAGAAAAACTCACAGCTGCTCTGAGATGCACAATGATGAAGAAAATCTTATCACAACAGGGAAAAAGTTGACATATATTTCTCACAATTATATTGACTCATGATAGTAATATGGCTTCCTCAAGATAGCATGTGGAAGAATCACCAGCAAATGATTAAAACTGCAAATGGGACAAAAAGGAGGTGTTTTGTAGGCACAAGTGCTATTGCTATTGGAAGTTCAAAGTATGAAAGCCTGAAGTATGACTTTGGTCCCCTTTTTTTCATGCAGTTAGCCTTCCTCAAGTTTTGTTTTCTTTGATCCACTATTTGTCTAAAAAGATCATAGAACAACATAAATAAATCTTGAAGGATGCTCAAGGGATTTTATGGACATTTCCCTTTCATAAAAAGATCAAAATACCTTTCAAGTATTTTGTTTATATCGAAAGGTACATTTTAAAACATAAATGACCCATTCTGTTCCTCTTGCCTTACATATAGATTGATACATGGCAAAACCTGCACAAATATATATACATACATACATATATATGTACTATATTATTGTGTATCTTCTTCCATTAATCTACTCAACTACTCCTAATATTGTGCTGTCAACATCAAATAATGCTAATAAACATAAATGGCATTTCATTATAAGATTATTAGAAGAGTGAGGATTTTAAAAACTTGTAAATATTTGAGCTCAACTTTAGTCAAAGACATGTGTGCTAGATCCAGGTATCAAAACAATTTTTTTCCCAGAAGATGATGAAAAATAAATACCTATATCAAAGGCTGAATATTTATTTTGTTGAATTTTAGCCTTGTCTCTTATTTATTTGCTGTTTTCTCATGCTGTCAAATGCTTCCCAGCAGTCTCTTGTCATCATCCAGTATACGGTTTTTTCTTTTGCAAGTCTGTTGGGGTTGCATCCTTTCCCCTGTGGTGAGGCTTATCTTAGCTGTGCTGATGCTGTGTTTCTCAGTCTGTTGGAAGCCTTGTCTGGCTCCAAATCCAAGAATTTAATCACACACAACATGTTGCTACAGGACCACTGCACTGATACATAAGTATGCATATCCCATGGTATCATAGGAACTCAGCCAATGCAGTTGTTCTTTTGAAAAGTGAAGTAGATAATTTCATTTGAACATGCTACTTAAAGCTGAAATATATAAGAAAAGTTAGGAGTTTTAACAGAGATGTAATTTTGAATATTATACAACATGTGGCAACTGACATTGCTTTGTAAGCTTGATGCAGTACTTGTTTTCTTTACTTTCCATTACTGCCATGGGAATACAGTTGTCTCCAAGTCCCATACACAGAGTAACTAAATTCAGCAGCTGTGTGAAAGGTTAAGCATAAGGCAAATAGATTTCTGCATTACTGTCTCAAGGACACAAGATAGGGCAAAGTCTTCGCAATCCAGCCACAGAGTAATCAATACTGAGCATGCAGACATTCCTACAGAGCTTGTAGAATATAAATAGAAGTCTAGTTTTAAAACCCTTTGTTATTGAAAAAGCTACCTCCTGCCCTGAGATTACAGTACCTGACCTCTTTGGACACAACAGGTCTGCCTGCCTTAGTGAAGATTTGTCAAGATACAGGAAACAATCCTTAAAATATTAGCAACCTTTCTTTAAATATATCTCATGTACTTAACAACTACTCCCATGACTAAGAAAAAACAAACTAAGCAGAACTTGATTTCATGAGTCATATAAGCATTTTTGTAAGAATTATTTAATTAGCACAACTATGAGCCCCAAGTATTTTTAGTTCATGAAAATGGACAGTTATCTTATTTAGGAATATGTTTCTATTATACTACTATACAAATAAGATAAGTAATTGCATAGCTGGTGATAAAATTATGTTATGCTTAGAGTAGTGGAAGTAGCATTACAATTATGCTTGAATTATAATAGGATAAGGGAAGAGAAGCTAGCCGGAACTGTTAAAATATATCAGTCCCTATAACATAGTTCAACAAAACTTGGGCATTCAAGAGCTGATCAGCTCTCACTTTCAGTATGTACAATCAAAATTGTTATTCTAGGATTTTCAGTTTATTTTTTGAAGGCAGCTAAAATCTATTAATTCATGTTTTCACCACTGGAGAACTTTAGGGATCCAAAGTGTTTATAGGCATCTCCAGAGGTCTGTTATTCATAACTATACAAAGCAATTCAGTTTCTGCTAATATCTCCAATGACTACAGTGAGATGAAGAGACAAAGTATTTCTTCATCTGTGTGGCCCTGAAGCTTGATCTGGTCATCATTAGTTTGATCACATACTGAAAAGCAGACCCTATACAAAATCATATGAAAAAAAAGGAACAACCCAACTTATTTAACTAACATGTTGAGGCTAGTGTATTTACCCAGGACACAGAATTCCAGTTTTCTCTCATCACACACTTCACATCCATGGCAAACCTCTATGTTCTGGAAAGAACATTTTCCTTATCAAGTTATTGTGTTTTGCACAAAAACCTAAAATATCCTAGAGGCAAAAGAATTCAAATGCTTTCTTGTTGGTTATTCTCTAATTTAAAATTAGATATTCAGGAAAACAAATGTTTAAAACCGGGCATTCTCCTAAAATGTATTGTATAATACAGTCAGGTAAAAAACTTAAATGCCTCATAAAGCCATACATGAATGAACAACGCCCAGCAAATAAAAATCATACATAGGTATTATATATCAAAAGATTCAAAACAATGCAAATATTATAAAAAATCACCTGAAAAAATAACCAGAAGATTGTAGACTTTCTATTGTTTCTCTGAGTTTTGTTTACAAATACTACTTACTGGAAGACTGACCAGCTGTCTCTGAAATAGCTCTGCACTGCAGTGTGAAACAGATTTGGGGCTTTGTCGTTTGCCTTGCGTTCTCTGAGGTTGTCAGCTTGTGTGAGCTTTTTTATTTTGTCTCCCTCAGACCATCTTTTTAAAATGTGCATTACTTATTTAGACTTTCTTAAAAACACATGTCACTGAGTTGAAAAACTGCTTCAGGTTCATAGCTATGAAAAGTCAAACCAGGGAGAAAGTCTAAGCCTCAAGTATCTTCAAAAATTTGGAGAATTCTAGGCAATCCAGGGACATAAACTGATTAATATTTAATTACACAATAAACATGGGGGAAAAGGCTTTACTTTTGCAGTGACTACTATGTGTGTGATATAAGCAGGTTCTGTGACGGTACTAAGTACATGGAGGAGGAAGACAGAAATGCAGTGAATCTACAGATTTCATTTTTTTATTATAAAGATTACATATTTTTCATTCTTTTTTACCAAACTGAGAGCAGAGACCAGACTTTATCTGCCTCAAAGGAAGTTAAAGGTGTCAGTGCTGAACTAGGTTATCTAAGACACCCCTTGGAACTTCTACATCAAATCAGTCTTGAATGGAGAATAGGTCTAAAACTGCAAATGGCTTTGGTTCCTGCTTGTTTTATACAACCCTGAGATAAATTAAATTTAGGCAAAATTACAGTTACGACACTCTGCAAAACAATGAAGGGTATATGGTATGGCTAAATTGGTAGACATTTCAAGAATGACAGTGTAATCCTGCACAGCACTTAGAGTTTTAAAATACTCCATGAATGTAGAAGTTCAAAAGTACCATGTAGGAGTCTCCTCTAACCTGTTAAGGTGACTGTTCCCCTCACCATGCATCAGGCGTCAAACTGACCCTTTTCTGGCATGTGAAATTATAAATAATAATAAATGGAACTGGAATAAATGTCCACACCTATCTGTCTAGAACACAGGTTAGAACAGCAGTTGCCTCCTATGGAAAGGCATAAAACAGTCTTCCCTTCACATAATTTCCTGGAAAAGTCCAAATATCTAGCCAAACTTAGACCATGTTCGCTCACTCAGGCTATTGGCCAAGATAGTAAGATAATAAGATAGTAATCAAACCACTTGTTAAGGAAATGAGGGGATTTAAGATTTAGCAAAATAGTCTAAGGCTCAGTCTTTAGTCTGCTCTGCATAAAACTTGTCCTCACAATTCTTTTGGAAGCCATACCCCTTGACTGTCAGAAATTCATGCAGCAGACTAATACACCAGTTTTGAGTTCTTGCTCCTCTCGAATGGTGCATACAGGCTAGAAACAGGCAAAAGAGCGTTTTGTTCTCTGAAATGTTGCTGGATTTTTCTCCACCAGTTCTCAAAAATTACAGGAAAAGTACATGCACTTTGTCAAGGCTGATCTTACTTCTATGCTGTCATTAAAAAGGCAGGCATCAAACTTGCCAGCTAGCACCCTGGTGTTAAGTGAAAGACTAATACCTACCTTAATGGAAAGACATTTCTAAGAACTATAGGAATCTTATCCTCAAGCTAAATGGAGCATCATCTGCAGTGGTAGGCAGATTTATAAATCACATAAACTCAATTACTTTCTGGATCTTGGATTTTTAAGCATATATGTCTTTTTCATCTCCCTATTGGCATTTTGGCTAATGTAGGTATCTCAGCAAACAATAAGCAGTGTGTTATAGATCTCAACCTTGTTATTCCATCTTCCTAATATAGTCTGCATTTCTTGTGTCAGTACTGGGAAAGGTTTGTTTCCAGAACCAGATAATTCCCGTTTCGCTGTTTGAGCTCAGATTCAACTCTTCTTTCTGCTGAAATCTTCAGCCCACTTACAATTTATTCCCTCTGTTTTCAGTACAGCTCTTCACACATATGGAAGCTGAAGAACCTTCAGAAGAGCAATGCTGTAAGTTAAATCATTAGAAACATAAATTGATCTAACTTATTCTTGACTACAATAATTTTTCTTTAATTCAGAAAGCTTTTTGCTTTCTTGACAGTTATCACATACCTAGTTTTGAAAGAAAAAGTATAAGTTTAGGGTAGCTCTAAAAAATACCTACCTAGGTTTCTCACATTGTTTTAATTGTTATCAGAACTGCAAGCACAGAAACAAGATAAAAAAATCCTTTCTAAGAACATCAAAGTGCCTGCAGTGGGACCTTTTCTGCAAGCAAGGCTGTCTGGCTGAGACAAAAGAGTATTTTCTCAACTATACATGAATTTTAAAAATGACAAAAACATGTAAATAAGTTTCTATCATAGAAATTAATGTTAGCTTTGGGAAAGGCTGGTTCATACTGTTTCTGGTACTTATTTTTAAGAAAATGGTGTTCTCTTTTTCATGGCAGGCAGTTGGAGAATACCAGTCAGTCAAAACAGCTGTTAGTGTCTTGTAGGCTCTCTTTTTTGGATAAGCAGATCTCTTGCTGTAGTTGAATGCAGGAAACAGAAGGCAGGAAAAAGGACAGGCCATCTGGCTACTTCACAGTGTGGTGCTACTGAAGACTACTGAAGTATTGTTCTAAAATCTCATGACAGTGAGCACAGAATAAGGAATATCAGGCCCAAATCCTTCAAAATTAGGGGAATTTAGTCTAGCAAGGGTATTTACATTAAACTTTTTCAACAAGAGCTGGTATAAGAGGGTGCAGAGTCACTTCAGTTCAAAGGAAAAGCTGAATAGGCTGTTGGAAAATGATTAAAGAAAATGTATTCCCATCTCTAGAATTATGCAAATAACAAAAATTTTAGCATTCGTTGGGTGCATGAGATTTATTTAAGGATAAAAATATGTCTTAATCCATAGAGAATTCCGTTTGTAGAAATAACCATCAAGAAGACATTTTTAGGATATATTAATTCATCCAAAGTAAAGCATAGTTAAACTATAAAATGCACCATGCATAGCAAAGAACTTTCAGAAAATTCTGTTTAGCTTGAAGACTTTACTATTTTTCTTCAGATAGTTTGTGGATTGTTGGGGTTTTTTTAAGTAAGATATTTAAAATGTAGGATACACTTGCTGACGAACAGATGTACTTTCTCTTATGAAAGGATCTTTTTTCCGAAAGTGTTCTCTCATATTTTTTTTCATTGACATGGTTGGATTTCAGTTCATCAAAAATAATTGATTAGCATGATATCTGTCGGCTCAGATGTGATGACTGAAATTAAAGGCAGTAACAAACAACTTGTAATAAACTCATTAATATAAAAGTATATAAATGTCAGGTTTTATGTTTTGCATGTAATGCACAGTTCAGTGTTTGAAAAAGATGAAAATGAAATGTGAACAATGTCCACTGAGGCAGAATGCAATGTTTTAATATACAGTCAGTTAACATCTTGTTGACCACTTTCTAAGCCCCAAAGAACCCTCATGGTGGAGATGAGCTGTAAAAAAAAAAGACCATTTATCGAAACTTATGAGGTTTTATCCAGCACAAAAAGGCTTGCACTGACAATGAGCTTATTGCCTTGTGAGCTGAATACAAAGAGGAAGAGAGATCTAAGCATCTACATCTAATTGTAAGCGTTTGCAGATTTGGTAGTTATGTAAATAAGAATACCTATGGTTTGTCAAAAGAGACCTGGGCACTTCAGAAAGGATTCTGCAATGATCTACATACAAAATAATATATCAATAAGAAACACTGAAGAAAATCCATGTCTGAAAGTCTTTCCTTCCCTTTAGATGCCTAACTGAGCTTTGGTAGCTTTCTTATAATAATTCAGGATTCACAGGTCAAACTCATGGCTAAAAGCTGAAGAAGAGGAAAAGTATTTTTTATTTTATTAATAATATAAATTCAGAAATTATTTCTGAGGTGATATATATTTTGTTAAAATTCATTAATTACTTTTGCTTGAGAAAATCACTACATCCTGCAAATATAAGAAAACCTATGTTTCTTTGCTTTGATTTTGTCATGTCACAAATGCAAGACGCAAAAGCAAGAGCAAAATAACTCAATTTTTTCTCTGGTAGAGAAATCTAATATAAATGTATAACTCTTTATCAATGTCTTTCTATAATTATAGCAACAATATTGACCATAAACAAAAAAACTCCAAGAAATCATTCTTACATAAGCTTAATCTCAGTGACAATTATCTTATTCATCTTGCTTACCATTACTCTTGCAATTACCTTGCTCTTCCACCTCTGACACATTTCCAGAGTGAACTGACTTTGAATTATGACAGTCTATTTCACCTGAAAATTAGAGTAAAGGTACATTAAACCTCATTCTATGGCATTGCACTCCACAAGTACACATTTTTTAAGGCCTTACATGTTTATTCATTCCTTTTCGGTGAAGTTGCCACAGTTCAGTTTAGTTCAAAGTCTCCTTAGACAAAAATTTATCCTCTCATCCACAGGTAATGAATTTTTATTTATCATGGCTACCTAGAAACAGGCAAACAAAAACATTTCAAACCTGTTAAAGGCTTTGAGACTGCTGAATCTACTTGCTGCTGTTCTTGCCATTTGTACGTCTCAATATTTGCAATGGTTTTTTTGCAATACTAATTTGCTGCAGAATACCTAGGCTCAAAGATGTAGTGCCAATAGACTTGAAATGGCAGGTTGCACTCAGTAGACCAATTGAGAAGCCTGTTTGGTCTTTAGAAGCCTGGCAGATGAGCAGAAATATGAGCCAGCAATGCATCCTTGTGATAAAGATGGTTACCAGCATCTTGGGCTGCATTAGTGAGATCGCTGCCTGTAAGCTGACAGAAATTACTTTTCCCCTCTATTTACTACTTGTGAAGTTACATCTGGGGTGTCATATCTAATTTTGAACTTCCTTGCACAAGATAAAATGAAATCGATGTATTGGAGTGCATTGAGCAAGGAGCCACCCGATGTTCATGAGATTGGAAAGCATAAAGTACAAGGAAAGGCTAAGTGGATTGGATTTTGTTCAGATTTAAAAAGAGAATACAAAAAGGAGATATTAATGGTAATACCTAACAGTAGAAATTGTGGCGCTGGACCCTGAATCTTCTTAGATATGTGCACCAATAGGATAGGAAGTAACAGACAATAGTTACAACAGAATATTTTCAATTGATGCAGGAAGCAAGAGCTATCACGAAGATAGTGGAATATGAGGAAGCATTTCTGAGATATGTGTGGAATTTACATTACTGGTGATACACAAACTTTGGCAGAGCAAGGCCCTCAATAGCTTGGTAGAACTGACCCAGTTTTAAGCAGTGGATTTGTGGTGGGTTAACTTTGTGCTGCAGTGAGATGCCCACCCAGGGGACAAAATGTGACAAAAACACTTACTGGTCCAAATAAAGGTGGAGACACCACTTAGCAAATACCATCATGTGCAAAACAAACTTGGGAAAATTAATTTATTGCTAATTAAGATAGATTTGAGTAGTGAGAAAAAAATATTGAAAATTAAAATGCCTTCCCCTGCACCCTCATCCTTGGTTTCGAAGGCTCATTTTCACTCCTTCCATTCGCATTGTGTCCTACAGTGGATCCATTTTGCAGCTTCCAACTTAAATTACTCTGTGATTTTGCGATCCAGTGTTAGTTGCAGGCAAATGGAAAGATGAAATAAAGAGACTTACACACACAGCAGTAACAACTTTATGGTACGGGTAGATGTATGGGAACATGGACAAGGAGGAGGGAAAGTAAAAAGGAACAACTGCTCATCAACCTTGTTTCAGCATATATATGAATACCACAGTAATCCTTATCAAGGTGAAACTACAGGAGATCCTTTGTGTATCTATGATTGCTCATAATATGTGCAAATAATATGGTTTAAAAACAAAACACATACTTTGGAATAGTCAGAATTGCGTTATTTGAATATTTTCAGATAGCAATGTTGATGACTTGTAAAGAAGTCTTCATTAACTTGAAAGGATGATTTGCAAGACTGATTAATGTGTTGAATAAGTAAATATATAGATCTGTTTCATGATGAAATAAGAATTTGTTGTAGAAAAAGTGTGCATGTATAAATATAAAGATATTATCATTAAAATTATCAGTGACTGATGAATTATCACAATTTTAGGACATTTATGCCACAGGAGACTGTCTCAGCACAATGTAAATCTTTTCATAAACAGAAGTATAATAACAAAGAAAAAAAGAATTGTTGGTGCAAAATAGCTTCTTTTTTGAAGTACCAGTATTGTCTCCTGATCTTTGTAAAAAATAAATGCAATCAATCCAAACTTTATCTATTTTCAGATTTCACAGAAAGTATGGTTTTCATAAAACAGGTAAGAGCAGTGCTCTTCTTCAGCTTAGCTCTAGTCACTACTGTGATTCTCAATTTCATAGTGCCCTCCAGGGAAATACCCACACACTTGTCATTTGGGCTGGGAGTGCAGTCATCACTACAGAGAACCATTTCTCATGCTTGTCACTCAGCTCTTGAAAAGATACACATCCACATATTGTATGTCACATACATTCCACACACTGTAAACAATCATCTCATACTTTCGATCTGCTCAGAAAATGATGACTATTTGCAGAGCTTCACGTGGGGATTTAAATTGAAATAATGTCCAAAAAACCTAGTAAGTGCTTAGCTCTTGAAACTAGTTTAAATGCATTCTGTGTAACACTGAAATTAATTCTTACAATCTACTTATTACAAAATATCATAAACTAAGAAAGTTTCCTAATGCTATACTTTTATTTTATTGAGGCTATGTGCTCACAGGAATATTTAAAGCAGTTTTAAAAATACAGTACCGCTATCCAAGGAATTCCACTTTTTTTTTTGCTGAATACATGGGTTCTGTATAATTTGCCTAATCAGCTGAATGTATCCATATGTTAATGGATTTGACTTATTGATGTTTTATTTGACAAAGTAATTATTTAAGTACAGACTTCTACAGCTGTAACATGTATGTGTCTCGTGAGATTAGTTTTTAAAAAAAGAAAGAAAAACATCACAATTCCTTATGGAAAATGGACATCAAAGGTTACTCTTTCCTAGCATAGTGTTTGTAATACTCCATTCACACTGGGGAAAAGAAATGGAAGTTTTATTACAATCATTCAAAGGATGCAGACCAATTTTCCTTTGACTTCACATGGACAGTAATTTATCTGCCTACAAATCTATTCAGAAAAGATATGTTATAACTTCTTTTGTATTTACTTGTATATACAATATCCTCAACATCTGGACTTGGATGGCTGCATTCTGTGACTTTACTTTTATTATGAAGGCAGATTTCCATCTTTCCTTCCTTTTTTCCTAGAATATAAGACATGATGCAGTATGGTGCTCCATATGAAGCTGAGGTGAAGTTCAGATATTTGTTACAAAGAATTTATCTTACAGCTGAACCTTAATGTTTTCACAACTACTCTGCTTCACTTCTATTTTCTACCCATTTCTCTGATCCTTCCCAATATTTTTATTCTTTTCAAATCACATAAGTGAACAGACATTTTACTTTCACTTCTCATTTTTTGCACACCGTCATTTGCTCTGTTGTTTAGTCCAACCCTGGCAGATGCAAAGGTACATTTCATGAACGTTCAAAAATATGCAGGTGGTTTTTGCACAGTGACAGCTGTCTCCTTCTGTTCAACTTAAACTAAACTCATCAGAAACTGTGAAAAACTCCAGGTCAGTTAGGACCACAAAGCACTGGGAGATGGTTGAAATATTCTGCCACCAATTTGAAGTAATTATTGTTATTCTAATAGAAGTTATTCACTTAGCAGATGGAGAGTTCCGTCTTTTCTTCATGTTCAACATTTCTTTGCTCATACTTGCATGTTTATTTTTCTCTCAATTGTACTGATTGCTAAACTTGATATCATTTATACTGTTCGTGGTATTAAGACCTGTGTTTTCATCTTTTTTCTAGCAACTATCAGTACATTTAATTATAAAACTGTAGGGATTTACTTTAACAGATTAATAGACTGCTGAGGATGCTACATAATCTGTGCACAAAGTAGATAGAAAACTCTCTACAGAATATAGTGTAATTCCAGAATTATGTGTCTGAGAAAATCACAGAACTACTATTTTAAGATTAATGTAAGTAAGAAATTACTTATTTCATCGTAGTGCTTCATTTTTATCAGACCTCTATTAAACACATCCAAAGATAATGAAGTTGGCATTCTATAACTTTGAAACAAGGACTTAATCCCGTACATATATAACACACTGAGGTAACGTATATGTTCATAATACTTTATTTCAAAAATAGTGAATCACTTGTATTTGTAATGTAAAGAAAATTCTTGAATGTATTATTTCTACTAATAATATAAAGAAAAAAATTGTCATTTTCATCTTAAGAAGTAGAATCTAGAGAAGGTATTGTAAATGCTAATATTAAGGAATATGGATATTTGAATAATTAACAAGAAAGTCTTTTTATGATGTAAATAATGAAAATATCTGTAATGGGATCTTTGTTTTAATTGTTAAAAGTAATCTTGTACCTTTTTGACTCTGGATGGAACCAAATAGCACCCTGGCTTGTATCAGAAAAAGTTTTGCCAGCAGGACCAGGGTAGTGGTTTCCCCTCGTACAGGGCACTGGTGAGGCCACACCTTGAGTCCTGTGTTCAGTTCCGGGCCCCTCACTACAAGGAAGATATTGAGGTGCTGGAGCATGTCCAGAGAAGGAAAAGTTTCTTCCTAAGACTGGTGAAGGGTCTGGAGCACAAGTGTTATGAGGGGCAGCTGAGGGAGCTGGGGTTGTTCAGCCTGAAGAAAAGGAAGCTGAAGGGAGACCTTATTGCTCTCTACAACTTCCTGACAAGATGTTGTAGCAATGTAGGGGTTGGTATCTTCTCCCAAATGAGAGATAGGGCAAGAGGAAATGGCCTCAGGTTGCACCAAGGGAGGTTTAGATTGTATATTAGGAAAAAGTTATTCTCCGATAGGGTGGTCAGGCATTGATAATGATGAGTCCCCATTCCTGGATGTATTTAGAAGACCTGAAGATGTGGTGCTTAGGGATATGGTTTTCTGGTAGACTTGGCAGTGCTGGGGTTACAGCTGGACTTGATGATTTTAAGGGTCTTTTCCAACATAAATGATTCTCTGATTCTATGGTTTTAAAACAGAAATGTGTTCTATAGGTTTTTTACTTCCACTGAAATCTCTGATACTAGACCTCTGTCAGAAGCAGAACAGACTGCATCTTTTATTCAAGCTGTTAAATCAGTTCTATTTTTCATATTTTTATGAGAGTGTGTTTATGTTTCCATATAATTTTCCAATGAAATATCTCAAAATATATTCAAATGTTAATGCATGATTATTCAGAAGAGATAAGAGAGAGATTTAAATAATGAAATAATTACCAACAGAGAAAAAGACTGCACGATCCCAAACTGAAAATGAAACAAGATTCTTCTTAATTCTAGTGATTATGTATACCTTCACATAAGATTTCAGTCCTAAAATAAGAAATAGTATTGGACAACAAGGCATTTATTCAGATTTCATCACCATTGTGATCACCATCTAAGCTGATCATTTTATCTCTCTCCTTATTATCTTTCTCCCTTATTAATTTTAGCTGTATTCTCATCCTCTTAAGATGTGAGTGGTGTTACAAGTCAATCTTATTTTCTTTTAATTGGCATTTAGATTTCATGTAAATCAAAAGTGTCTTTTTCTGATTCAGACCTGCTGTTTTCATTTTGCATACACCACAGAGAGACTTCAGCAAAACACACACACACACACACACACACACACACACACACACACGTACATTTCCTCAGTCCCTTTCATCCTCTCTCCCTCTTTCTCTTCACACTGAAGAAAAAAAGGAGGGTCACTTTCCTTGTCACCTTGAATGAGTTAACTATGTTTTTTGCCTGTCTCACTTTGAGAATTTAACTGTCATAAGGGCAAAGCAAGGGCCTTTTCATACATTTTGAAATAATACATTGTCTCTTTGGAGATAGCACTGTCATTTGTTTTCATTTCACCAGCACATCGCTCTTTAGATTGAAATATATATTAAAGGGAAAGTCCACTTTCTGAGAAATGCAATGAAACGGATGAGTTTTCTTAAACTGCATTTTATCTGAAACACAATCCTCTTACAACAAATAGTATGATGGATTATAAAATATATTTTGAAATTCAATACTCTTTTGCTGCTTATATTATTGTAATTCTAGAGGAGAACACAGGAGACAAGTTGTCTCCTTGTCAAAATTTCAGCTTCATTTTGCAAGCTTGTCTATATTTATGCAATTTTCTCAGAAACAGTAATCTGAAATAGTGTATATAAATACATAAAAATATGATTTTTCTCATATCTATTCTTATGCTATATATTATTGAAAACTTTCTTTCCCTGAAATAGTAGAGGGAAGGAGAATCAAATATGCTTTTAGATTTGTAGAACTCAACAGTCAAGAATACCGACAGGTTTGAATATGACTTAGTATTTACCCATGCATTTGAAGGCAGTTGCTGAAATATAAATCATTCTACAGGCAGTCTCAATGGTCGTATGCGTGTTGGTGTGCTTCTGTGTCTTTACAAGTTCTCTTTACCAAACTCCAGAGGCTACAACAAAGAAAAATTGGAGTCATGGATAATTCAACATTGAGCAATTCGTAGACCATCCAAAGATATTCATATTACACATCTAAAGAGGTGTGATAAACCCTTATTTTGATCCAGCAACAACAGAATGGTGACCCACATAATGCTTCAATGAAGCATGAAGAAAAACACATTTAGAATGAGATGATGAAAAATTGTCAGTTATGTCTTTTTTGTTGTTGTTTCTTTTTGTTTTTACTATTGTAGTTTGGTGGGGGGGTTATGTATGTCTGCTTGTTTGTTTGTTGAGGGGTGTGGTTGTTTTTTAAGATGATCATCCAGAAATGTATGTAAACTTACCCAGAGTACATAGGCCTTGCATGTAGACAATATTAAGAGCAATAAATAAAAAATCTGTTGTTTTCTTAGTTAAAAGAATTATTTGCAAATGGACTGTTTTAGTTAATTCTACTTATACACTCTTGAGCGTGTAGCTTCTTTTCTGTTTTAGCTAACTGTATCTGCTTATAACAATAATCTCTTTTTTTCTGTTCGTAATAAATATTATCATTGAACTAATATTACATTAAGTTCTAATGTTCATTAAAAACTACATAAATTGTTAAGAGATTAATGTGAGACCTCTCTGAAATTTTATACCTCTTCTCTAATTAATATACGTGTGGTATGTTGAAATTGCATAGTAAGTGGAAATTATAATTTCCTCAATTTTATATATATGTGAAAGTGTATCTGTTTGCACACATACAAAAAATAAACATAATGCCAACTCTACAGAGATTTTTACATGGATTTAATGCCTCATCATAGTGAGGAAAACCTGCAAAAGCAGGAGAAAGGATATTTAGACAAGTTATGTGCCAAGGACTAAAAATTCCTTTGAAATTTACACAGATTCTCTATTCTGAGTCAATGCACACTCAGATTTCTTTGTCTTACTCTACTGATGACAAGTCATATTTTAAGTTCTCAAAGTAAAAAGTCTTCTCAAGACAGAAAAAAAAAATGTTATCGTCAGAATCCTGCGGGGTTTTTTTTCCCCTCAGGAGCAACCTTAGACAGCAGATTACATATTTTGGTGTAGTGTGAGAAAAGTTGGAGTAAGTGACCCTTCATTTTCATATGATTCTGGGATTTGAATATAGCTGACATCATTTATCATCACTATGGTTAAAAGTGTCAAAGACTTTATCACAATCTTTTGAGGCATCTGTATTATTCATGCAATTCTAAAAAGTACAGTCTATTAAAAAAATTATTTTATTTTTGTGAAAATACCATTGTTCAATATGGAAAATGCCCAAACCTTTACAGTGTATTGGAACCTGACATTTCTAGCATACACAGGTTTTTCCTACATCTATTTCTTTCACTTTAAATAGAGAGGCGAAATTGTGTTTGAGGAAGATGATAGTGGGAAAAAAAGGCTTTTACAAATAAGTCTGGCAACAATATTTAAACCATTCCAACACATTATATTTGTCGGAATCTAGAATTACTCTTAAACACTCTAGTAACATTCACAATACTGATAAGCGATCAAGTAGATACATTAACTAAGATGAAAGAAGCAGCAAACATAAGCAACATAACCTTAATATAAAATAAGGGCATGTGATGGTACTAAAAGTCAAAAGAGGGTATGCAAAAATTGTTGTATCCTTTGATGTGTTTTGAGTGTAATATTTCTGGTTTATTCCTTCACTGAGCTGTAAGTTTGCTCGAAAGAGCAAAATATGTTTTTCCAGACTAGGACTTCTACAGTAAGAACCGAGTAACCTTGGGATGCTAACTACATTGAGCAATACAAGGATTTCGTGACAACTTCTCTTTTTGTCGCCACTCTATACTTTGTGTGTGAAATATTTGCACATGTATGAGTATGCAGCAGGCAACTGCACCTCTGCTTCTTTAGGCTTCTTAACTTATTACTTTTTAGACCATAATATACACCAGCTATTGCAAAGCAAGCCTCTCAAGAGTGTCTCAGCTAGAATTGTGTGTATAGATTATTTTGCAATTTAGAAGGCAAATGGGGAGAAAGGATAATGGTTCTTTTTCTCTTTTTTTTTTTTAATTAAAAAGTAAAATAGTACTTTGTCACTTTAAACAATGAGCAATTAGAGGAAAAGGATGTATGCAACCATAAGTACTTTTGTGAAAATGTAGCCCTTTATTTTTCTCCCTAACCAGCAATATTCTGTGGATTTAGATCAAATCCTATGATGAAAACCACATTTTTATCAGGGTTGCCTTTAACCAAAAAGAACAAAACAAGGCAGAATGTTTAATCAAGCTTTAATTGTGTAAGCTCCACAAAATTGAAAAAAAACCCAAGCAGAACTAAACAACTTATTTTTCCTAAAGGCATCATGCTCAGGCTTTGCTGATGAAGATAACAGTTTTTCTTCCCGGAATGATTTTAACTGAGCAGTCCTGGAAATACATTTTTGAGAAACACACTAAATTTAATCTCCGAAAACACGCGTGGACCCAGCATAGACCTAGCCTGTTTAGAAGGATACTAAGCTAGTGACTATCATTTTGCCAAGAGGAAAAAAAAAGGCAGGTGAAGGTATACTGTTTCTCCTGTGTAAGTCATTTAAATCAGTTAGGTAGGCCCTTCCTAATGGAGGCTGGAGTGTGTTATTTTCTCGGCTCTTTACAGTTAACTATGAATATACTTCTTCAGTGTTGGGGGAGCACACAGTGAAGAGGTCCTGTGCCTATACCTGCTTGTTATCATCCTTATTGTGGAGACCAGTTCTTAGGGAACACTGAGCTTTTCTAGCTAGAATTCTTAGAACGCATTAATCAGCTTAATAATCACCTTCTAAGAAATGTGTTACTTCAGCTAAAATTTGGACCTGAGTCAGTTTTATATGTAAAATACATAAAAGAGTAATTAACTCTGAACCTTCTCTTTGCTTTAGGGGCAGAATTCTGCCTCCAAAGCAAAGATAAATTTGGCTTTGCAAATGGAAAACTTAATTTCAGCAAAAAAAGAAAATTTAGTTATAAAATTAGGAAAATCAAGAGTGTAGAAGACACTAATTTCTCTTCTCTATCTCTATTAACTACCATAGGACTAGTTGAGTAGATAAAGTAACTTTACTGGATATGGCAACAACAAACATCGAGTATGAGTACCAGCTGTAGTGAGGAGATCTAGCATTTACTACGAAATCGAAAGGCAAACAAGTTTTGTGGACATAAACTAAAAGGGGAAAGTCCTTTCTTATAAATAGTGTATAGGAAGTGTTTTCCTTCTGGAAATAAATATCCTAAGATATCTTTCTACCAATTTTATGTAATTGTGAGAGACCTATTGCTGCAATCCATAAACACAAAAATTCTTGTTTTCTTTTATTCCTTATGATTCTCTTTCCCTGTACTCTACATCTTTTCCTATGCTGACTGAAAGATAAATCCTAGTGTTGCACTCTTTCTTTCTTTTTGCTGACACTGCAAACCAGGATTCAACAAACACAGAAGGGGAAAAGCTTTTCGTGTCGCTACCATCATAAAAATATCAAAATGTGATGATTCAACTTTTGAAGTACACTGTCCTGCAAGGTATATTTTATTTACTGTAAGTTTTACAAGGGATCTTGACCATATATTTATATGATATTTTAATTAAGATCATCTATCTCAGTACAGCATCTTCTCAGAAGATAATGATGATAATACTTTTCTAGCTACTACCTTTCCAATTCTAAACAATATAACTGAAGAAGATATCTAGGTGGCATATATGAACTGAAGGACTTGGTAAAAGATTACAAAAATCAGTCTTAAAATTACTTTCTTACCATGCTTACAGGATACTTTACTTTCCTCCGTAGCACACAATGAATAATCAGAGATAATTGTCACAAAAAGAGAATATTTGTCATTCACCAATGCATAAGAAATCAATTTTCCATCGGGAAGAGGGTATCTAAGCCATTCCTTCTTACGGTTTCTGGTTATGAAAGTTTCTCTCTTAAACTGCTACTTAGTGAAACCCACTGAAATTGAATACATTCTATATTTGCACAAAATTTATTATTTGTGTCCCTCACAATTGGTCAAATTGAATACTGTAATTTAAGTTTCCTGAATGAAACTCTTGAAAGATGTATTTTCATGCAAAGATTTTAAATTGATCTTTTGAATTTTTTACTGTAGAAAATACTTGGGATAGAAAGGAATATGAGGGAGTTCTTTAAAAAGTTAAAGTCAGACCCTACAGATAGCAAAAGAGTTTGTCTACTATTGTCTCACACTATTCCTACTATTGTGCCATTACTATTGTGTGCATGTGTGTGCGTGTGTGTGTGTGAACATTTGAGAGGGGGGAAATGTCAGGTAAAGAATGAAAAAAAGGTTAGTAAAAAGCTGCTGTGATTGGCTGAAAAACATTGACATTTACTGTACCAGAAAATTATGGAAACATTAGGGCTATCAGCTGTCAGTCATTTCTGTGAATAGTTCTAAAATAAGGTTATAGAAAAAATATCTGTGTAGCTCATTTTTTAAAGTGAGTTCCACAGAAGCCACAGAAGCATTTAGAAAGTGCTGTCATAGAAAGTATTTTATTTCTTTACCCCTCTAAGCAGTAAAGTGAGGCACTGAGGACCACAGCATTAGTATAAACATCACTGTAGAGAAATGAAAAAGAAAGAGGACTTGAGGGTCAGAAATATAGAGCAATTCAGTGTGCAGCCATATAATTTAAAAAGGCAATTTTTTTTCCCCACAAAACCTGAAATTTGGAAAGGTCAAACTAATTTATACAATTTATTTTTCTTAAGAAATAAACAGTTTTACCATAATGCTAGGAAATGTTCCTTCTTTATTGCCTTCTTTCTTAAGAACACTCTGCCCTGGAGACAATTTCTGTAATTCACTGAAAGAGAAACTGGAAATAACAGAGAGAATGATGGAAATTCAGGCACCTGTGAAGTCTGAACGTGTGTGCTTGAAGCAAACTCCTTAAAGATCAGTTATTTAACCTATCCCATAAACCTTGCTCTACTGATTCCTGTTTCTCAAAGCAGTGACAACATACCCTGATGCTAACATTTTACAGTTCAGGAAAGTGTCTCTCACATTTGGTTTATTCTGTTTTTTTAAATACATGACACAGTGATGTTAAAAGAGTTACTCATCATAACAAGTATATGTGTTGCAGGTAAAAAGCCAATCAAGACTTCTGAAAACTGATCCTCATTTAAACTTTACTATTAACTTTTACTGAAAGGCTGCTGTGTCATCCAAATTTTCACAGGAGAAAGATAAATCTATAGTCCTACAACAAAAAATAATTTCAAAAGAAGCATGACTGCCAATGCAGGACGTTTAGACTGTGAAACAAATTATATTATTTTTAATGCATTTTAAAATCTCATATGTACACAAGCCTAGGGATACTTACTTAAAATTCTCTATAAAAGTATGTTATTACGAGGTCTCTACCATCTGACTGTGACTGCAGTATGCTGGAAGGTGATGTGCTATGCACAGTCAGCATGCAGGCTGTACAGGTCTATGCACAGCAAAAGTCTATCACACTCTTCACATCAACTCTCAGTGCACAAGCCTGTTTATTGCTGTAGGTGCAGCTTGTGATGCTTCCTTTGTCTTTCCTGCTTTTCCTGCCAAAGAGTACATGATGTTTGCTGCTCATATACATTTTCCTCCTTCCTCACCTTTCTGTCTTGTTACTCTTAGTGGCTAGAAGCTCAGTTGGCTTGTCCCCAAAGTTGTAGTAAACTTTTTATTCCTAAATGTATTTTGAAGCTATTCTTTCAGCCACTCACTCACTTCTTCCATCCACAGTCCTCTCTGCCCATTAACCATCACACCTGGCATATACATTTTGCCCTAATGAAACTTGACCTCAGCTGAGGCCTTTTGTGGACAAGCTTCTTAATTCTGAAAGACTTTGCCTAATGCACAGTATTATTTTGGTGAAGTTTTGAATCAACAACTGTTAGGTTCAGCTTCAGCTACCTCTTATTTTGGAAATGCAGAAACTGTCATTGCATGTTCATCCTTTCCACTCACAATTTAATAGACTTCATCTATCTCCAACATTGAAATTCTGATGGTAGTCTGGTTGTTCCTCAAACATGGAAATTATGCTGTAGCCCTAATCATCCTCTTCACCTTTTCTTCTGTCATGTATTTTTTTGTTAAAGGATTTGAATTGCTTGCAGTCTTTGAAACAATCTGAAACAATCCATTAGTTCTATTTTTAAATGAATATTTCCAGTTTGTGTGTGTGTTTGTAAACACTCCTAACATTGCAGCAAAAGACTTCGTTTAAAGCAGACTACTCATAGCACTGTCAAACAAGTTGAGAGAACAAATTTTCCAATACTTCAAATTAAATGTGTTTTCCTGGCCTACTTCATAGAATTTATTGCAAGAGAACACATCCATTTCAAGTTCTAAGTATGAAGTGGGTAAACAAAACAAAGCAAACAAAAAGGAAGGGAAAATTATTTAAGACTTACTAAACGTTTCATTAGCTGAAGATATTTGTGTCTTCAAACAGACTCAGACTGGGGTGCTCTACTGGAGTGATCACAGAACATATGAGGAGAAAGTCGACCTGTGGAGGCTGTCTAATCCAGCACTCCTGCTCCAAGAGTGGTTGGATAGAACAGGTTGTCCAGAATATTGTGCAATCAAGTTTGTATGTCTCCAAAAAGAGACATTCTACAACCTCTCTTTGCAAACTAATCACCCTCCCAGGAGAGAGAGACAGACAGAAGGGTAAAGAAGTAGGAGAAATAAAGCAAAAGAAAAGGGAGTTTTATGTTCAAAGGTTCACATACTCCCTCTGGCCCCTCTGTTCACATAAAAGACAATTCCCCTCCTCCTCTGGTCTGTTCGTCTTGAAGAAACTGTGACCCATCTGCAGCAGCACTCCAACCATGTGAGCTGTCTCTCAATGTCTCTTTGAACTCAATAGAATAGCAACTCTTGGTCTGCACACAGATCTCTACCTCCCTTCTTTTCTTCCCCTTCATGTGTGCATTAGCATACGGGGACTTCAGAGAAAATCCCAGTCATATTAATTTCATGGAAAATGTATGAGAGCTCAGGTGATCCCATTGCAGTCCTGGAGAAATTATGCATATCCATTTCTTCTTTACCTGAAGTAGAAAGGAGTCTGTAAATGCAGGTGAAAGAAAAAAATAACTTTGAAAAATCTCTGTAATATACATAACCAAGACCAGAATGAGAGGAGAAGTGCTCTCAGTGAAGGAAAATCACACATTTACTCATATATTTGAGAACCTGCTTTTCACTCATTTTACTGTGATGGTTTCAAGCCTCAAGATATGTTTTACTTCAGACTACAAAGAAAACACTTTAGAGAATAAGTTATACATACCAAATTATTCCATACTGCTTTTCCATCAGATGATACTATTTAATTAGCTATGAATAAATCCATTAATTCCTAGGGTAGTTCGGGTTAGGAGGGAGCTCAGGAAGTTACAGGAATTGTCTTCAAACACAGTGTTTCTGTAAGGTAGGACAGGTACATTTACCATAAATTTTATCTCCATTCTCATTCTGAATTTGTTCTATTCTTCTAGTGTTCCTACAGAAGGTCCTTCTACCTAAGCTTAGTACAATCAAACATGGCTATGATATTTCATTTTGCAGTAGTAGACTGGGAATTACAGCACATAATTACACAAAGTTAAATTAAAGGTGCAATAAATTTAGGGAGTAGTTACCTGATACTAGACAGTCTTTATGACTGCAAAAACATAAGCTAAAATTATTTCCATTCAGGACAAGTATTAAAGATATTAGGAAAGCCACTGAAACCAGCAGCCTGTGGGGCCCAGGAACTTCTTCCTGACATCTGGAGCCCAGCCTGGCACGCTGTGAGAGGCAAAGGTCTCAGTCCCAGGCTGTTAGATGAGACTGATGCTTTCTCCTTTGCAAATTCATTCTGTTTCAAGGCTGTGTACCCCAGAGAAACACGTGCACACAGGACACCAGTGCCAAGAGCCAAGTAAAAATGGTCGGGTCCTGCTCCTAACCTCTGGCTGATCAGGATTGAAGTTCATGGGTGCAAACACACTTCCCACAAGCACACTCATACTTAGGTAAGTCTCTTGAACATCAGCATGAGTCCTCAACACATCTAATATCCATGTCAGGATCCCGCGCACTCTTACCCAGTATGAAGGTCTCCTCCTGCTTGCTGGGTAGTCCAGTCTGAAATTCACTAGTGAATTGCACATATACACAGAAAAGATAAAGTCCCTGGGTTCATTTGTGTGTATGGTGTCCTGGGTTAGCCATATATTCTATTACCACCCACATAAACTGGATAAATTCACAGTTACACACCTGGTCCCTGAAGTACTCCTTATCTCAATTGAGATAAGAACTCTGACAGCAAGCACCACCCATCCTGGTTATCTAATCTCAGCTAATGGCCCATTACACCACCCATCCTGATTAGTTTATCTTGATTAACGGCCTATTACACCACCCATCCTATCTTGATTAGTGGCCCATTACTGGACTTGGTAAAAATAGAATGTCAGAAACCATGAGACTCATCCGAGCTCATTGTCGAAGCAACTAATAGAACATCGGGAAAATCCTCTTCCATTGTGGAAGTCCCCGCCCCTGGGGGAGGCACCAGCCAAGAAACACAGCATAAAACAAGGGTTTGGGATAGGAAAAATCACTCTCAACTCGACTCGACTTGACTCCACTCCACTCCACTGCTCTACTGGACTGGGCTACCAGGACTGGACTACCAGGCCTTTCTGCAGGACCAGTGCCTAACTGGACTACACAGCTACCACCCTGGTCAACAGGGTGTCAGGTTGCACCGTGACTCTGTCGGTTTGTTTAGGCTCATGTTTCTGTATTCCTGCATTTATTTTAACCTTTTTTAACCTCTTTTTATTAAAATTGTAATTTTGACCTAAAATCTCTCGTGATATTTTGTGTGGGGTTAATGTCCTCTGCTGGTTTACAGTCAAACCAGCATATATGGGTCCCAGGTTAGGATGGTCAGAGTCATTAAGTTCTGATAGTTCTTTGTTATATGGTATCTGAAGCCCCACCAGCTCACTTATTCATAATGAATACGTGAAATATCTGATGGATTAGCATCTAAATTAATTTTTTTTATCAGATAAGAGTGTAATCCATCTTTACAAAATAAAAGTAGCCATTATTCACTTACTTAACTATTCATGGTGGCAAAAATACTTATATTGGTACACTAAGCCAAGAAAAATCAGAAAATAATATTTGTATAAATAATCCTTGATATGTTGTACCATAAATATCAAGTCCATAAATTTAAATGGTAGTGTAGTGAAAATGCAATGTACAGAACTCCAAATCCTATTAATAATGCAGTAGCTTTCTTACCAGTATGTCAAGAAGAATCACAAATCAAATCCTCTCAAAAATTTTATGAGCTAAGAAACTGTGGAATTAGAAGCATGTGCTCTATACTACACCTTTTATTCACTTCCATCCTGCTGCAATCAGTTGCATTTCTGTCCTTTATGGAGCAGACTGGGAGGGGAAGATCTTTGCACTTGACTATCAAGAGTATAGAACATTTCTCAGATGGAACACATTATAAATGAGTGTATTTTAGATGGTTATGACCATTTATAGAAATATTAATGCATGGACTATTAACAGCATTAAGTGAACGAAAAAAAGTAATGAAAAATGTTTCTGTTCTGAAAAGCACTATTTATGTAGTTGCTGTAGTTCCTCTGCAGCCTTTCCAACTCATCTAACAATGCCTTTGCTGGAGGCTGAATGTGGCTGCAATGGTCTGCTCATGTGTATCTGCAAACAAAAGTGACGAATGGCCTTTGTCTCCATTTTTAGTTCAGTGTATTACTGGAAAGATGGAAACCAGGCTTTTGGGGAGGAGCAGTTTTTCTGATAATCGTTTGTTCTTAAGTGCTACTGACCAACACTAGAAGATGTTTTGCTATGCTGAGTTTCAGCTGGAGTTACACCCTCAAATTACTTATCCGTAGACAAAAAAGTGACACAAGTGAAGCAAAGTTTAGATAAAACCCCAAAACCCAAACCCAAGCAGATACCATAAAAAATGTGTGGTTTTCCAAACTATTTATTTCTAAGGAACATTATGTATTAATTTATTTAATCACTTGGGACGTTGTTGCTCAAGTCCCATAAAGAGAATTTGTGAGGAAAATTATAAAAGTATGATTAGTTACAAGACCATAAAAACCTGAAATTTAAGATGTTGTGAGAATATATGCCTTTGGATTCTTTCCTATAATTTTATTGAAAAGTGCTTTCATAAAAAGGAAGTGAGAGTGAACAATATTTTTGGGGGAAAAAAGAAAGTAAATGAGAATGAGGGTTTTTTTAGTATTTTTTTGTTTTGTTTTGTTTTGGGGGTTTTGTTGTTTGTTTGTTTGTTTGGGTTTTTTTTTGGTTGGTTGGTGTCAGAGACTGAAATGTTATAATTTATGGCTTAAACATTTTCATGAAGGACTTTTGGTATTATAGCAAAACTCTACAAAAGCTGCAGAGAAGACGACCAAAAACCCTGAATGGGGCCCTGACTGCCCGCTGATGAAGATAAGATAAGTAAGGGCTGGGGAGAAGAATACATTCCCAGAGGGATCACGCTTAGCACCTTCGGGGTGGAGACCACAGCCCCAGGGCTATCAGCGGCCAGGCCAGCACAGACCCTCACACCAAAGGGTGGGGGGAGAAGAGAGGCTTTGGGTGTGTATTGGAAAAGCCTCTGGTCAGAGGCAGTGAATGCCCAACCTCCGCTGTGCAGACCAGTTCAGCTGAGGGGCCCTGCACCCCGGGAAAAGCTCATCCACAGCAGAGGGGGTGTCACGGCCCATCAAGGGCCCCGCCAAAGGCGTCCCCAGACCCTGCACCAGAGATGATGCAACAGACCTACGGTGTTGCAAGGGACAGTGTCCAACCTAGCCCCCTCAGGGGCGGCACATAGGCATTCCCACCTGGCCCAAAGCGTATATTAATCCACTGGATTCTATACTCTTTGGCGTGGTGGCGGCAGCGGGGGACCTTCACCACCCAGACCAGATGGAGGGAGCTACGAGACGTCGTTGGGACCCCTGGAAGGGTGATATGTCTCCATCTAACCCCTGCCACTCTCTCCCTGTCCCCCCAGCACCCCATGCACACTTCTTTTTCTATCTCTTTCTTTCTTTTCTTTTTCTTTCTCTTTGCCTCCTTTACTATTAAATAAAAATAAATAAATTCATTTTTTGGCATCAACATTTGATCTCGTTTGGTTTTAATCTCGTTTTTAGGAATATTTTGAACCCTCTAAGTTCTTTCTGGTTTATACACACTTAGTTTCCTCTGCTCTTCTGTGCTTAAACTGGATCATAACTGTTGGTTGGTTTTGTTATTTGGGTTTTTAAACATCCATAAGAACAAGATTACTGATAAGAGCTCTAAACTATGCTCCAGGAATCAGATCTATTATCATTTTTGCACCTATATGACAGTATGAATAAACTAAATTCCATGCAATTTTGAAAACTTTCTTCAATAAAAAAAAGATTATGTAATTTTTGAAAGATGAATCCAAGTCTTTAATATCACACGTTGACCTAATGCTTTCTTGGACGGACCTAAATTCTTCAGAGTACAGTTGATCTTAAAATCAATCCATAATTAACAAAATTCTACCTTATTAAACAGATAATGGCATTTATCAGGCACTAGAGCCAAAAGCTGCAGAAAACAAACTATTCTTATTCAGATGGCAGTAACAGAACAGACATCATTCTCCCTATATCTTGTGTCTGTTCTAAGAACAAAAAACATGCTTCTCAAAAACGTCATCCAAATTTCTAAGACTTGGAGGGCTACTGTGATTTTATTTTTGATTTTTTTTTTTCTTAGACTTTGAACCTATTTTAGCTTTCTATTGTTTTGGTACCAAAAAAAAATTTCTCAAAGCAAATAAAAATCTAGATTTCTAACCTAGGGGGCAAAAACCCCATGAAAATAAAGAAGTTGTGAATAATTTTTCAAATACTTTTTTAAACAATTGTGCTAAACTTAAAATTCAGTGTTCTCCAAAAGTTCCTCTTTTCAAAACAAAGTTAAAATGCAGCCAGAAGTTTTAGTAGAAAGTATCTTACCATCAGTGCAAGACATTGAATTTGGAGAGGTTATTTTAGTTTTTATTACAGTTCATTCAGGTAAGGTCTGTAGAAAATTCTCATGTTTAAAGTTCTTTGCTCTCTCTTCAGAAAATCATCTGACACTAAGTAATTGGAATCTATAACATTGATTTGCTTTAATTCGTTGCCCTTTTGGTGTCAGCTTCTGAAAAGATGTGTTCAGTTTGGATTTAAAAAGGCTTGATCACTGATTCAGGCTCATAGCATCAAAAATTTTCCATATGCATATTGCATGTGTTCTTATTTCAGGTGCTTACCCCTGGATTTGCAGTTCTGACATGTATCTCTTTGTTCATACAACTGGGAGGATTCAACCAAATTTTTCAATACAAATTTTCCATACAGAAATAATAGCAAATTAAAATTTATTTGTAAATAAGATGCAAGATTATCCACTAATATCAACAGATAGTCTGTTTCAAATATCTGTGAGCATCAGTTATGACCCACAGTGTAACACACAGGTTTTCCATATTAATTAACTTTATAATACAAATTTTAATTGACTAAATCATGTTGTTTTATGCTTTCAGTCATGGTGCATTTTTTCTGCAACACTTTCATGGGCAGGATGGAACAAAGATTTAATGTCTTTGAGTTAAGAAATCTCTTAAAAGTAAAACATTTTTCCTCTTCGTCTTTGGAGATTCAATTTATCAGAGGGAAACTTCACTTTATGTAGGGAAATTTCAGATAATGTCAAAAAATGCTGAGATAAATCTAAGATGAGATTAAGTGGGCTTGAATATATTCTTACCTTTTATAATAAAAAAGTGCTGTCAATTTTTTTTACTTAAAATTTATGGACTCAATCCCAGAAAATATAGAGATTTGAGCAGCACAATCTTTAGTTACAAACTGGGAAAAGGCATTCCCATGGGTCCCAAAGAAACTGCTCATTGTGAGCAATATGCTGAATACATGATTCAGGTCTGCTGCTTTTGCCATCAGCAGCTGCACCATTTGTAGCAGTTATCACTGCATCTGGGTGACTTTCAGGTGACTGAAAGGGGAGAACAAATGAATAGAAATTAAATGAAAAAAGTTACTGCTACTCACAGATATCATAACGTTAATTGTTCAGCTGCTGCTGGTTATGGTAGAATTCTTTCCCTCAAAATAAAACATCATCTCTTTCTTCATTGCTGAGATTGTTCCTGAAGAAGGATAAATTGATAGCCTGAGCAGCTTAGTTTTACTCCACACCCAGTCAGCAAAAGAAGCAATCAATACATAATATTGAAACCCATTAGCAGGTTATAATGATGTTGAATATGGACATAATCAGATTGCATTTGCCTGTGGATAGTCTATGTACTTCAAAAACAAAGGGAATTCTTCAGTTACAGAAGCGTTCTGTACATATGTGCAGAGCATAGAGCACATATGTGTCATAAATATATACGTCCAGTAAATACAGATATGTTCATATACAAAAAAAGACAGAGATTTTAAAAGCAGAAATTCCAGAAGAATATTCCGGGAGCAGACTACTGATTAGCAGTATTCTGTATATTTGCAAAACTGTTTGCATGCCTACTTAGTTAGTGTGAACATTAACAGTGAATCACACAGTACTACACGGACCAATCCCTAAGGTGCAAAAGAGCACAAAAATGCTTGCGCATACATGCATTCATTATCAGGGTAAAAAAACTGATTTTGCTAAGAAATGCAAATACCATACTTTCTTCATTTTTTAAAAAGAGCCCTTTTAAAAATTTTTTTTTTTTTCTTTCATGTTTAAGCTGTTAATCTTAAAAATTCAGTCAGAAAATCAAAAACAGATGAAAAAACCCACAACCTATTCAGGGGCTACTAGTGAAAATATTAAAATATTTATGTACTAAAAAAAAAAAAGTAAATTTGTAGTAAAATCCAAATAATTTTTTTTTACATTACCTGTGCCATTTTCCCTTTCTGAGGCATTAATATTAAAAAAGGTGAATAAATCATGTGCAGATGGTTTAAGTCTATAATAATGGTATCCTTACACATTAGTAACATACAGGGTGTGCTGATACAGTGTTAATACAAGGCCTAGATTCCTAGGGATAGATTCATATGTATTTAGCAAGTGTAAGGAACTAGTCAGCATCTGACAGGTTACGAAGAAGTACATCTGCTGATGGCCTGAATTTTCAGGAGCTGCAGACAGAACTCTATAGATGCACTAATGTCACTGAAACATGTTTAACATGTTAGAATAAAGAGAACAGAAAGAAAGGTACAGTTGGGCAATTTACTTTAAAATGGTGGAAACTTTGCAGCATTCAGCATACTGCAATAACACTCTACATTTATCAGAAGTGTATTGTACCATTTCTACTACATAACTGTCTTTACTGTTCAGCCTTTGTGTGCTTACAGCACCCTGATTTACTATCTGCTACTAGTTGCTCTTCAAAGTAATTCTCAATCCATTTCATTTCCTTCATTAGCTCTCCCCTTGTTTCTCTCCTTCACCCTTAATCTCCCTTGCTAACCTTTCCTGTTTAATTTTCTTTTCCTCTTTAAACATTGTATCCAAAATGCGTCCTCCACAGTTTTAAGAGCAAAATCCCCAGGCGTTCACCTTTCCATTCTTCAATAAAACTCCACTTGCAAAGCGTGTAACTATCTCAGCATGTTATTAGTCAGTGTTGAGCAAAAGAAATGCTGCAGTGCTAAATGGAGTCATTAAAATGCCTAGTGACAACAATAAGTGCTTGAGGAAGCTGGCGTTTCCCATTTGCTAGTCTAATAGCTATATTAGGGCCATCTTTCTTTTGTGGAGAAGATAAAAAGAAAATATTCAGTATTTGACTGTTTTCAGTCTCCACCATTGCACCGCTTGTGCCCTGACTTTATTCTTCCTCTGCAGCTTCATACCCTTTTCTGGAAAACTGTGAAGTTTGGTTCTCATTTCTTTTAAATCAATAGTTTTAACATCAGCTTCAATGACATGTGTGTATCAGGCTCTTGGAGAAGGAGGTGGTTCTTCACTGAGTAAAGTGCTTTTTGTCTCAATGAGTGTTAACTGCATCAAACCTATGTCTGCTTGCCTGTTACAGATACCTTAGGTGGATCTAAATAGGCTAGTCAGGGTACCAACAGAAGCATAAATAGGTTAGCACAGCAATCAACACAGGCTTAATTGACCCCGATGAGAAGCGGGATATTTTATCCAGAGGCACATAGGGTTCTTGTTCAGCTTCCAGCAACTTAGTCAGCTCTTTCAGAGTTGTGTCCTGTATTATGGTACCCCACTCTGTCATGGAGGTACTTGCTGGTCATGAAATTAACAGCACTCTTACTGGATTTCAAATGGTATGCCCATTCTGATGAAATATTTTACAGTCTTCTACTGAAAATGGTAGGGTTTGTTCTGGCTTTAGTTTCTGAGTGGATGGTGGTTTATATATAAACTATATATATATAAAAGTGCATCACTCTTTTGGGGAAGTTTAAAATGTGTAAGAGACACATGGGCCTTGTGCTTGTTTCTTCCCAGTGGTATAAAGTTTAGAGGGATTCAAGTAATTTCAGATTAAGAGTCAGTCTCAAATCTTCAAACAATTCCCTGAAATTTATCTTTTAAGCAGAAGAGTCAATCAGGTATATGAAGTAGGGAAGGTGTATGTAAAAGAAGATGTAATTTAAAAAAAAAAGAAAAAAGAATGTTGAGTATTTTTAAACATGAACATCTCAGTTATGTACCAAAATCATCATGGAGCATATGTTTCTGCAAGCCTAAGAATTGAAAAAAAAATAAAAGGTTGTAATTCAGGTCACTTGTATTTCCAATTGCTAGCTTTTCCCTCATGTCTGCATCTCTCACTGGACACTCATTTTAACATTCCTGTCACACCATTTAGTCCAATTTAAACTGTATTAACTGACAGAATAAATTATGCAATATAACCTTAAGCAAGGAATTGTTAAGAGAGTGGGTATGTCCTGTCATTAAGCATCTGCTATTAGAAGTCATGCTATATGTTTAGCTAGAATCTCCAGACTGAACAAAAAGAAGTGGCTGATAATAGTTCCATCTGTCATGAAATTAGGGGGAAATTTGCCACATTAGAGGAAATGCCTGAATCGCATAAATATATTTATTTGTTTGTCTCTGAAACTTTAGAGAGCAAATAGGACTGTAGATGCAACTTCCTGTGATAAATGATGAACATCAAAATTAAATTGTTGATCTTGTGCTTATTGGATTCTAACCTCAGATAGTAAATACAACACCATTTTAAAGCTTAAAGATCATCTCTTTTGGCTTGTGTTCTGCAGCATGTAACTAAAGGTTTGTTGGTTTGGGTTTTTTTTTTTGCATATTGACTGCTCTCACTGTTGAGTTATGCAGGTTTTCTTGGGTAGTTTTACTAAAATTATAATTTCTTCTGTTAGGGAAATGACATGCAGAGCACTGACACATTTAACCTTCACATTTTTTTAAGATATTGCTGCTTATGTGCTGAACTTGTTTTGGTTGTCATATAACTGCCAACTAGTCCCTCTCAATGGCCTCTTCTATCCATAGATCAAAAACTCTAAACCTCAGAAGAGAAAGCACAAAGTGTCTGTCACTCAAGAAACAAATCACACAGTTTTCCAGATTTTTTTTTTCAGTAATGTGAGATTTTTTGGCACACAGGAATTTTTCAATTTTTTTGTGTAGCATACAATTGTCACGGACACTTGAGCTGAAATTTCTGTGCCCTAACTTTAGACACCTACAGTTAAGCGTGCATAACCCAGAGTTACCCAGCTTAGTCCTCTTTTGTCAGTCAGATGAATTGGCCTTCTTTAAGGTGCCTATTCATATGCATTGACTGTGAAAAGATAAATTCTACCACTGCAGTGAGTGATCAGTCCTGAGCATGATCCATATAAAGTAGCCATTGATAAACATACTTTTTTCCTGAATATCTCCTGTTTATGGAGGTCACCTCGTCCCTTTTTGTTGCATACAGAACAGCAACAGTAACATCTTTGAAAATGAAGTAAAGCTGACTCCTTTTGAGTAAGACTTTTAATTGCACATATAATTAGCCAATAACAATACAAAGGATTAATATTTTTGTTTGGATTGACTGTTTTTTTCACCTACTTGGTCATTTATTTACCTGTTTTCCTACTTAATAATTGGAATTGTAGATAATTAAGTAAGATGTACTCTTGAAAGTTTTTTGTCTATCTTACTGACATGTATTTTAAAAAATAATCCAGTGCTGAACCTTCTTTTTTGTATTTTAACTTATTCCATCTATTCTTAGGAAAATAATAATAATAATAATTTGACAAAATAGAAATATTTGTGATTTGCCTGTTTCTGCCAAAACTATGATGAGCAGTTATCACACACTTTCATTCCCTTACCTGATGCAAATGTGTTGAGAGAGCTCTGAAGGAGAGACTTAGCCTGGAGCGAAAGGAATCAGTTGTTATTTTCAAAGTCCCAAACTGCATTACTCTATTATGAACACCAAACTTAAGGTTTTCAAAAACTTTCTCTCTGTTGAGCAGAATATTTAATATACATGTAAAACCAATTCAAACATAGATCCTTAATGCATGTGAAAAAGCCGACTGAAGGGAAAAAAATCAAAACCAAACCACAAAATTCAACAAACATCTGTCACTACCACTTTTGGTTAAAATAAATTAATGCACCAAGACATGCATGTAGTAAAACAAAAGATCCAGAAGAAAATGGATCTAGAGAAGCACTAGAGAAATTTTTAAAATGGTGTTGCCAGTCTCAGTTTGGCTGAGGTTAGAAGAGACCTCTGGAGGTCCTATGGTTTCACAACCCCTTCACTCAAGGGGGACAACCTATAGTCGGTTACTCAGGACTGTGTCCAGACAGTTTGTGAGTATCTGCAAGGATGAAGACTCCTTAACCTCTCTGGGCATCCTGTTCCAGTGCTCAGTCACTCTCATGGTGAAAAAGTGTCTCCTGATGTTCAAACAGAACCTCCTGTGCCAACAGCCACCAGAACCTGTTACTAGGCACCACCGCAGAGAGCCTGTCTCCATCACTTTGCACCCTTCCTTCAGGCATTTATGTTCATTGATTGACAAGTTCCCCCTCAAGCCTTCTTTGCACTGAACAGTCCCAGCTTTCTCAGCTTTTCCTCACATGAGAGATAATCTATTCCTTTAATCACCCTTGTAGTCCTTTGATGAGCTCTCTGCAGTGTGTTCATGTCTCTCTTGTACTGCTGAGTTCTGAAATGGACACAGTACTCCAGGTGCTGGCTCATCAGTTATTGAGTAAAGGCGAAGGGTCCCCTCTTGTTGGTGACACTGCTTGGTGAGTGTGAGATTCTGCAGAACACTCCTCCTCACTGGCTCCTCTACCACTTGGAAAAGGAAGTCATGAACGCACACTAAGAACCTCCTGTACTGCTTATGTCCTGCTGTGTTGCCTCTCCAGTGGATATCAGGGTGGTGGAAGTGCCACTGGAGAACCTGTGAATGAGAGGCTGCTACTATCTGTGTTGATCCACTTGCTCTTCCTGGTCTGTTGGCCTATCGCAGACACCCACTGCAATGTCACCTTTGCTTTTCTTTTCAGTTCTAACAAATAAGCTTTTAGTTGGCTCCTCATCCATCTCCAGGCAGAACACCATGCTCTCCAGCTGTTCTCTCACATAAAAGACAACCCTGCCTCTTCATCTTCATAACCCGTTCTTCCTAAAGAGCCTTCATCCATTAATTGCACTCGGCATGGGAACCATCCCACCATGTCTCCATGATCCCAACTACATCACACCCCTGTGACTACACATGGATCTCTAACTCATCATGTTTATTCCCCATCCTGTGTACACTAGTGTGAGTTGACCTAATTTGCAAGACAGCAGCCAATTCAGTATTATTATTATTGTTATTATTATTAACATATTTAATAAGAATTGTTTGACACTAGCACACGTTTATGATTAAGAAATATAAAGTTTATATTGACTCTTAAAAAACCAAATACTAAGTCTCTGAATCTCTGTTAGGATCTAACCAATGAATCCCTGTGATTTAGTAACAATGATCTATGGAAAATAGAAACTCACTGCCTCTGAATTGAGTTAGCGTGGACAAAATGTGCTCAGGATTTTGAAGAAAATATGTATCATTTAAATTCTATGCATGAGTTTAGCTGTCTCATGGATTACTGTGCAGGGATATTCCAGATAGTGACAAATTTTATTAAATATGTACATGTATCTGGCAAACACAAAAGCTAAAATTTTGACAGATTTTTATTTTTTTTAAGTCTGGTAATACAGCTTAGCTTTGTTTCCTTTATTGTTAGTTAAGGAAATATTCAATTTTTCTTTTAACAGGGCAGTGTAACCTTCCCAGAAGCAAATTCCAAATGAATGCATTTCAACTATATCATCTGATAATCCTATTGGCCAATTTACTCCAAACAAGAATTTTGCATAACTGTGTTTCTGTCTCTCCTTATCCTAAACTAAACTGCATGACAGTGCAACATGCATTGGACTGGAAATGAATTGTCTTCTGCAGTCCTTCAGCAGGATGCTCTTGCTTTTGCATATGTCCTTTCAATCATGTCAAGATAATAATTTTGCTGATTCCAGGATTATTTAACAAGTGTTCAAATATCTGACATTTCACAGGAACAAAATTTAGTAACAGACAAGTAGTGAAAAATTTAATAAACAGCCATTTTTGTTTTGTGGGGATTTTTAATGCTCCATTTAATATTAGAAACTTTGGAGTGCATTTATTAGAAATATAGGGTTCACATTAATCAACATCGAATGTAATTTGCTCAAATTTATGCTCTAGTTCCAGATTAATTGCAGGCATAACCAGAATTTTAATATACTTATTCCAAATCAAGATGTGTTAAAGAATGTGTCTACAGATTAAAAACTAATCAAGCCCTAAGTGTAGGAATCTAGATCTAGTTTAGAAATATTTTTTTCTAAATTTTAATTATGTCTCCCAACAGTTTTATAGTAATAAATGTATTTTTGTCTTGTCATAAGCTACACCTTAGGTCTTAGATTGGTCACCACTGCATAAGAAGGTGGATTAAACTGTAACATCTCTGTGTAATTGACAAACTTTCCACCAAGATAGTGTTTGGACCATGAATCAGCCCCTTCACAATAATCATCCATATTTCTCCTACAATATTTCCCAGTGAAAGTAAAATATCTTCCAGCAGAAGAGACAATAGGTAGAGCACACTATGGTGGGTAAACTGTCTCACACATACTGCAGGGTAAAAAATACCTATGTGCATTTGTCCCAGTTTCACTATTAACTTAAAGTTTACATTAAAGACCTGAGTTAGAAAGAACTGGGGTGACATTCACTCATCAGTCAGTGTCAAAGTTAATCTATTATCCTAGCACTTCATTACAGTGAATTTCTAATTTTCATTTAAATTCATGAGATAAAAATAGTAGCTCAAATTCTATCTCTTATGTTTGGCTTAATTAAAAAAGTAAATTAAAAAGCAGTACAAATATTGTTTTATATATACCATATTCTTTTTGTGATGCTGCTGCTTCTAATTTTTTCAGTAGCTTGTTGCATACAAGTCATTTGGAGAGAAGACTTGTGGTGTTTTAACAAGAGGCTGCTGGTTTGCTAAAATAGTAAACTACTAAAAAGTGGATTAACATAACTGCAATTCTAGATAAAGGTATACATTTTTTTGACTTCTTTTTAACTAGCAGATGTCTTTTCTCCAGAACAAGGGTAAAACTGGTGCTAAAACAAAAAAGAATTTTTCTTTTTTCTATTCATGATCAAAGGCATTTTAATTTTCCTCTCATTGCTGCCATTATTAGTAATACTGAACTGTTTCACAGAGAGGTCATTTACCCTGTCCATATTACTGCTATTACAAAAAACCTACATTATTTGGGGATAAGTCATAACTTCTATTTATATTAGCTAAACTGCTCAAAAATAGTAGGCAGTAGCCAACTCATTTCCAAGAAGATTATGAAACAATCACACACATAATCTGCAGCATATTTTTAATAATCACTTAATTTAAAACCTAGAATTAAACCTTCTTTAAGATTTTTTTTTTATTTCAACATTGACATATTAACTACAAAGAATTTTAAACACCTGCTTTATAGTTGCTTTGCAGATTGGTTTAAAAATTAATTGGCAGCTTTTTACCTTACACTTTGTGCATTTCTTATATCTTTTTTTCCAGTAACACTTTAGTTGGATGCAGATCCTTTGACGAGTCAGATGCAAGGATGAGTTTTGAGGTGAAAATCTTGACAAGGTCTCTGAGAACAAACAGAAATGGTAGGTTTTTAACTCTTGTAGCATCATTTAACAGTATTATTTTACTGTGGTTACGTGCCTTGATAGCCCACTTACAAATCCCATCTGAAGACATAGTTTATCTTTGCTCAAATATTCAAAACAAGAACAGAAGGAAACCCATCTTATTTAGAGCATTACAAAAATTTCAGATGCTTAGTTGTGTACTAGTCAGAAAGAGAAACTTACTCTGCTGTAAACCATACTGTTTTTGTGAGGTTTGGTGTGGATTTTTTTAAATATAGGTAATCATTTTTGAAAACCAACAGAATAAGTACAAATGCATCTAAATTAGGACCTTCTCCTTTTTATTATTCTAAAAAAGCATTTAGATGCTTTCAAAGAATTGATCCAGTCACTCAAGATTGTGCCTGCCTCCCTTTCTTTCACTAAGATAAACACCAAGCAAAGTATAATGGTGGGTAGAATGTAGAGTCTTAGCATACAGGGCAAATTTGTCCAGAAAATCAGGATTGCTATGAACGTATGAATAATATTGTCACCTATATTTGTCTACCTTCTTATTCTCAAAAGTTATCCCTGTAAGAGATATAATTCAGTTTACAAAAAAAATTCATACTTTTTTTTCCCTTTTAACTTTCTTTATCAAAATACTTCTTGCTTGTTGCAGCGTGCTCGGATG
>VZRJ01003394.1:171869-341046 GCA_013397565.1 Ptilonorhynchus violaceus | reverse complement strand
GGGAGGGGTGTGGGTCCAAATGGGGGCTGTCCGCAGGGGCTGTTTTCGGAGGCACCCGTGGCTGTAGGTGCCGGTGTAGCCGTGTACCCGCACAAACGCGTACGCAGCCGAAACGCGTTTCGGAGCCACCTTCGCTCGCTGCCACCTCTTCACTTTAATTTTCTGTGCGTGCCGCTGAGATAAGGGAGCCTTTTCCTAAGAATCAGGGAGATGACAGTGAGCAATGGATGCTCTGAAATTGCCCGTGGTGACTATTTAAAACTGTGCCTCTGTGTGTCTCGTGTGTGTGTAAAATGAAAGATATTTGGAAGGGAGGGGGGTGGGGAAAGGGACACAAATCATTTTAATACGCCTTAATGATCAGCTCATGTTACTGTGGTAGGAACATCAGAGAAAATTAATCCTACCATTACGAGTAAAACACTGCTCTGGTACGAGAGTTCTCAGCTGCATGTACCTTCCTAATAATACGCACAATTTTATTTATTTTTACATGCAAACACCGCTAGTAATTAGCTGTGTGATTATACTTGTGCATTTCATTGGGGCTTTAACTGATGTCATTCTGCATTATTCAACCATATGAAAACAATTTTCAATTAAGATAATGGCACGCCTTGAAATTATGCAAATGCCGGCCGTATTGTGTAGAATAATTATGACAAATGTAAAGCAGGTAAAAAGTTTCCTAATGCAGTTGTGTTTTACACCCCGGTGATGTCATTTCCCCTCTGGCCTAAGTTAGTCATTCATTAGCAGAGTAGCAGCAGCAGCAACAGCAACAGCTCTGAGTGATACTTCTCTGGCAGGGAGCCTACAGAAACCGGCACTGAGAGCCAGGGCCTAGAGAGGGCAACATAACACTCCCATTAAGAAATGTACTTTGTTTTCACTTACTCCATTAACTTGTTTATAGACATAGGAATGATTTTTTATGATCGATTTTTAATAGTTTGGAACGATCCAAATGGTGCTCGTGGACGTGCAGGCAGCCAAGAGACAAAAGGCTGGGTGCTGCCTGGGAGGGGGTAACCACTTTCATTGGGGTGCAGAGGCGGCTCGTTCTCCTAAGCACCCTGAGGTCCCGGTACCTTCAGTAAATTACATCTGTATTCATACCCCAACGGGCAGCAGGGCCACCTCTGGGGTTGCCGGGTTTCCTAACTCTGGACTGGGCTCCTTCTATGGGAGGAGATGCAGCTCTTGAGTCAGATGCAGCTTATATCCATCAGGGTGGACCTTATTTGTGGTGTGGGACTGCTGACGGGGTCAAACACCTTGACTTGCATTCGGGGAGTGGGGATGGAGTGGTGCTTAAATGTGTATTGCAAATCTGTGGTGTGCAAGGCAAAGGGTGACGGGGCGCTCGCTGTCAGTAAAATTGTTGGTGAGGGGAGCGCGTGGTCGAGTCGCAGGCTTGCGATCAAGCCCACCGGAGATTCAGGCACAGTCTCCAGCAGCTACCTGCGCTAGCGGCATGATTAATACAAGCAGTTGGCTGCCTGTTTTCTGTAATAGCAGCACTGACACTATGACAATATTCAGCTAGTGCCTGTGAGGAGGGAGGAGAAGCAAGAAGGTATGTAATGCTTCTGTTACTCAGAAATTTCTGATGGCGTATTTTATGTGATTGCCAAATGTTCGAGCTAATCAGCAATAAGTGTAAATATAAGTCTTTTTATAGCTAGCTGAATTCATCATCCAGATTTAAATATAACCCTGACTACTGCTAAAACCGGGTGTTTCCGTGCACTGGGGCCCAGACCCAGGGAAGGTTCAAGCCCAGGTGTGCTTCCACTGTGGTACCCTTCCCGCCACCTAAGGCTCAGCATCCCCATCACTACAGCGGAGAAGCTCCCCTTCACCCCCAGGAGCTGGCCGGAGATTGTTTCCCAGGGAGTCTCAGTGGATGATGAATGTGGGATGGGGCTGCTCACATGCAGCAGGTACGGGTGCTCCTGGCCCTGACGCTCATTGCATCCCAAAAAGAAATGCATGGAGAGGCCGGGACCAGCTCTGGCATCATCCTGAGACCAGGAGTCTTGCTGCACAGGAACAGTGGAGGCTTTTTTGTAAGAGCAGTGGTGCCTGTGGGGCCACTGCTAGGTGAATTAGAAGAGTTTTGCACTAATTCACTGAAAACTTCGTTTCTTTGTTTAAACCAGGGGGGCCTGGGCATGCTGCCCCCCACCTCACCATTGAGCCCAAACACTGCAGCAGGTGCAGCACTGGTCAGAGAGCGGGAGCAGCCTTCTCTCTCTTCCCTCCAACAGGGAAGAATTGATTCTCCTCCCTTCCTGGAGGGCCACCGCCAAAACAGAGAAAAGTGTCCTTTATTGGAGGAAGTCACCACCTTGCCTTGATTTTCTTATTGACTCTTGGTCCGACGCAGTCCCCTGTGTCACCTTCCACAGGGGTTGGGAAGAGCTCCGTGATGGCAGGTGCCTCACAGAGGGCTCAGAGCTTGGGGATTCTTGGGGAGCTCTGAGGATCCAGAGGGAGCAGCTCTAAGGGCACACGGTTGTGTTGAAACGGTTCCATGAGGTGCATGTGGAAAGCAGCCTCCCAGCTTTTCTGGCACGTGAGTGTGAGAAGCTGTGTGCCGTCAGAAAGCACCTGCCCAGTCCCCTTGTGCAGCATCCTGGTCCTGTGGCATTCAGGGGCCATGAGGTGGGCTCAGCTCTCCAGCCCATGGGGTCTTGGCCAAACTCTCCTCCAGATCACTTCTGTCTGCTGCAAGGGGTAGTGTGAGGTTGTGGAACGACTGACCTTAGCAGAAGCAGTTGTAGAGCAAAATGCTTGTTAGTGCTTTGTGTTTTCATGTTTTTAAAGGTGTTGGCATTAATTAGACTAGGCTTAAAAATATATTTCAGAGTTGGTACTCATTAAATCCAGGGATGGTATTTGATGTGATGCATACAATTCCTAAAAAACCCCGAACATTTGCATGGTATGACATTCCCTGCATTGCCCTGCAGTGTGGTGAATGCTGCTTCCATTGAGGCTGGACTGTCAGTGGGGATCTGCCTTTGGTTCATTCATCAGCAGCGAAGTTTACTACGATCTCATGTTGATTTCATCTCTTCTCCCAAACTGGGGATCTGATGCAATGCTTTTCGCCTTGCAAATAATCCTTACTCATGCAAGTAATTTACATGAGTAAGCGTTGCTCATAGAGAGGAGAGGAGAGAGCTAGTTTCCTGTAATTATTTCCCTAGAAGTATTTTGCATTTTCAGACTAATTGGGGGAAAGGAAAAAAAAGAAGTCACTCCATAAATGTGTGTCATTTATAATTGCGGAAGAGATTCTTCCAGAAAGTTAAGGGACGCAGCGGGTTTGTTCTGTCTTCATTTTGGGACAGATGCTGACAGCATCCCTGGAAAGCCTGGTTCATTTTGTAGGGGCTCTCCACATGTGGGGTCCTACCCCAGTGCAGAAAGGCAGCATAGGCTGGCCCTGGCGTGGTGTCTTATACCAACAGTGTTTTATTGCCACCCCCCTAGAAAAATGTGCTACTCCCTTTGCACAGTAATAGATTTTTTTTTTTTTGACAGATGTAGGAATCTGTGTGCTCTTATTTGAAATGAGAACAGCCCCGTTTTAGACTCTACGGTGTGTGCCTTATGCTCGTATCTGTCAACACTGGTAATGGCAACACGTTTGAAACATGCAGATTATGATTATTAAAGGGTGCTTTAAAAATCATGCTAATAGCATCAATCTCCAATGTACACTTGCTCAAATTAATTCAGCTTTGGAAATCAGGCACACTGTAATAGCAGTGTTAGAGAAATGGCATTTGTCATAAAATATCGTGGGTTTGGTAATTGCATATCCACTCTGTATATTTTTATCTCTCTCGCCACCAGTAGCATATGCTGGCAAAGGAAGGAGAGGGCAATGGTATTACTCAGAGAAGCCACATGTTGCTAGCCATTAGCCAGCAATCTGGAATATCTGGTCATTTAAGGCAGATTTCCTTTTTTTTTTTTTTTAGTATTTTTTATTTTATTTCCTTTCCCCTTTCGCTCCCCTTCGCTGTGCATTCAGACTGTAAAATACACCCACTGCTTTCCAGAGTTGCTGTTCCCAGTCTGATCAGTGGCACTAAACATTAAACTCTTGTCTTTGGAGAATAATAGGCCTCACATGGTACACCCTCAAGCATGTTGAGATACTGTGCAGGCTGGAAAATAAAAATGTTCTAATTGTGTCTTTTAAATAAGCATAGGAGTGAATTAATTAGACTATATTTTGTCTTTAGTTGCTTAGTTACACAATAGTATTCCTAAGCGCAAGTAAGATAAATTGGCTCTTTTTGTGCTGCTTGTCCCTTAATCATAATTAGTGTATTGCTCAGGAGAGTAACGCATACATAGATTTTGCATTTTTAATAATATTCAAACAATATGCGAATGATATAGAAAGTATGTTCGGATTCAAGCTCTCGTATGCTTTTATTCGGGAAGAAGTTTCTACTGCTATGGGAGCAATATTTGCATTAGTTGCTCAGAGATGTAGTTCTGGGAAATACATAATTGAAATATTCTTGCAATGCTTGTTCTGGCCCTTTCATTCGCATTCAAAATAACAATGCCTTAAGTCTCTGAACAGTCATCCACTCTTGATTTAAGAGCTTTTTTTCTTTGTGTGCGTGTGTGTGTTTGTGCGTGTGCAGTGTGGGCTCACACCCAGCGTTAACCCTGCACAGCCTAGACGCTCGCATGATTCATAGTGTCGGATCAAGTTGAGCTTTTTATTTGTAGCTAAAATGCAGTCAGAAGGTCAGATGAACATCGGCATTTTATGGCATTAATCCAATGACCTTAATGCTTGGCAGGCGTCCATGTTTCTATGCGAAGGTGCCAGGGTTATAGATAATAAAAGAGTTTGTTTTCATTTTCTGGATATTTTAATCTTACTTTGCAAAGCATAGCCTCGGGTTTGGGGGGCTTGGGGCTACTCCTGGGGGCCAGAACTTTAATGTCTTGCTGGGTTGTTGAACGTTGGCTGCTAATGATGGGCAGATTGATACAGATACTGAACAATGGAAGGTTCTGGCAAGAAACCCCCTAGACATGCTCAGTGGATGTATGTGAAAATTGGCTCCATTGTTCTGCTGTATGAAAAGCAAGTAAATTATTTACAGATATTTGCTAATTAAAGCACATATTGTTTTACCAGCACAATAGAACACAATATAACAAAAGACAAAAGAATAAGCTTGCATAATTTAAACCTGCTAATGCCATGTACTCCTTGTTAAGAAAAATATAATTATGTAATCTACGAGGAAAGCTTTTCGTACTGTAACTGTAGTAGGCAAAATTAGGAATGAATTGCTTGTCAACTTGCCTAAACTAAAACAGCTCTTCGAGATCTGTGAGCTATCTGACGGGAAAACATTTTGACTGAAGCCTATTTTCTCTTTGGTCAGAACTTCTATCTGCAGTGACAGATATAAATTCAATTTGAACCTCTGGTTGGGAGCGGGAGGAGGGAGAAAAAAACACCCCACTTACAAAGGAGGAGGCTCAGAGTAGAAATGTCATGTCTAACTGCTCACAGCCATCCCTGTGTGCACCCCATCTTCACCCCATTTCTGGCCCAAGTGTACCAGTACCCCACAAAGCATCCTGCAGAGTTACAGTGCTGCTCTGCCCCAGGTCATTTTGCATGTCTCACTTTGGAATTACTGAGTCATGTGGAAAATGCTGCTTGCTAATACAAGGGAAAGCAAAAACTATAGGACTTCACGCGCTTCACCCGTGTCCTTTATCTTGGTCTCCTCTCTTGGTTTTGGACCCTGGCAGAAGGGATGAACACATCAGTGTGTGTTTCAGACAGCTCTGTGCAGCTGTGCTTAGGCTGGGGAAATACATGTCACTTGAATTTAACAAGATCATTATAGCCCTTTAAAGTAATTAGGAAAGGATTAACAGATGAAAGGTTCTGCCTTGGCCTCTTTAAAATTCTCTGGTGTGCCAGGTAAATTCCTCATCTATGCGGTTTCCCTTCTTGGGGCTCTCCCCACAGGTTCATGGGTGAAGAGCAGTGGTCTCTGTAGGTCCCTGCATGCAGGCACCTCCAGGGAGCAGGTCCAGACCCCGGTGGTCAGTTGTGCTCCACAGATCCTTTGGGACACCTCTGTCTGCCCTGGGCTTGGGGATGCATGAAGAGATGGCAGCAAATGAGGCACTTGGGGCAGGAATAGGGGGAAAGAAAGCTGCCCCTGTCTGTGCAAAGCTCTGGAGCCTCTTGTGAGGCTTCCCTGTCATTCAGTGATCCACCTGCAGAACAGGAGCAGCCGTTTCCACCTGGCAGAGCTGTGCCCTGATCCCCAGGTCTGCAGCATGCTTACAAGGGTTCTGCTGGAAGAATAACATGTAATAGAGGAGTGTATGGCAGGAAAGTCCTTCGTGTGCCTTGTGGGGACGCTGAACAGGGCATGTCCAAGAGCCAGGCCTTTTCTACCACACAGCCACTGTTTTTTAGCCAGTTTATGATCCTACAGTCTTAAAAACTGCCGTGTATATTCCCAGCCCACAGCAGGCAGTGGGGAGACAAGACTTTCTTACTCTAGAGAGCTAAGCAGTCCTGTACAAGTGTTCTCTGACTCTTTAGGGCTGGATATGGTCCCTGAAGGAGGTGCTGCTTATAGGAAATTACTCTGGAGACCTGGGTTCAGGTTCCTGAGTGACTTCTGGTGAGTAGGTTAGGGCTGAATTGACATGACCTGGTTTCTGCTGCTGTCACAGAGCCCTGGTAGCATATATATGGCAGAGGAGAGCTCTGGACTAAAGACTGTGATCAGGGCCTTTTGGGTTGTGCTGTCAAGTAAAGCTGATGGTACTTCCCTCAAACACCCAGGTAAATGTATTCCCACAGGAGAGGTGCTTCACTGGCAGCAAGCCCCCTCCTTCCCTTTTCCCCGTCTGCAACATGAAATTCTGCTCCTCAGAGGGGTCTAGAGCAGGGAATGGGATTTCTGGGGCAAGAACCGCCTTATTGTTACACATGGTACAGGAAGGTCCTTTTCACCTAAATCGCCGAAAAACCTAAAATACACACGGGATGTAAAACCAGCCCAGAATAAGAGAGGCCTTTATGCCTAAATGAAATACGCAGTTCTGTTACCCCCAGTGAATGCAGTCCGTAAGAGTCACACTGTATTTTTTGCTCCCGTGGATGAATGTGTTTTCATCAGCAATGTACTGGGTTGTAAAATATGCATCCCCAGCTATCTACTGTGCTAAAGATTTCATGGAAAAGGCTTGAAGATGCTTTCTAATGCAAATCATACTGATCAGATAAATGACATGCAGTGTCTCCTGTAATTATCAGCAAGAATTTTTACAGTACATCTCCTGTTTCTCTCTAGGCCACATACTTGATGTTAGGAGACAGCCAAGCAGGTGTTTGACTCACTCGTGCCCTCCAGAATTCCTTAAATGACCTCTGGAAGCACTGGAGTGAAAACAGTCTCAGCATGTCAAAATTTTGAGATATCTCAGTTGCTGTAATTCTTTTAAGGCTGCCTCAATGTCTCTAAAATATAAATCTTTCCTAGTTATTGGCAGTGAGTAAGGAATTGTGACGTACCGTATGCGGGTGTGCGATCAAGATGTACAACCTCCCTGTGCTGCCCTGTGACTCCCTGCCTTGTAAGAGTTAATATTTCTTCTAAAAAATAATTATCTGGTTTAAACTATTGTAACTACCTGACCTCTTTCCCTGAATGTAAGTATTTCAACCATCTGCTGAGTCAGGCAATATAGCATTCTGTGCTTTCACGAGGCTGTGATGGTTGCTTAGACAACAGTGACATAATATTTAAGCATAACGGCTCTCGAGAAGATGCTGTCCCCTTCTCCCTGGATGACTTCTCTGGAAATGAAAATCCAATATGCTCTTAAAAAAACAGGAGAAGGACGAGAAGGGGTTGTGTCACCATCTTTCTTACCCATCTCTCCATCTTCTACTTGATAGGTGAAAGTATTGTACTTTGCTTAGAAGCCTTGTAAGACAAGCTAAAATTACAGGCTGACTAGATAACCGTTTTTATACAAGCAGGAAAAAGAGTGCCTCTTTCTATAGTCAGTGCTTATTTTGAGATTTAGACAACATTGTGGCTGGGACCATTGGTCCATTGGACCACTGACCTAAAAGGTCAGTGTCCTAAAAGGTCCCCCTGAGATAAATCTCATTCCTGAGCAGAGCTGAAATCTGTGCTGCTTGTTTTCTCATCTTGGTGTAACAGGAAAAAATGGTAATTAAAGATCTAACCATGCAATGGAGACCTCATAAACATATCACTTCAGAGCATAGCTAATACACGATGAGTTGATTTTTGTATAGATAGAAATATATACGCACTGTTTGCAACGTGGGTGGTTTTTCATGTTTACACAGAGATATAATTATGAATGACATGAAGGTTATACAGCAGATTTCTTTAATCTTCTAAAGGTTTGTTAGTCGTGTCACTGTGTACCTGGTTTTTATTTTTTCAACATCTGTATTCCTTTGTCATCTCCTTGAAGAGGTTTCTCTGGAAGGGCTTTGGCAGTAGACAGTAGTTGATAGCAAATGGGTACAGAGGCTCCTTTGGCTGGCAGAGCCCTACAGGTTCCAGAGCAACTTTTGTTGTGACTCAGGGCTTAACCAAAAAGGAAAAGGACCCTTTTGTCACCTGCTGCTCAAAAAAAATAAAAACAAACCAAAAAACCAACCCCACAGTAGTTTGGGGCTGAGCGCTTGGAAAGATTGCTTAAGGATGTGTGAAAACTTGGCAAGGCACATCGAAATTCCTGAGCTGGTGAGATAATTGGGTGACCTCTGTTTGGGTGGCATGGCGGAGGGGCAGATGACCTCTTGTGTTAGCAAACTGCCAAGATGTGGGGAAGACAGATGTGGAGCCATCCGTGGCTTGGGCTCCTCAGAAAGCAGGGACTGGAGCCACCTGCCTTGCCTTGCTGGGTGACAGTTTTTGTATGATGAGGCACTGGGGTAGAAGTGTCCCTGATGTGGTCCCACACTGGTGAGATCTGCGTTGGCAGCAGCACTTGGGGGAGGACTGCGGTCCCCGACCTGTGACCTCTGTGGTATTTGAGGAGTTGGGAAGGATGTGGACAATTCTGTCTGGGTTGGGCCAAAAATGAGTGGCAAGAGAGGGAGCAGGTCTCTCTCATCCCACTGTGTGACAGACAGGGTGACCCCGGGCAGACCCTGAAATGTTTCAGGCAGTTTTTCCATTTCCCGCCTAAAAGTGAACTAGGCTGCGTTTCCCTGGTGCACCTGTGGTGCTTGATCCCTGGTGGTATGAGGGGAGGACAGGGCTTTGGAGGCCAGCCTGGTGCCCTTAGGGACGTGGCTGCCACAGGGGTGACCGGCTGTCCTTGGGGACAGCACTGGTGCGGAGATGACAGGGTGGCCCTGACAAAGGACCGTCGGCTGTGTGAGGGGGTTCAGCCCACAGATCCTGTCATGGCGGAGGGACAGCCAGGACTCCTTCTCTATTTTGTATTGGTGCTGGGCCACTCCCTGGTGCCATCCTGGGTTTCCCTTTGCACCCCTGTGGCTCTGTTTGGAATCTTGGTGCCATTTTGCAGAGGGCTGAGGGGGACGCACGGTGGTCTCTTCGCAGGGTCTTTCCCTGGCCCCTCACATTATCCTGGGGATACTGAACACCCCATGTTCCCATGGCCGGACTTGCTGTTGCCACAGAAAACTCATGATTGGCGTGTGCTTTCCACAGCTCCCCAAAAGCTCCCCCTGCTCCTGCCTCTGCAGTTCCCCCCTCCATGGCAGCCTGGGCAGAGCGCACCGGTATTGCTTCACCCTTGGTACAGTAGGGTTGTTTTTGGTTTTTTTAATTCCTTTTTTTTTTGCCTGTGTACACATCATGTGCGTGTGTGCGAAGGTTGTATTCTCAAAAACAAGTTTATTCATTGATGATGTAATAGTGATTGTACTTTTCTTTTGGTTAATAAATTGTCTGCTCAGCTTACTTTGTATGCCAGCCAAAATTAGTCATACCAGTTCTTGGAAAGGATATGAAGAAACTAGTAATTGAAATCATAATCATTTGATCATGAGAGCTATTTGGAAAATAATATTTTAACCAGAAGCATGTCTGATCTCCAAGTCGGGTTTTTGTTGGTTTTTTTTTTTTTGAACTGCTGATAAATAGATTTCTCTGGTGTGGAATATTAGAAATTGTGTAGTAGCTAGTGATGGTATTCAACATCCTAAAAGAGGACTTCATCCAGAAATTGCTGAGACTGTCTGCAGGCAGGCTGATATTTATATATATGTATTATTTTTTTCCATCCTGACATTTAATAATCACCATGTAATAGCTATAAAATGCATAGCAACTACAGCTTTTTTATTTCAAGTGGATGGTGTAATGAAATTGGGTGAAACCATCCATTGAAATTGTACTTTGTAGTACCCAGTGCTTGTTTACAAAGTATTGACGTTTGTCATAAACAGAGATTTAAAGCATCACTGTTATTGTTTGTTGTTTGGTGGAGGCTCTTATGCTGTGCAGCGATAAAGGAAAAGATTTTATTACAAGCTTGCTTAGCATATAAGCATGCTGTTCATTTCTGACCAAATATTTGTTATTGCACTAAATGTAATGAAGGTGCGTGCTTATAAAACGGTTTTGTATTATATAAGGAAGAGTGGAATATCAGATCTGGTTTTTTACTAGAGATACTTCAGGTTTTGTATTGTGTGCAACTTGTCACAATAAAGCTTTTTTTTTTTTTCCGTTGAGCAGTATTTTATTTCCTGAGGAATGTGTTCGGTGGACAAAAAAAAAACACACGGAGAGAATCAATCGTGCCTTTCCCTTTGTTTAATAACTTGAAGAATTTCTCTCCCCTTTGCAAATACTTGTGTTTATTTGAGAGAAAAATTGGATTCTGATTTACTTATTCCAAGAACCTGTAACCTTATTTAGTGCTAGAAATGTGTGGTGTGCAAGGTGTGGTGTACAGCCTGCTCTCATTACAACATAAATTATTTCTGCTGTTTTAACCAAAAAATCTGGAGTGTATCTTGCTGGATATGTATGTTTGTTTGTTTATTTTTTGAGGCTTTCTTGATCCCTTGCTCACTGGAGTCAGCTATAAAACATTCTGCTTATTCATCATGACTGAGAGGAGTTGATTGTTTCCTGGAAGGTTAAAATCCAGCAATTAGGGCTGTTTAATTTGAGTATATTTTCTGGAGGCTAAAATAAGTTTAAGTGCTTTTCTTAGAATGTATGTTTTAGAAGGGGAAAAAAATTACAGTTCTGATCTTGAAAAAGGTTTTAAGAAACATGAGAATGTGCAAGTTTCTTTTGGTGGGAAGCACATAACATTTATGTAGTATTTCTTTTGGGATTACATCACAGTTTTATTTAATTTTAAGGACAAAAGTTAAATTCAATATTTGTGTATAAGCCAAGGGAAAAAGTACCATAAACATAGGAATTTTCTGGTGAGTCAGAGTTCCAAGAATCTGAGATTTACTTAGTCCATTTATTTCGAGACTAGCTATAACCATTAGTCATCCAGCCATGAATTTTTACATTTGCAGCTAATTGCACCTAAAAAACAAACTTTCCCTCAAGGCCTTGGGTTATACAAAATGTGATTTGGCAACCTGCATTTCAAATGCCTTTTAGGATCATTGCCCTGGTCCTAGAAATTGTCTTTAGATTGTGTATATTTTCTTCTAGTAAACAACTAATATTTCCACTTATGTGGCAAGAGGAATAAATTAAGCACTAGCTGTTCTGTGATACAGAAAAATTACTCAGCCAGCAGCAAGATAGGCTTTTCCAGGAGTCAGTGCAGGGTGATACTGGTTTGTCAGTCATTGTGGAGCCCAGAGTGACATGTTGTATTCTCATCTGATCACTTCTTGCAGGATGAAGTTATTGCTGTTTCAGAAAAAGTTACTGTGAAGCTTGAGGACTTGGCAAAATGGGCACAGTCCGATTTCTCCAAGTGGAAGTGTGGTTTCCGGGCTGAGCCAGTCCAGCCCATGGATGTGGGGAAGAATGGGCAAAAAGAGGCCTTGACAAGATACAGGCAATCCACGCTCAACAGCGGCTTGAACTTCAAAGATATCCTGAAGGAAAAGGCTGACCTTGGTGAGTATCCCTTACTTTCTCTTGTGGGAAGGGGCTAGTGGGTGAGTGTCTTTGGAAGATGGATGAGCCTGATCCTGCCACGCCATCACTGATTCCCAAGGTACGTCTGAGCCTGAGGTGGAGGTGTGGCAATGAGATACCTGTGTGGGATGGGTGGTGGTGGTGAGCTCATCTCAAGCTCCTTGGGAGACTGGTGTGGGGTAACTCTGTGATATCTGTCTACATGGCCCCGAGCACTATGGCTCAAACCCTGAAGATGTGCATACAAATAATTGTCACGGGCTCTCCCTGGGGCTTTGCAAGCTGGGGGATCAGGTCAGAGCTGTGCATTGTGGGGAGAAGAGGCTTCCCAAGGCCTCCTATGACAGGCAGGGATGAGCAAAGGCCTTTCACTTCCCATGTCCCACCTTCCGGAAGCTCAGAGATGCTTCTGGTGGTTGCCCTGACTCTGTACAGTTGGCTCTGTGTCTCGTTCAGTAGGGATGTGTCCCTTCCATAGTGTTACCTTGTCAGCTTTGTGTTGCTGTACAGTATAGGGCTCTGTGAGTGCCCCACTGTTGTCTCCAGACAGATCTGTGCTTCCTTGCCCTGTCTGTTTTCAGAAAGGGAGTCGGTAGCTCTGCTTCTTCAGATCGTTGCAGACAGGCTTGCAGCTCTGGGGCTGCTTTGGTGTGCAGGGATCACACCCCTAAAACCTGTGGTGTGTTCCCAGGTCTGAGGGAGATGGGTCTCCTGTTGGTAAACATGACTGTTTGTGGTATTAGGACCTTGCACGTGTAACAGCTGTCAGAGATGGCATTTTGAAGTGCATACCAGGGACGTTTCTCTCTTCTGCCAAGTTTTTAACAAACGTTCCAGATTTGTACAGCATCCAGTTTAGGCCATAATATGTGGAAAGGTAAGAAATTAAAAGCTAAGCCTGCTACATTTGAGGAAATGCTTTTGTATCTATGTGAACAGGAGTGCAGGGCCAGGTTCAGTTTTATAGTGTCATGACTGGGTTGGTATCGAAGCCAAGTTACATGAAGCTGAAGATCTGTCTTGGAGGATTTATCTTTGCATCTCATTTTTCTGATCTTATCAAATGGTGAAGTGATTTTGTCACTCACATTTTACCATTGGATATGTAGGATTGGTGTTGGAAGATTGAAGTACAGTTGGAAGTTGATCTTATTTTTTGTTGCATGTCCAGGGAAAAAATAATCCATGCAATTCTTTCTCTTTTCCTTTGCTTTTTTCTGTGGTTTCTTCTGGTTCATAATTACATGCAGTAATTTTCTCTGCTATTGCCCTGATATCTTCTTTACGCAGTACATTTATTTGCATTTGTTTGTTGTGTCAGAAGAATCTTAATGTTTTTCAGACAGAACTTTTGTGTGCTAATGTTTTCTTGTTTTTGTTTTCAACAAACAAAAAAACCCTTGTGGTAAGTTACGAAATTGCTATTATCTACCCTAGGAGCCAAAGAAAATTATCTTTAAGCCTAAAGCTTATAGTTGCATGTTAAGCCTTTCAAAGTAGGGGTTATACTGAAAACACTTATGGAATGCAAACTATATGGTATAATTTTGATAACCCCACATTCTGATGTTGCTCATTTTCTGTTGGTGGCTCTGGCTTTATTGTTGGGTTGGGGTTTTTTTCAGTAGAAAAGGAAATTTTCGCTAATGTTTGATTATGATTGGCTTTATCTTCATAATGACTGGTTGACAGGAGTGAAACCAAAGGTTCAAAAAGACCTGTAGCTGATTAGTTACATTGATATGACAATTCATCTAGCCCATTGAGGGAATCAAAGAAATTTCTTAACTCTAGTCCTGAGATGATTTTTTTACTATGTGAAAGAGCCAGGAATTTAAGCATATTTTGCTTTGCGTATCTGACAAAAACTCAGAGGAGTGGTGATCTTCGAAGCTTGTGAAGCAGCCCTGGTTGATGTCCTGTAGGCAACCCATGAGCTCTGGTGTTTGTTTCAACTGTGAAGTGGAGGTTTAGCACCCACCAGATGAAGAAGATTTACTTCTCTCATTCTGAGTGGTTGGTCAAGGTTGACATTGCTCTGGGAGTTGGCGTGTCCCTAGCTGGAGGGAAAGGCAGGAGCATGATGTGCGGTGTCCGAAGCATTTGAGCTGCCGGTGTTGTCTCTCCTCTGCTGTCAAATGGCAGCTTTACTGCCTCTTGGGACGTGTGCCCACAGACCTTGTCCAATACTCAGCATCTTGCCAACAGAGCAGTGCTTGGCTGCAGTGATCAAAAGATTTATTAGCAATAACTTCTGCAGCAGGTCTCCAGCACAATGGGATGGGGTAGTTTTCCCTCTTAAAATAGAGTTGTATACTGTAAAGGGGCACAGTGCGCTGTCACGCAAAGGTCCCTCTGGTGATGCTTGTGTTTAACCCTGGCTGTTGATGAGGAAGTTGCTGAACCAGGTGTTGAAAAGGCCTAGATAAACAACATGATCTCCTGGACCCCTTTTTTCCTATGAAACGGCATGTTTCCATTACAGAAAAGTCCCATAAAAGTGAGTAGATTCTGCAGCTTTTCCTACTAGAGGTTTTTGAATTGAGGTCTAGAAGGTAATAAGAAATTATATCCCTACTAAAGAGCTCAAAAGAACTTTACGGAAGAAACAAAATCAGTTTTTACATACCATCCAGGAGTGGTGAGGAGTGAAATAACCTGGATGAAATGAAAACATGGCCGATACAGAACCAGAGAAGTGTCACTGTGCAAACATACTTAATTAAACACGTTGCTACTGGGAGCAGGGCAGCTTCAACCAACCAGGCAAAGTGAGGCCTCGTGTCAGCAGCATATAGCCTGTGCCATGTGTTCTGTGGCCCTTGCTTAGCCAAAGTTAAGGCAATACTTCATTAATCCACAACCTGTAGAAACCATGCATCTATAATTGAAAGTTGACCCTAATTCAAATGAGGTGGTTGTCTCCTTTTTTGTTCTCTCTTTTTTGTCCTCTCTTTTTTGTCTTTTGTTCTCTTCCCTCTCTTTTCTCTTTTTTTTCTTCTTTCTTTTCTCTCTCTCTTTTCTCTTTGCCCTTCTTTTCTGCAGAAACTGTTGGGATTTTTTTTTCTGTAAAATGCCATTGTTTTTATTGCTAGTGAATTATGCAGAAGTTTTCCTTAGGACTGTATTAAGTAAAAGATCTTGCAATGGCATTTTTTTGTGTGAGCTTCAAGATTTCAGCCTGAAAAATTATTTTCAAGAATTATTTCTTTCTGCCTGTTGAGATATTTATGTTATACATTCTGTCCCTTTCTACAAGTCTGTCAATATTGAATGCTAGCAGTTTATGTCTTAAGACTATTTATAGCTTTCTGAATATTTCTTTCAAATGTTGAGGAAAAATAAAGAATAACAACAATGCAGCATATAAAAATAGAGTTGCTCAGGAATGTATTATTCATAATGAACATGAGAACCTGTTTTTCCAGAAGAATTGGTCTGATAAAATCATTCACTACTGAGGCTGCTAGTTATTTATTTTTGTCTTTAGAATTATTTAGGTGATTTTTCTTTGTAATAAATGGAGTTGTATACCCATATTTGGTAAACCAGTGGGAAGTCACCAAATGAGGAATTATTTCATTTTACAAAATGTTTAGCAACTAAGCAATGTAAACACTATCGGTTAAATATGGCAAAGTTGCATATTTGTATTCCTTGGGCTATAGTTCGAAAAAAAATTCAAATTATTTTATATAACATTGCTTCTTACAGACTTCCTTTAAGTGAAGTATGAAAGCTGCAGTGTAAGCTTTATTGGCCTATAAATATGTCATTATAGTTGGACTACATTTATATGCTTTGGATTGTTGTTTAAGCCAAGAAAATATGTCTCTACAGGTTGACTTTTTATTGAAACCCTTTGAGGCATACAACAGAATGTATTTTAGGCCAAGGTTATTAAAACAGCATTTTCATTTTTGCAGCAGACTCATTGTCAATTATGCTGCCACAAACTGTCTGTGGATAGGCAGTTATGAATGGTTTCATCTCTAAATGTGTCTTTAGAAAAAGAAATAAAAGATAGAGGAGTCAGAGCTGAAATTGAGAGAAGAGACTGAGGGAAAAATGACTGAATTTAGTGCTCACCAGCTCTTTTGGTTTGGGTTAGGCTGGGCTGCAGTGCTGCCTGGCTTTAGCTGAGGAGCAAATGGCCCCTGTGCTGGGCCAGGGAGGTGGGAGCTACTGCCACAGCCAGGCAGTCTGCAACCCTCTGACTCTGTCATGACAGAGCTCTCGGTTTTGTCCCCAAACTGGCATTGCCACTCTTTTTATCTGTCTTCTGTGAGTATCACACCAAAATGGGCAGTTGAGGTTGCTGTGTGTCAGGCACTCCTGTACCTGCCCTGGCAGTGTTGGTAATGGGATGAGCAAGTTCTGGTGAACTGAAGGGGTTTTGCTCCAGTTATTTCTTGTTTGTTCGAGTCCAGCGAGGGGAAACCCAAAGAAAATTCAGCAATCAGTCCTGTCCTGTCTTTCATTCCCCACAGTCACGCACTTGAGGGTATGGAATCTGGATCTTTGTTCCCTGTGAAAGCCAGGGAAATCAATTACTGCTTCTAGCTGAGGTGTGTATTCCAGCAGTCACCCTTTCCTATTCTGCAGCTGGTTTTCCAGCAGTTGTGTCCTACTTCTCTTGAAGTAGCTCCTTTGAACTCTGCAGCGGAGCTTGCTGGGCAGGGCTGGATGCTGCCGGACTGGGTTACCCTCTCATTTGTTTCTCTTTACCAGTGTCATAATTTGCATATCTTCACTTGGAGGATTCCAGCTCCTCGTTGGATCTTGTGTTGCCATACAAATTGACCCATCCACAGCAGTTTGCAGGGAGTTTGGAAGGACAGGCAGAGCAGGGATGAGCTGTCTTGCAGGAACATACCAGCCCCAGTGGGCACTGGACTGTTGCATGGTGCTTCCAATTTCACTTGCCAGTGGCCTTGCAGCGGGCATGACTTCTCCAGATGAAGATTATCAAGTCATAGTGTAGTCAAACTATGACATTATTGAAACAGATAATCTGCAGCTGTAGCATGCTCAGACACTTCTGGTGACTTCTGATCTGACGCTGACTCTCCTTTTTCATTGTTTGTCGCGTGCTGCTCAGTTCAGGCTCGCCTGGCTTAACTCGATGCAATAATTTTCTGACCAACTAATTGTTAGCTATTCAGAGTACAGCCACTTTGGATACTTTGTGCCTAAGTCATGCCTCTCTTCCCCTCCCATTCTTCTCTGTTTGTCTGCACTCTTTGCCTCTTCTTTTGCCTTCCTGTCCCCATTGCCCTAGCTGAATGCCATTTTGATCTTGATAAAGCTCCTGTAAGTGTCCCATTATCCCATTTTCCCCTCTCTGCCCTTGTGCACTCTATGTTGTTTTTTGTCTTGTGGGTCAGAATGACCTCTCTAACTCATTTTAGCCAGCCGAATTGATACAGTTCTTTTGCCACAGATGAGGCTATTACATGACTTGTCTGTTGTGCTCCGTGGAGTCTGAATGGAGAAGGACGGCTCCCTTGGGAAAAAAAGACTGTGGCCTGGCTTTTTCTTCTGTGTTTGTGCAGCTTCTAGCACATGCCAGCACTACTGCAGCAGGACAAGAGCCACCAGCAGGCTGTGGAGCAGGAAGCTCTTTTGGTATGACTGCTCAGAGAGGCTGTGGAGCAGGAAGGCTTCATTTGGTTCAACATCTTCTCTTTCTTTAATTACTGCTTACCTTTGGTGTTAACATGTTTGGGATCAGAGATAACCTGAGGTGCTGAGCAGACAGACAAAGATAAATATTTATTTTATTATTGGTCAACCAGTTGGTTTAACAAATACTTGTTGGCTTGTTGGCTTCAGTTGCTGGCTGCCTTTTAAGTGCTGAAAGGTGATGCTGTTGTTAGATTCAATGTACTTCCAGTAACTCAGTCCTGGAGATGACCCTGTCTCCTGTAGCATTTTGGGGCTCCCCCTCCTCAGTTGTCCCTCTCTCTTGAGCCACTGCTGCTCTCCTCTGCACCTTCCTCCACCTCTCTGGAAAGAGGTTGGTGGGGTCCTTCCGAGGTCGTCTGTCCTTCCTGAGGCCACATGTTTGCCTGAGCAGTGCTGGGTTGATTTAAGTGCTGTTAATTTCTTCCTTTCCCTGAGGAGCTCCTACTTCATTACAAAGGAGGCGTATGGGGGCGACAAAAACATTTTAATATGCAGCACTGGCTGTGGAAGCCTTTCGTTCACCACTGGTTTGTGTTGAGCCTCATCTATTTGTGACTCTTGAAAGGAGTTTTAACACCACACACTTCAAACTTCAAGCGTGCCTTATCAAAGAGATTTGGATTTCTTATCAAGCTTTGACCTACCTTTCAGCTTTCATGAAAGGAGGTGAGAGCATCACCCCTGGAAACTGAGGATGTGGATATTTTGTTCTTTGAAATGTAAAAAGTATGCCAAGAAATGTAAACAAAATCCCAGGTAACTTCTCTCGTGGTAGCCCCTAACTCACAGTGCATGTTCCCCACCCCCCTGTTCTTGCAGCAGGAACAAGCTAACATGATTATCAGAATTGTGCTGATAGTGGTTGTCACTGTGTCAGCATTTTCAATTATGTATTGGTATGACAGGGCACTTTGTCGTTTGTGTAGAGCACAGCCATTTGCAATTGCAGTTCTGGTCTATTCAGAAGCATCAGAGAAGGAATCACTGCTGCAAAACGAGAGGAGGAAGAGTTAAATTTTGCTGCCTGTGGAGCTAAAGAACTGCCCCATGTTCTCTTAAAGTCGAAGTTGCTGCAGTTTGCACCATCAATAAGAGTTTTGTTGTAGCCTCTGGCTAGAACAGGATAGCCTACATAATTACAAAATAAGTAGATAAAAAATAAGGACTATTCACAGCCAGTGTCAAAGCAGCCAGTGTGGGACAGTGTCCCTTTAAAAATGTTTGACGGCTTTTTTTATTTTTGTCTGTTTTTAGCACCGAGATTGACCTTGCCAGGCTGTGTAATAACCCACATGTGTCTGCTCTCCAGGATTTTTTCCCTTCTAGTCACTGTTGGATCTTGCATTTAATTCTTACTGACCATGAGTTTTTGTTCCAATAACTGGAAACGTGTGTGTCCTGGTGCAGTGCTGCTGTGCTCTGAACCTGACTTTATCTTAATGTCTGCCTTTTTTTTTTTTTCCTTAAATTTTTTATTTAGAGGGTGCTGTTTTCCTCCCCAGCCTTCCCTCTAGTTTCCATCCCTGCCCATATTGTTTCTGGGTCCCGGGGGACCCAGTTTGGGACATCTATTGTTTTGTGTTGCTGTGCTTCCCTTGCCCGGCACTGTGGAGGGAGGTGATCAGTGGTCTCCTCTGTGTGCCATGGTTGCTGGTTAGAGGTGTTGATCCCTCATAGATCACTGATGCCTTTTTCCTGCGTTGTCTCTTTTCCACACAACCAGCCAAAAATTGGCTGAGTGCCGAGATCTGTAAACCAAGCACCTATATAACATTGTGGTACAGTTGGGTGGGCCCCAAGGACATCCTCTTTTTCTTCCTGGCTGCTTTCCTGTGCTGTAATTCTGTGCTGCTGGAGCCCAGGACTTGGAGTCCTGCAGTCATCTTTGACTCCAAGTGCTCCATTAATCAAGTCAGACCTGTCTTCATACCAGCCCATGAATCATGCTGGCTTGTGACCTGTGCTGCTGTGCTGAGGTGCTCAGGCTCTTCTGTGGGTGCTGTTGATACCATGGCCAGATCTGGTGTCATTTCCCTTCTAGGGGGAAGAGAAAAGCCCGACCCAATATTCACCACCTCACTTCCAAGTTGCTCTTCTGGAGTTGCTCTTTGTTACTCCCATGCCCAGAAAGGCAACCTGCCCTTTGTTTATAGGCACAGTATTACATGCCTGGCCTGTCATTGTCTGTTTTCTTAAGTATCTTAGTCTGGTTCTCACTGTGGTGTTGCAGAAAGGCCAGTACTTTTTCCTTGAGATACAATACTCACCTTCTTACTGATGACCTGTCTTGTGTCACAGCAGATTGTCAGAGACAGCATCCTTTGTGCATCTGAAATTAAAGGAGGATACTTGCTTTTTCTTCCATTTCTCTTCTTTTTGCAAAATCCTTTGGTAGGACAGAGGCACACAGGAGCAAAAGCTGTTAGTGAACGGCCATGTCAGCATTTATGGGAATCTCAGCAACAGCAGGTGATCAGCCTCCAGTTTGCCACGCCAGACCTTTGCTTGGGCAAGCAAGGGAAAGTGGTAGATGGGAACACTAGAAAGAAAAGGAAGGTGTTGGGCAAGATTGTGGGAAGGGGCTTGGCTCCAGCATTTGAGTGGGCAGTAGCAAATGTGCCTTCCCAGCATAGTCAGCCCAGGGATCTCCTCCAGCATTGTGTGTCACCTTTGTGAGCACCAACAGGGGCTGTGTGGGTACACAGAAGACCGTGGTTCTGGCACCTTTGCCTTTGTTATCTGAGTTTTAAGACTCTTGGTATCAATATTGTGACTGCTTAATGTCTTTTGGTTAATTTGGGTCATGCTTGTCTTTGCTGGCTTGGTGATCCTTGCATGCTGAGAGCATTGATAGATGAGGGTGTTTGGGAAGGGAAGGGTTAAACCTAGTATGTGTATGAATTGGAGTGCGGTTTGTGGGAGTGGGTGATAGAGAAAGCATGTATTTTAAAAACTGTAACACATGAATTGTAACTTACTGGGTAGGTTTTGTATTAGAGAAAATTGTGGCATAACCTTTATTTACTTCATTTAGTAAAATCTGTACCATGTAAAATAAGTTCCTCCTTAATTTTACTGCTAATAATAATTTTCTTGTAAAAATGAATCCTCTGCACTGTAAACCTTCAGCTTGGGTCTGTCTTGCTCTGTTACATTATGAAGGGCAAATAGTTAATGGCATAAAGAAGCTTTTGTTAGTGATAGATAATGTGTATGATTTTAGCAGCTTGTGAAAAATCAAGGTGAATTTTTACATCTGTGCAGTGCTGCATAATTGATATACGTAGAAGCTGAAATTCAAAATAAGCTTCTAGGAGAGCACACATTTGATTTTCCTAAACATTTAAATATATGTATCACACCCTCATTTTAAGATGCCGGTTAATGACTTTATGAGCATGTTGGCAGCCAGAGCATTACATGTGGTTTGAGAAATGTGTCTGGATATGCTTGGTAAGCAGTATTGTTCTGACAGTGTACTAAAGGCCATCTTCAATTTGACTGTGCTCTACTTTGTTATGCTGTGAAAGAAAAAGATAATTCAGCAGAGCATTGTGCTGTCGGCTGGAGACGCCACACTTCAGAATACAAATATTACTAGGGATAAATGAATCATTAAAAGAACAGTAGTATAAAATATCTGATGAATGAACTCCAGGAGTCTGTGCTGGAATAAATTTAGCATTCACGGACAGTACCATAATATGTGAAATAATAGTATCAGTTCTACATTCAGATGCCAAAAACATTTATGGACCCAGAATAATTGTGAATTACAAGGCTATAAATACGTAGAGGGGATTTGGTGATATCATAATAAACCATGAGAAATTCACTAGGCTGGTTTCTAATGTTACCAGAACCTTGAGATATATTTACAACCTTGTTCACACTCCTGCAGTTTTAGGGGGCAATTCTCCTCTCACAACACGTTCATCATTCCCATTAGTGCCAAGGGGAGTTATGCATGTGTGTCATGAGTGGAATAGATCCCCACACAATTCAAGGATCCTCTAACAAATATGTAATTTAAGAAAAAGGTGGGAAACATTCCCTCTCGTCCTCCTCCAACTTCCCCCACATCCTGTTCTGTTCCTGTGAAGGAGGCTAGTGAAAGGAGAATCATCATTGACAAGGTAACTGCTATGTTCCTGAATTTTATCCACAGCTGCATCATTTTTTTCACTTTTTATTACTGAGAAACAAAACAACCAAAGCCCAGATGTTCTAGTCCCAGATTTCTTTAAAGTGTGGGCTAATGCATTTTAAAAGCCTGTTGTAAATACCCAGAGAAGGCTGCGATAGTCAGCCTGTCCTCCAAAAGGAGGCTTCATTGTTGTGATACCAGATCCATGCCTGATAAGAACAGGTTATTAGGAACTGGGGCTGAGCCTAAACTGATATTCAAGAGCATTTTCAGCATATCCCACATCACCTGTTTGTAATTAAGCCTGGTGTCCCCTGCCTTCCTGAGTTGGGGCAGTGACAGAGTCTCCGCAGGTACTTAGTATCGTTCACACATCCCAGTATTAGGTGCGTTACAGCCCCTTCCCTCCCAGCATCTCCCCCCAGCAGCTGTGCCGTGTTACCAGCCTCATCCTTCTCCTAAGTCATTGGCAAAATATGCGTGTTCAGTGTGGTGCAGAGCAAGTCTGCTCAGTAATTCCACATTCCTTAGTGTTGCAAGAGGTCTCTTGACTGACTAAGCTGCAGTCTTTCTGCTCATCCCTCTCCTGGCTGTACATCCAGGCCTACCAGGGGGGCATTCGTGCTATTCGCAGTGGGAAGGGTCTGTGGCTTCGTTGATGTCCTTCTACGTGGTTCCTGTTTTACTTTTTGTGTCTTGGTAGACTCACCCTCTATCAGCAGATGAATCATGTCCTTGAGATATATCCTGGACCCTGCATCCTTGTCAGCTGATGAAACAAAGAGAAGATAATTACAGGAACAAGAAAAATAACAACAGTGAAGTGGTCAGCAGCAAGAGGGGGAGCCTTGGCAGCCTTGTAGGTGATTTGTAGGCTTTGGTGTGTGTCAGTGATAGGTCCTCACCCAGTTAGTCACTGAGCCTCGATTTGCTTTGATCACTGGCAGTTTATTTTGTTGTCTTTCTCTCTTGAATTCATGCATGTTTTTGCTATGGTGAGGTCATGGGATTATTGTGTATTTGTTTTAGTTAATTACTAGAGACTTTAACTTGATATTCTTTGCAATATCTCTTTGTGCTCTCATGGCAAACCCGGTAGACAGGGTATAATGCAATCTTCATGCATGTTTTTCTCTTTAATTATTGTAAAACCACAGTCTCCACTTTTCTTTCACACTGAGTATTTCCAAATTAAAAGCTTTGTGGGACGAAAATTAAATGATAAGTTACTATAAAAATCTATTTCAAGAATCTCGAATGTTTCAGCTCCGTCTTTATTTTTAGTTTTCTTACTCCCTGAATGATCCTTACTTGTGACAGTGTTTGTCACTATAAACTTACAGTTCTGTTGCACAGAGAAAATAGATTAAAGAGTCCTTTTACGCTTGTGTTTTTAATCCTCTGTTCAGATACATAAAAATGTGGCCCTGTAAATTCTGTGGTACAGTAAAAAAAATAAATAAATAAACCAACCCAAATAATTTTGGCAGTTCAAACGCAGAAACTAAAAATAATTTAATCTGCAGTGTGAACATAGTTTCATATTTATACTAGCATCTGGCCTCAGGAATTGAATACTCCATTCTTTAAATAGCTTCACTCTGGCTCTTGAATGCTTTGTGACTAGAACATTACCCTACAGTCGTACACCTTGTTTACATATTTCTGTTAAAAGGCAAAAGAACTTACAGTACTTCAAAACATTGGTACAGGCTCCCTCCTCCCCTCTCGCCTTGGAAAAGAGAAGTTAAAAAGAAAAAATGCGAGTGGTCTGAAAGTGCATTTTAAATTTAGTTCTCTCAATTTGCTGCTGGGTACATATTTTACTGTCATTTGTATGAAAAACTGGAAGAAAAATTTCCCGAAGAAAATGTGTGCCTTTCCAGATGCCCAACAGTAGTCAAACACAAATTTATGTACACTTTATTTGTCTGTTTGTTTTTAATCTGACAATTGTCTTTGTCTTTAAAAACACTTTGCCTGGATACAGTGGGTCTTTTTCTTTTACCCATATGGTAAAAATAAGGAGTAGGTCCCTGCAAAGGAAAAATATCAGAATAGTGTAATAAAAAGGTAACAACTATAAACAGGTGGCTAATGATTAGCTTCCTGCAATCTTTAGGGACAAAGTATCTTTTTATAGTTTTATGATCCTTGCCCAGCCTGACTTTAGGAGGAATTGCATTTTCAGAATTATACATTTGAAACTTCAGCTAAGCTTTACAAATATAGTGGATCCCTATTTAGTGTCTATTGGTGAATGTAAGTCCGGCCTGATATTCTTACTGCTATTTTTTCATTCACATATCTTGAGGTGAACCTAGGAGCAGAAGAGAAAATATCCCATTTTTAAACCTTAATCCAGAATCCATTCGTATGAGTCACTAAAACAAAGTCATAGTGGTTTGGCTAAAAAAGGCTTCATGTCCAAAGGGAACGTTCCTTAAAATGCTGGCGCATTTCCCATAATGTTTCTTGAATGTGTTTTATATGTTGTCTTTGTGCTATTGTAAAACATCAAAGGTTAGATGCTGTATTTTAGTGTGTGGGAGGCTCCTGGTATTTCAGTGAACTGGTCAGTTTGAATGAGGGCAGGGGTCTTGTCCCTTGAAAGGTGCTCAGCCCCCTCCGCTGCCTGTGCCGCTCCTCCCATGGAGGAGCCTTCCAGCTCAGGTAGGGAGAGCATTTCTCTTTCTTGTGGTGACTCTTCAGTGCTGCGTCAGGGACTTAGGCTTGCTGCTGTGGTGTTCAGAAACACCCTGCAGCTGTGTGAGAGGCAGGGAAATCAGGCCCTGTCTGCCTTTGTGAAAAACTTTGAGAGTTAAGTTGTTTTGTTTTTCCTACCCAGCTATTAGAGCCCTCAACAGGAAAGAGCCTCTAGGATAATCATCCCACTTGGGTTTTGGGAGGCCAGTGCTCATTTCTGTAGGTTTCAGACTAGCCTGGGACACAAAGAGCATCAGTGCCGAGTCCGTACTCCACCATGAATTCCAGCTTTGATCCTCTCGTGATGGAGTGAGAAAGAGGTGGTACAAAGCTGGATAGGAGCTGAGGTTAGGATGGCTGGAGACACCAATAAGGGCAAGCTTCTCTACTTTGCTGCTGGGTTTTTTGGTGGCTTGGGTTTTTTTGTTAGCTTTCCCTGCAGAGAGGGTTGATGCTCAGTTTTTCCTTTATTTTTCAGACCTGAGCCTGCTGACTTGAATATAGTGAGCGCGAATGGTGCAGGATTTAGCCTTCGGTGATTTCAGATACCATGTGATTCCAAGGCACAAAACATTTGATTTATTGGGTAAAGCCTATTTAATATCTTAAAAGCACAGAGTAGATCAGATGTGAGCATAGCAGCCTTAAAATATATTCCCTGACAACTACTTAAGAATGTTTAGGTCTATATGAAATATACAGGAAATGAGGCCAATTTTGTCCTGCTATTTTGATGGCAGGGTGCGCAGAGAAGACGGAGAGAGTGTGGACAGGAATTCGTGTGTTTGATAACGTGAGCCCAGCATATTTGCACAAATGGAATAGGAGCATTTTTCACCCTTTGCAGCAGAAACTATTGATCATTTCTCTGCCTCTTTGAGAGACTATGACTGATCAGTTGTATCAGCAAATCCATGTAAGTTAACATGAAAAGCCATTCCCTCGTCTCTGGCTGGTTGTGTATGGTGTTTGCACAAAGCGGTACCTCTTTGCCGTTTCTGGTAGCTTGGGGAAGCACAGAGAGCTGATTCTTAACAGCTAGAGGTGAAGAAAGGCTGCTATCCTCTATCAGACCCTATTTCCTTCATCACCTTGTAGATGACGTCAGTCTAACAATAAGAAAAGGTTTATGTACATTTACTATGAGAGTACTTGTTAAGCGTTGTTTCTACAACAGAGGACTTTCATGAACGGTGAAGCAGAAAAGCAGTTGCCAGAAGGACTTATAATGATTTCTGGTCATGCTAATATCTGACCATTGTCTTCTGCAGCAAAATTAAGGTTTTTTTCCCAAGACTGTCAGACTGCTTAGTGTATGGCTGGTTTCCTTAAAGAAGCACTCAACTTTCTACTTTTTAGAAGAACAATGCAATTAAAGTTCTTATTTGAAGAAGTCAGCAGTGCTTGGAAATTGTATTTTCCAGGCTGTAAAAACATATTGAGTGCATTTGTCTGAAAGTGTTGTTTATACCTTGCTGGGCATGTGGCAAATTTCCTGCCTAAAGTCATGTAGCATTTCTTGAGCAACAGGTATTTTTAGTTGGGCAAGTAACGAAAGTTTTGCAAATGTTTGTTTGGGTGAGTAGAAACTTGGAAAGTACGCTGTGGTTCGGTTTTCTCTTGTTTTTACAGTGGTTTTGTCACTCACGCTTCTTATGGTGGTAGCATCTCCACCTGCAGCACAAGCTCTCAGGAAACAAGCCCTTGGGCCCAGTCCTACAGTGTACTGAGTGTCACAGGTGATGCAAGGAATGCTCTAAGCTTGGTGGGGCTGGCAGAGCACTTTGTCTTCATCACTGAAGGTTATCAAGACATGACGGAATGGGATGGTGATCATAGAAAAAATGGGACTTCACTTTCCGTTTTGGTGCTCCTTTTCCTTCAGAGCATGTCTGTATGGATTGCTTGTAGGAAAATTCTGTGTATGCATCCTTGAGATATTTGCCCCAACTATCCATAAGAATTTCTCACCGTGTCCATTTCTCAGTCAGTTCAGTAGCCGGGTTGCCCAAATCAAAATAGGAAACAAAGGTCCTTGGAGGAGTATTCACTTTCACATGATGAAGTGACTCCAGTTCCATGCCAATGACTGCTGACTCCAAAGCCAGGAAACCTCTTGTGTGTGATTGCCTGAACATGGAGACCAGATTTATGCCAGCGTGGGTCCTCAGTTTCATTTGATGCTAAAACTTCTGCTGGAATCTGTCTTCAGAATGGCTTCAAGCTTTTCTTTTCAAACAATTAGTTTACCTACATAGCTGGCATCAGAAGTGCAGTTGCACATAATAGGCTTGATTTTTATTTTCCAGGATCAAAATGTTGAGGTGACAGTCACTGCTAGGCACTCTGAAGTTCAGGCCATCCTGCCATAGTGTCACAGAATTACTGTCCTGATTTATCATTCTGTGTTGCTGGCTAAGAGCTCTGTAATTCTCATTGAGCTTGGAGACCCAGTGTGGCAGAGCTTGGGTGATGCACTCTTCCAGTATCAGGAATCCACAGAGCAGTAATGAAGAGCAGCCTTCTCCAGTATTGTTGCTAGACTTGACTGTGAGGTCGGGAGTTTGGGAGAGCATAATTTCAGTTATCGTTTAACTGCCAGAGATAGTCACACTGAAGACCTCGCTGTGGCACACACTGGCTTTAGTAAGAAAAGACTGGTTATTTGCCTTTTCCCTACTAATTGTGACTGTTCCAGATTTTACTTTCTGGATACCATCCCTTCCTGTTTTCAAACTCTCTGATATTGCAGGCTTGAATTGCAGGGGGAGTTTAGCATTCCCGGGCTTGTCCTCATGCTGGTGCAGGAGGAGGCAGCCCATGGGCCAGGAACAAAATGCTTGGCATCTCTCAGAAATTCCCATCTCACTTGCATCTGGTATAAATGCACCCTGCAGTTTATTGAGTTGTTGATCATGAACACTGTGGTTACTGTGCAGTAACCATTATTTTGCATATTCTGTTCTTCCTGGGCATTATAGGAATTAGTGCATCAGTTGAGTACTGACGAGAATGATTAGATGAGAGTGAAATGTTATGGGTCGTTAAACAAACAAACAACCCCACCTTCATTTTATTGAAGGTACCCATAAATCTCATCAGTTTTCTGCTTTACAGCCAGTTGACGAAGGATCTGTGTGAAAGGGCAGGCTGTTAGCTTAGGGAACTCAGATTGCTTGAAGTGGCTGTGAACTACTTTTATAGTGCTACCAGTCTATTTCATTTCCAGAAAGTGAAAGTTTGAAGTAGGTCCCGAATCTGGTTTCTCACATGTGAGATCATTTTGCTACCCATGACCTAGAAACCAACAATGAATGTGTAAATTACAGACAAGAAGAAAATTCAGAATTGACTGTAAGATGAATAGAAGTTGAATAATTCCCTGAACTTCAACTGTGAAAAGAAGAAAGGATCACTGAATTCTAAAACAGACTTCAATATAGACAAAGAAAATGTTATTTTAGTATAGATTAAACTCATGACTAAGATATAGAGGGATTATTGTGTCTGTTTCAGATGTAATTTCATGCCTGAGAATTTACATTGAAGGCAAACTGGTCTGGATCACATTAGCAAAGGCCCTGTTTTGCTGTCAGTTTAATTAAATGGAAACTGCTGGCAAGGAGACCTGAGTAGGTTTATAGAAGCAATACTATTTTGTATGTTGGAGCAGGAAACTGTTAGGTCTTCCAGTTTGAAAGGGAACAAAAATGAAACCTGTGATTCATTCTTGTTTACAAACTCCCAGCTAGTATACAATGACCTTAGTGATAAATTAGCTGCAATTACACATTATATGAGGTGGGCTTTACAATAGCTGCAGACTTCATGGTTATGAAAACCATGACCTTTGACAGGGAGGTTAGAACATGAAGTTTTTCCAAACAGTGCCTAGATCTTCAAAAGTATTTGTATTTCCTTCCCTGTTTCATGTGAGTAGATTGACAAGATGTGCGGTGGGTGTTCTGTTTGCTCGCTGCAAGATTGTTGTCAGGCAGAAACCCCCCAAAACAAAAAAGCCCACCCTTCAGGAGCATTGATTTATCTGTTAACTGTGTCTGGCATGCTGCCTTTTGGCTTTGATTTCAGAGGGAAACATATTTGGTTACTTTAATAGGCAAGAGCACTGAACCTGACTTGTAGGGGAAAAAATTGTTTTCTTTCCCTTTTTCAGTTCTGTTTATCGTATCCTGACGTTCTGTATTGTAATTGTGCAACAGTTCCAAGTTGGAGTAAAGAAAAGTAGAACTGGATGTCAGGCTCCATCAGCCTCATTATTTGAGAGCCAGCTTTTCTGGGTGACTCAGTGGGACTGAAAATGCATGTTTATGCCAGTTAATAACCACCCTGTGACACCAACTCAGATGATATCAAATGCTTTTTTGTTCTCGAGAATTGTTCACATCACCTATTTATATCTCCTCTTTGTATTTATGTTTTATTTTTATCTTAGAAATTTTTGCTGAGCTGGGGTTGACTTGCCTTTCCCCCCTAAATTTGTTTGTTCACCCTTTTTTGCTTTTTTCAGATATACTGAAAGAGAAGGAATTTTTTTCCTGTATTCTTTGACCGAGGAAATCCAGGTCTTACCTATTTTCAGCTACTTCTCCAATTTGATGTTAGTGTGTGAAAGTAAAAGTTGAGAATTGGAGAAAGTAAGCTTTTTAATCATGTTACAGTAATTGTATAATTTATTCTATATGTATACACAAACAGTAGGTGATTACATAGACATATACTGATGACTACATAGTCATCTCCAGTGAAACTGCACGTATCTGTGTGTGTGTACATGCAACTGTGTGTGCTGCTGAGCTCCAGAACCCGTAAAGCACTTGGCCAAAAGAGTGTATTTTTGAAAGACTTAACATTCTTCACGTAAGTATCAGAAGTAATAAAATACATAGTTCGAGACTTACAAAGATCAAAAGAGAAAGAAGGAAGAAAAAAAGTTTTAAAAAAACCTGTAAGAACAGCAAGAGAAACAAAACAAGGAGATCGTTGGGAGACTTCTGTCCCTGTGAATGCAATTTTTTTTTTTCAGGGAAGCTATAGGAGGAATCCGTGTTTTAATATTAACTTCAGTCATGCTGTAGCCCAGTGCCTCCAGTGAGCACGAAGCTCTGCATGGCTGGAAGGTAGGTGGAGATGAGATTTGGAGAACGGTTGCGTAACTGTAGGTGAGGGGAGGGAAGAAACCCCTCAGCCGCCATCAGTGCTTTTGCGTCTTCAGTAACACGATGTAGTCCATCCCAAAGCCCTTCCTGGTGTTTTCCTGTGCTGTGGGGAGGGCGTGTGTGCTCACCTCTGCCCGATCCTCTGCCTCGACTGGGTGATGATCTCCCAAGGCCCAGCTTCCAATGGCAGTTGCTTAGCAATATTTAAAAATAAACCAACAAGCAGCAAACCCTTTTCACATCCGGGGCCGTCCATCAAAGCTGCCCCCCAGCTCTTGCTTACATGTCCTGGGGGTAGAAAAAGAGAAGAAAGGGTCGGGTAGGTTTGATCCTGACTGTGGTGTGGTAAGAAGTGCAGAGAGGTTGGGGAGGAGTTAGTAAATTATTTTATGTAGATAAGTAGCAAAATACCTAACAAACTGGGACAAAAAATGCTTGGTTGGCTTTGCTTCCACAGCAAGGAGGGACTTCAGCTGTCACCCTCCAGAGCTTCTAGCAGGACAGAGTGCCCCAGCAGTGATGGCCAGTATTCAGCCCTTGAGCCCCTGTCCCACCAGGTGGTTGGCTGGCTGTGGGGAGCTCGGGTCACTTTGTCTCTTTCAGCCTGGCTCCCTGTTACCCTGGTCACAACGGCTGCAGTGCAGGCACATCCTTCCTACTATGGAATTGCGGATTCCTCAGTGGAGCTCTGCCAGTTGTGTTGGAAAGCTGTAAGAAAGCAAAATCTTTCTGGAAGAGGTGCCTTTGAAGGCAACTAGAAAGGAGAAGAGAGTTTGCCAGTTGTAGTGGTGGTAAGACTCAAAGCTGGTAAAAATTTCAGTCTCAAGAAAGTAAAATGAAATTCTTCAGCAGCTAGTTTATTTTAGTTTTTCTTTTCCTGTTCTGCTTCGTGACAGAACTTCAAATAATTATGTTGATTTATGATTACAGGTATTTTAAAGCTGTAGTATGCTGAAACAAAGCAATGCCGGCTTATTGTTTCTGGCCCTATCCAATTATACAATTGAGTTTAGGCATGTAATAATGTTACAACAGAAATATCCATCATGATGGATTGAATTTCATGAAGTACAACATAAGAATATTTATAGCTCCATTCTTAAAGCCACTTTTGAGTCAAAATATGCCTCCTTGGTATGGCCTTTAAAAACAGGAGAAAATCCGAAACTTCTTTCAATCTAGCCCCAAACCTACCACAACCCATTGCCTACACAGGAAGGGGGGTGTAGGTTGATGATAAGGAGAAAATGATAGAACAGAGTAATTATTTCCGCTAGAAAATGAGGATCCGGCATTATTTGTACAGTAACACAAAGTCATTATTTGGCTGTGCCACAGTAATGAAACAATAAAGATCATACTTAATTTAAGTATCAATTCTGAAGAGACTTCTTGCTTTCCCTCTACCATTTTAACTATTAAAACAAATTTGCATTGCTGGTCTAGTTTCCCACTGTTTTTTAGCAAGCGGAGTGGGCAAAACCTCCCCTCCTCCCATCTCTGTTTAAATGTAGACCTTTGGCATTCCAGAAATCTGACCTTGTTTGTAGGGAATGGCTCATTTTTCTATAATGTAATATGAAGCACTCTTGTGTTTTGATTCCATGAACTAGAGAGTTTAATGTTCCAGCTTGCCATGATAAGGATATGATCTGGTTGAGATAGAAACACTAAAGGAAATTAGCTATTGTACTATTCTTTAACATATTGTTTGCCTAGCAGTTTCATTTAGAATCATTTGGAATAATCTTGAAGTACCTTTTTAAAGGATTTTTTTTTTTTTCTTTTTCTTTTTCTTTTTTTTTTTTTTTTTTGTTGTTGGCCCGGATAAAAAGTGGAGCTTTAAGATATTTCTCCTAAAATAAATGTGAGGCTGCCTCATTTATAGTCAGCATGCCTTGATTACTTGCAGACATGCTGGAAATTTACATGCGCTTTTCTCCATTATAAAACACTGATCTGTTCAGATCATTAGCTCCCTCATGACTAGAGTTTGGCAGCAAGCCAAGGCAGGCTAAATCTGTAGCTGTAAATCGTGAGTTGAAATAGCAGAAAGTGGATTTGTAACTTAAAAAGTGTAAACAGTTTGGAAAATGAAGTAATTTTAGAGTATGATTGATTGCCTAAAGATTGCACTTTAAATTAGCCCAGGGTCTCCACTGCAGATATAGGCACTAACTGCTCATTATATATTTTCACTTTTCTTAGGAACAATAGCATTGTTGGTAGGCTTCGAAACAATGTATGCTTCTCCTAGAGTGACCTTTGAGGAAATGAATAGTTTTATTGTGTGTCCGTTACTTTGCCTGAAACAACATTTTTGAGTTATTAATTTGCTGTGGTCTATAAATAAAGGAACCAAAATGCAAAGCAGCTGTATTATGCTGCATATAGTTCATCAAACTTGTGTTTAAATATCACCATTTGAGATTGATAATGCACTGTATAAATAATTTTTTTTCCCCTCTGAAAAATAGGTAATGTTTTGCCTAGCCTGTAGTTCCTGGAGATTGGTCCTTGAATCCCATAGAAGCAAAAATTATTATTTTTAGCACAAACAATTGGTGAATATTCTGGGGGGCTGGTACACTGCATTCACTCTTTCAAGGACCCTGTTTGACTTAACTGTGTGTCCATGGGATATGGGGCTGCAGGCCGAGGGGGAAGGAGTCATTGAAAGGCTCATTCAGGACTGTGGAAAACGTGTGCTAGATTTGGAGTATTAGAAGTTACGGCATCATCTGCCCAGCTTGGTCTGCACTGGTCAAGAGCAGTAAGCAGTGGGTGATTCAGCAGCCTGGTGATGGAGGAATGTAATGCCCTGTAATATCTGGTGTCTTGTGAGTTCTGGCTGTTTGCAAGTGGTGGCTGAAACCATTTGCTGCTCTTTCCCAAAGAGATACAAAACCCATTGGTAATGTTCCTGCCTACCCAGGATGTCTGAAGTCACAAAGGTCTCCAGTGTGGAACAACACCTCAGTGTAACTTTGTGGGTGTGGGCACATATCTTACATGTATGTACTAAGCATATAGATTGCGCACAGCCAGGACTGCATGCTTTGACCGTGCTAGAAATTGGGAATGTAAAGGTATTGAACTGACATTAGTGGTGGTTACAAATCTCAATAAATAGCTCTGACTCCATGAATAGAATATATAATAAAAACTCTGACAATTTTGTATCAGTGTTTTTCATCTCTCTCCTTGTCCTAGATTCGGTACCTAGCATTCAGCAGATACACAGCTCTGTTTTGTCATTCTTCTGGAAACTCCTTTCCCAGAGAAATTTTTTTCCCAGTGTTACCACTCCTCCTTGATCTTCTTTCCTTTCTCCCTCCACATTTGAAATGAAGATTTTGCACTTGTGAAAGAGGTATGGCTGAGAGGTCTGAGCACAGGTCTAGGAGCCAGGACCTGCTGAGTGCTGAGCTCAGTGACTCAGTCAGTGGCCTTAAGCAAGTCAGAGCATCTCTGATGAGGTTATTTCATATGTAAAACAGGGGAAATAATACTTATCTGTCTACCTGCCTCATAGGAATACCCTGAGGACTGATCAGCGTCCATTAAGTGCTTTGAAATAGACAGTGCTATCTATTATTAGAGCAGGTTCCAGATTAGTAGATAGTGTGTTAGGATTGTTTCCTACTTGGGAGCCTTCCTCTCTGCTGGGTGTGGGACCAAAGCCCATCAGGAGCAGAGCACAAGCTGCCTGGTGTCTTCTGGAAGATTGGCAGGGTTCAGCTGGGCCCTTCCTAGGGAGATTCACTGGAGACTTGAGGCTCTCACTGAAAACTTGGAAAGAGAGTTTGCCTAGAGAAAAGAGTGGGAGGATACTTGCTTGTTCTCCTCAGCTCATAGGCATAACTTGTCCTGAAATCCTTTCTCACCCTGCCTCCACCTGAGGCCTTTTTAGATAATTCAGGTAGCATGGCTTCTCCTCTTTTGCAGGGATGGTTTCCTGGTCCTGCAGAAGAGGAAGATAAATCCTGTATTAGTTCTCAGGCAGAGTGTGGGGCTGGGTTGGTGTGTTCCCTTCACAGGGAGCCCTTTCTTATTCAAAAAGCCGTTCCTCTTTCTTGAAGAACAAATGCTTATATTCTTTCCCTTCACTGGATAACAGACTCCTCTGCAAAGTCCTTAGAAGGCAAAATCTAATTTTGGGTATAGGATACTAAACTCTGCAGGTGTGTGTCTGCTGAAGTCTGGGAGTCTTTTCATCATCATAACAAGGAGGGTTGTCATCTGACCAGCAGCTCCTTTTGTTCTCTGGTGCATCTTCTCTCACCGTACACTTTTGTACCTCTCTTAGAGATGCTGTAATAATCTAGTTCAAAGAACCCAGCCCTGTTCTCACTGAAGCCCACAAGCCTGGTCTTTCTACCGGTGAGACTAGGACTCAGTCCAAATTAACAGGAGAGAAGCTTTATTTCTCTCCATTTGCTCCTCATGCGTCTCTCAGGCCATGAGTAATTTGCAATGAGACAGGAAAGCCTGTGTGAAATTTTCCAAGGGAATTTTCTCCATTTTAATAACGTTAATGAAATTGCTTAACACTTCATCAGCTTTCTCAGCGTATGTTGCTGGGATTTTGGTGCTTTCTGATTTTTCTTCAGTACCAGGTGCCTACCTTAGAAATGGAACTGAGAACTTGTATGAGCATTTGGACCCGTGGTTGAACCTTAGTACTGCAGAAAATTTTTGGCACAGGTATCAGTAGATAACGTTTTGAGGAGGTTCTCTGCCCCTCCTCTTGTGCCTGCAGGAGGGGGAAGGGATCAGGAGCAGTTGTCCCACAAGCTTTCACATCCCTGCAACTATTTCTTCCACAGAAATTAGGCTTTGCCCCAGAGAGACCTAATGATATGACCTTGGTCACACAGGAAGGCCCTGGCATTGCTGAACTTCAGCACAGTTGGTTTGTTCATCTTATCCTGCATATCACTCAGTTTTTCGTTCTTGTATCCTAAACAGGGGATTAAGTTAGCTCCCTTTTCTTTTAGATCTTTTTCCTATTACTCTTTTTCAGCTCCAGTCTACCTTGTTGTGATGCAGAATACGATTAAATGAGCAACCACAGACTTATGAGCAACCACAGACTTAATCATATACCTGTAAGAGCTTTTAAAGCTACATTAGGGTTGTTTTTCAGAGCAACAATTTGGGGGTTATTTGATTGCAACATGACTTCTCATGTTAGGAGGTGAGGGTTCCCAAGTGGCTGGGGTAGTGTGGTACAGGGCAGTTGGGTCAGTGGCCTGGAGTTTGGCAGCTCCCATCTGGCCTTTCCTCATCGCAGTCTTCATGTTGAGTTTCATCTCGTCACTGGGAAGGAGGGGAACCTGAGTAAGGTTCTTTTGGGGAACAGGTGTGTGCTACATTGGGATGAGATAGAGAACAGCAAATTCTTGGAAAAGCATATCTGACACTAGCATTTTTGTAGTTGCCTTTTTTTTTTAAAAAGAAATGGCCTTGTGTTTCCAATTCCAATTCTGTGCCACTCCTGGATTTAAGCATTATTACACTGCAGATGATAGCACAAGTTTATCTGTAAAATTCTTTAACTGTGGTTTTTGTTTCCCAGCTTGACTTCTTTTTCTCATCTTGTCTTTGATTGGCTTCCAAAAAAGTTATTAACATGTTGCAAAACAAATACAAGGGGCCACTGAAGCTTATTAAAAATGGGTTCTTTTGTTCATATCTGGCAGTTGACAAATTGTCTTGTGCTCTATCTTATCTGCTCCCGTGTGAAAGGTTACATGAGAAAATGGCTGCAAATAAATTGCTATTGAATGTTGTTGAAGACTAAGCATACAGCTTCTCTATTAAGGACCTCTTTTAAAGCTCTCTATTCAGACTCCCCCCTGCATGTCTCTCTAACACTTGTCTGTTATATTATGTTTGGCACAGAAGGAAACATTAAATAGAAAAGCAACGTCTGACTGTGGTGTTTCTAGACCCTATTATCCCTCTGTCAAATGTCCACATGAGAAGGGTACAATTTTTGTCTATATTGATGATGATTTTTGAAGGTTTTACTAACTGTCTTCATAGTGAAATGCTAGAAACAAATGAAATTGAAAAGCATATTTTTACAGCTTTGGAAATCTTACTTAAATCAGTGTAATGAGACGCGCTCAGTAAAATGTAATTATTCTCACTTCTCCATGTGTCAAAGAAATCAGCAGTATGGTTAGGGAGCGGAGGGTTACAGTGAGCTTGTTATTTTTATACAGAGCCAGATACTGCTTGTGTGTAGTAAATTGTAAATAGTAGATAATGCAGTTTTTATGTGTATTAAATACCCTGCAAGAATTAACGGGGTTGTTACTTCATTAAGGGTTTCAAAGAGGGCATAAATGTCAAAAGCAGGGCTTGAATGTTTAAATCACTGGACCATTTCCACCCTCCACCCCTCATGTTGCAGCTCTGGGACCGGCAGCTTCTGCTGTTGCTATTTCGAGGAGGGCGCAGTTCCTCCGAATTTTCAGAATGATAGTGAAAGAGCCCCGTGTGAGACACCAAAATAAGGCTTTTGACTCATACTTCTGGGTGCAGTGGAAAATGAAGGCGGTTGATTCTGCCGCATGGAAGAGGTGGTGAATCAGTCCCTTTTAAGTAAGGCTGCATTTCCTTGTCTCTCATTTATGTTTGAATGGTGTGCGGAGGTGAAAGAGAGAGGAGATGACAGAAGACCTGGTTAGTCTGATATTAAACCCAGTAACTCAGTTTAACTCTCAGCAACTTTTCAGTTTTTCATGGTTTAAGATTTTCCCACACAAGTATGGATTTGTCATGGGCCTCTTCAGCACAGAAGGCAGATAACTGACCGTGAGTTTAAAATTCATCAGTCCAGAGAATATATTGAGGAAAAAACAGTTCAGTCCTGAGCAGTGGTTTGGGGAATCTGTTATGTCTCTGAGCTCGTTGTTCCAGTGGTTAATTATCATCACTGTAAAAATGTGTGCCCCTCTCTTGCCAGGGGCTCTAGTTGCATGTTTCTCTGTGAGAGCAGAGTTTTTCATTCTCCAGTATTTTCTCTGTACAGTGCTACACTTCAGAATGGGGAACCAAGATACATGATCATAGGAATAATAGTAATAATACAGAGGATGAGAAGGTGTTGTAGGGCAAGTTAGTGGATGTGACCCCCCCTCACAAAGGTGCTGTAGGGAATGTGTAACTTCAACCTCAGCAGCTGTACTTGTGTTTGTAGCATAACCCCATGCTCAAGTATTTGCAGGATCAGGCTTTATGTGTAAGTACTGAAGCGTAGTTCAGTGGTGTGTTGGATGGTGTTCAGAGATTGCTGAAAACGGTGCATTAAATAGCACTTTGAATTGCAAAGTACTGGTTCAGTTTTGTCTATGAGAATGATAACACTTATTATCTGATTGTTCCCTGTGCAAATCTCACCTCAGGAAAAATTAAATTATGTTTGAATTCAGCTAAAGCAAAGTATATCATTATTTTCTTTCGTTATTAAAAGGGATTTTTACTGTTTGTTTGTTAAAACTGAAGCAGCTGCCATGTTAGAGCCTTAGATGATTTAAAAGTAAATACAGAGGCAGAGCCATTTACAGTACAATTGGCTTGTTTAAGGATTTAATTCCTCTTGTTGGCTTCGTCATATTACCAAATTATGTTTTCAGCTCCCCTCCCCTTTTAAATTCTTTCTTCTTTTTGTTATCAGCAGAATTGAAGCTGCTTATCAGTAACCACGACAACCAGGATAAATACTTGTTTTAAAGCTGATGCACATTCAACCTGAATGGTCCACATGACCCAGAACATTCAAGAGGACAGGCAGCATGTGCTCCCTTCTACAGTCAATCTCCCCCTTCCCCCCATCTCCATCTGCTTTAGAAAGCTAATAGGGCAGTTTAAAAACCTTTTATATCAGAGCGGTTTTCTGTAGCCGTCCATGGTTGTTTGGGCATAGGTTGGCCTGCGCCTGTGACCTGAGGAGTAAGGAGAGAAGGAAATTTGGGAGGCAGGGAGATGATTTCCCAGCCACATCCCCAGCGCTGGCTTGCTTTTCTCGGGCTCCTCCAGCTGTTGTCACGGCAGTCACCTGTGTGCAGGGGGAGGGTGAACTGCTGCTCTGCCAACCCTTCGTGAAGGGGAACGTAATCCCAGCTGGGCAGCAGCTAAATAAAATGAAGGAGTGACTGGAATTGTGCGGGACAGGGGAAATTGTTGTGGTAGGAGAGAAGCCTCCACACAGACGCACCTGGTCCATGCCCTGTCTCTGGTGGAGGCAGGCAGGCTGGCTGGGGTGGCCAGAAACAGTCACTTCGCTTTCGAGGAAACTTACGGATCTCTCACCCAGAAATTTCCCAACAAGAATTTCTGCCTGGCCTGTTTGCTCTCTCCCTTGCTCTCTAAGTTGCTTGATACTGTAGAATAAATCCTTTAAGCTCGCTCTGTCTCAGTTTCTCTCTCTGTGTAATGGGGATAATAATTTTTACTCATCTCCATAAAGCAGTTTGAGGCCTGTGGATGGAAGAGTTATATAAAAGCTGGAAATGACGATTGTCAGTCGCTCTTCTTTTGAGTCTAGAAACACCTCATAAGGTTTATGAGGCACTTCCTAAGGCGCAGGAGGATCCTGGGAGTGCGAGGTTGGAGCTGCAGTTATGAGAAGCTGAATATAGGATTAGGGTCTGAAAAAGGATGTGGAATGCCTGGTTGGAAACTTTTTCAGTATTAAATTTCTTTCGTCATCTTCAAAAATTGGATTTAGAATTTGAATTTCCAGTGATTTAGCGAGATAAATATTATAGAAGATTTGATTATATGGACATACTGTCAGCCATCGATCAACATACTTGGGTTTGTCCCCATTAAGTAGGAGTAGAACAACTCTGATCCAAATAACCGAGTGTAAAATATTCTTCAGCCATGTGCTTTAAGTATGTATTAGTGGTGCTTTTTTCTTTTTTTTTAATGACTTTTTGCTGTTCAGTTGAACATCAGTTTCAATCTCCAGTAGATTTGTAAGTACTCTCTTTCTTTCAAATGTTAAACTAATCTTAGGAATTCTCTGAAAGGCTGATGCTCTGCTGGCACTGTGACAGAAAACGGAGGGCTGGGGAAGTGGCACGAAATTCTGAGAATTAGCTCTGTCTCCTCCTTAAAAGGGGAGAAATATCTGACACATGCAGAAAGGCTGCACATTTTATTCTTGATATTGGCAGAAATTACTTTTGCCTTTTGATCAATTTAAAAGCAGAATCAGGCAGGCAAACGTCCATGTCAGAATTACAGGCAACTTGTTAACATCATCATTATCTGGTAAACATAAATGTAATCACTGTGTTCGTATCCTGCAACACGTTGCCTTTGTTCTTGATTGCATTAGCATTCAAATAGAGGGGGGTTCTCAAAGCAAGGATGAGTAGCACGGGTCCTGCCAACAAAGAGGTATCCCTGTTGTGTCAATAATTTACCCAAATTTATTTAAAACCAAAACCACAGATTTCCTGTCCCATCTCACATGGCTAAATCATTACTGTATTTGCATTTATCTGTGAGAGAAATATGATTCTTAGATTAATATTTTTAGGTCTTGTGATTAATTAGCCAGCTGAGGCACACCAAGTGGCTTTACTAGAGAGAATAAAGACCGTGGGAATGAAAAGGCAGAGTGGATTGAAAGAGAGTGGATCGGTGTGCTAGAACATGCCTTGTGACAGTGATGCAGCTACCTGACCTCCTCAGCTGTTGCTCCTAGTCCACAGCAGATTCCTGCTGTGGGGTGTGGGTTCCTACTGTGGTTCTTAGCCTTGTGTCTGCAGAAAGAATTTGGTGTGAGAACTGGTCAGGCAAGGAGCCAGCCATAATCCTCCCATGAAGGTTATTTCACTGGGAGAGTTATCCTTTCCCACACAGGAGTACCGAGAGGTGTAGGTGATGATTGTCATTGCCTCCTAGCCACCTGCAGTTATCTGGGAAGTTTTGGAGGTGTTTGGCAGATTATAGCTGGACTGTGATACGGGAAAGTGTTCTCATTGCATCATTCCTCTTAAAGATTCCTCTTAAAGATCTTGAGGTCGTAAAGACCCAGTTTCTTCTTCTTCCTTGTGGTTTCTCTTTCATTGTTCAGCCATTTCTTTTGCTTTTGGATCTTTTGAGAGGTTCAGGGTTTTTGAGTAGTTGTGTGCTAAGTTCATTTCTGTCTGCTGAAATCTGTGCTCTCTCTCTTTGGGTTTTTATTAGAACGGGCAGCTCTGAGCTGTGCAGAGCCTGTCTGACCTTCAGTCATTGGTTTTTGAAGGGTCAGCTACACATCTTTGCTTCATCTACACCTGTGTTCTCATGCCCATACTGCAGAAAGTCGTTGCCAGAGGAGTAGAACAAGAGAAGAACTAGATCTTAAGAGCTGAAGGGTCTTGGGAGGTCAGTGACACCTGAACACTGCCCAGCAATAGTCAGGAGACCTCCCATCTTGGGGGTCACAGCCATGTTCATTCAGCACCGCTAACCTTGCCATTCCCAGTCCTTCCAGACATCCAGATGCATCCTCCATTGCCTCTGTTTCTCCTGAATATTGATGATAATGGTCAAAGCCATGCATACAAGCAATGATAAACTAATTGTGATATGTGAATCCTCTGGGAGACCCCCTTAGTAACTGAGGGTAATCAAAGACGGCAGAGGAGCAAGGGCACTGTGCAGGAGAGGAGTCTCATGGACAGAGCCCTGCAACTTCCTTCATTTTCTCTCTGTATTCCAAATAACTCCCTTGCTCAATTTGCTACCCACACACCAAAGCATTGTCCCATTTTATCTGGTTCCCCTGATACTTCCATTGCTTATCTTATGAAGATCTGTGTCAACATTTATCAAAACAAATGGCAAGCCTGGGACCTTTTAAGTAGTTTTTTTAGTTAATAAAACCAATCTTCTACTTCTCTTATGTTAAAAGTACATTATCTTTTTATTACAAACTCTCTACAGCTCTGTCTGTTTTCCTTCTTGGCAATTTCATGACTGCTCCAGTTGATTGCTGTATGGAGAATTACAAAATCATTAAGGGTGGGGTTTTACCAGCTGACTTACAGTACAAGCCATTTCTCAAAATAACCACAACAGTGCAATACTGATGTGTAATTTACGTCACAGTGTGTTTTTATGAAATAGTTTGTGGCTTATTCATTTAGATTTAGAACTGAATATCTCTTCTCTCGCTTTTTAATCAAGCCTGCTTTTTTTTGGTGTTTTTTTCCTTTTTTTTTTGTACTTTTTAATATTTTCCACTCCAAGGCTTGGCTTTCCTCCAACTTACCAGCTACATTAAGGAGGAAAAAATTGATTTTTTTTCTTTTTTTTTTCTTTGCCTGCAGTTTAACTGCAAATGTGTTTCTCCTTCGATGTATACGTTTCTGTTAACTACCTCAGAAGAGATGGTAGATTTGTGGTAGAATATATTGCACAGAGGTAGAGCAGAGAATTGATGAGAGATGTAAAAGTTTGGGATTTCAAACCATACAAAGCAAGTGTTTCTATTTAGCCTTCTGCTCTGGTACATTTCCTTTTTAAAAATTACTTTCTGTATAATGTCTTGTAATTAGAACAGGAAATCATTGAGTAACTGTAAGAAGAAAAAGAGCACTTAAACTGAAAAGAAATTTACCTTCTGAGAAATTAAGTTCACGGGTTTTTTTCCTTTAATTTTTTTTTTCTTCCCATCACATTACCAGGTTGTTAATGATAGCAACAGATGTACAGACCCTTATCTGTATCATTGTTCTGCTTGTGTTTTCGGGGGACGAAAAAAAGTCGTTTTCAGTAATACAAAAAATGAATGGACAGAAAATGGGAAAAGCCTAATTACAAAAAATATTCTGTGTCACAACAGAGTAGCAATTAAATTGAAACTTCAATATAATTATCAATAACAGTCGAGCCTGGAAGGGTGCCAGGCGTGTAAAGTTGGTGCTCAGCCTTTATGTGGTTGCTAGGAGCACGGCAAAAAGTATAAAGCTTAGAGAAAGGAATGTCTAATGTAATAAAGTAACAGAAGGTAGCATAAATCATTGTGAGAGCAGTTCATATTGACATTATTTTACTTAAATTGGGTCGAAACTAGACATTTAGTCTTACAAGAGGCACAAATTCATATTTCTTCTGCAGGAATAACTCTGTGCTTTCTGGGAAGAAGTGGAGTGTGCTTTCATAGCACCAGCCTCGTACATATTTGGAATCTTTTAAGCAAAAATCTTTAAATGTTTGTTTCTGTTGGCATCCAAATGCATTTGCACTAATACGATTAAAAGAACTAAAGGGCAAAATACTTGGCAGCTTTTGCAGTTGAGGTAATTAGGTACAGGAAGGAACATGCATAGTTTTTCCATCAAGCTCTATAAAATCCTGGTGTGAAGGTCTTTTTACAGAAAAAAAATGCTTACTGATGTTGAGGGTAGATTATGGCAGTTAGCAATAACATTATAGGCTGATGTTTCTGAAACAAGCAAACAAAAAGCATGTTACAGTTTTGTATTTCTCTGCTCTCTCTGTAAATAGTTTTGGCTCTAGATGGATTTGTTAGGAATTCGGGCTTTTAACAGGCTTTATTTTTTTTTTTTTCTTTTGGGGCATTTAATTGTCTTGCCTTACATATTAAAAATGGTTGTGCTGATTTGAAAAGTCAGTTCTTGCATAGATTCATTGTGTTTGGCATTTCATGCATCTCTTACTTACAAAGACAACTTGAAGAACATGTAATCCAACATAAATGCCAGGCTGTGCCAAATCCCAGCTCTCTTTACCCCTCACAAAGGGAACTGTTGGATTACATCTATGCATATATAGGCAGTGCTCAGAAGGCAGGGGTGGAACCTTGCTTCCTAATTACAGTTTCTCTGTTTTCAGCCCTGAAATATAAAAATAAATGAGAAGTTGACGTTGGAGGGGGTTATTAAACCATACAATTATGATATAAGCATAGGATTAGAGTAATTTCAGTTGAGCCTTACAAGCAGAATACTGTAGGTATTATCTTTTACCATGTTCTGTCTGTTGAAGCTAAAATGAGATTCAGAATTACAGCATCTTGATTCCTTAATACCTCAGTTGTATGTTTTTAGAAAGCATGTTGTTTTTCTTAATTTTAATGGAATGTGATCCACACTTTGAGCTCTACTTCTCCTAAGAGTAAATGCTTTCTGATCATATTTTTGAAAAATACTCAGCAAGATTCACTAAGCCCACCATTAAATGGCACGTGTTAGATTTTGATAGAAGAAAAAAATAGTCGTTCTTTGGGCTTGCATTTTATTAGGGATTGATCTGCTTTGATTTCTCTTTTCTCATGTGGGCGTGGTTGAGAAAAAAATCTTTGTTCCAGGAACATTGTGTTTGTCTTTCACTAAACAAATCTTCAGTTTATTCAGCCTTTGTTCATTCTTAGATGTATCTATTGAACCTGGAGTGAAAAAGGAAAGGAAATAAATGCATCATAAAGTAGTCACTGGAGTTGCACAAGCATGTATGGAAGTGATCCTGTAAAAAATGACTTGGTTTTAATTTATGCCAGGGGGTTTGAGTTAAGTCGTCAGTTGTCAGGGGTACAAAGTTTGTGTAATTCTGCACAGGGACTTACAGCACATTTGTCTAGAAACTAATGGTTTACTACAAAGGCACGTGGGACATACATTTATATACACCCTGTTTAAAAAGCTGACCACATCCTGGCATAAGAAAAGTGCTGTTAGATCGACAGATTCAGCTCACCGCTATCTACACAAAGGTATAAAGTAGTAATAACTGTCAGGCAGGCGTACGTGAAACTCCCGAAGGAGCTAAAGGACAGATCATGTGCTTGTTAATTCCTAGAACAGTTTTCCTGATCTGATTTTTAGAGTTTCCTAATAAAGAAGAGAGAGCCTTATTCCCAGGAGCAATTGGCTCAATTGTGCTGTTGTGTAGACTTATGGGATACTTGTTGAAACAAAGAAAAGCATGACCACATCCTTATTGACCAAAAGAGGTTTTAGGGCCATCAGTTTTATTTTCTTAGAAAAGTGATGTTGATGCTGTTTACCAAAATGCATTACTCTTACTTTTTTTTTTTTTTAGGAGGTACTGTTTTATCTCCTCACCTGTGTCAGGATAGTGGTGAGAGTTCTGAGTTTTTAAAAGTGATGACTTTCAGGAGCTGTGCTTGTAAAGACGGTACTTCGCAAGTCTGTCTGCCATGTTGATTTTTTTTTTTACAGCATAGCATTCATCTGCAGTGATGACATTCTAGGTGATACATCTGCTTTCAGAAACTTCTTAAAATTTAGCCTTTTGTGTGTCAACATTTCCATTGCCTCACGCGAATCTAGACGAGTTGTGCCATCGTATTTAGTTGGGGAGAACTGATCTGACATTTCTTTCAATGTCTAAAGTGATTTTTACTGTAAGAATAAGAATGATGATTTCAGTATTGGTGATGGGATTAAATAGTAAACCTTTTGTCTCTGGCAGAAGAAATAGCTGAGTTATTCAGTTATCAGAGTACAGGAGAAAATGTAAAGTGAATGCTCTTGCTTTGTCTTCATTGGCATGCGTGGAGAGCCATGTTCGGTTACATCCCTGAGGAGATAATGAGCATAAAAAGAAGTGCTGTTAAGTACTGGCTGCATACCTGCAAATGAGTAATTTCTCATGTTTGCATCCCTAGTTGGGTTTTTTTTTCTCTTAGGTTTCCTCCTGGTTGTATGATGACACTTGACTGTGATATTTCAAAATCTGCCACCTTCATATATAATATCATCTAAACTGTGGAGGAATGGAAAGGTCTGAGCTCTAGATTGCTTTGTATTTTGAACCCAGCAGCACAAGCTGTTTGAAAATTCATTTGCTCATTGTGCTCTCTAGGAGTCCTGCTGCATTTGCAGTTAATGTGAAGAAAGTTGTTTCCACCTGTTGGGGTTTAGCATCAATGACCAGGTCAGATAAGCCCACCTCCCTAGCCCAGGGGCCCTTTGGTAGTGGCCAGTGTCAGGTACTTAAGAGGAGAGTTAATAGCTGTATGCTCTGAGGCTTGTATATTATTATTTTTTGAAGACATTAGCTGATGTAAACTTGAGTGCAGTAAAGCTGTATGGGGAACTGAGTAAAAATTACAGATAATATTTCTATCAAAGCAGCCAAGTTGGCAAAGTATGGAGAACACTTTGATTCAGGCCCTTGGCCAGCTTCTGCAGAGCAATGTTTTCTTGCTCATCCAGGTAGTGCTTGTGAGTAAGCATGGGAAAAAGGCAGAAAATAAGCTGTTTTAATAAACTTCCTTTAAATTTCTATTTTTAACCTTTCTTTCCAAACCCACTGTGCTATACAAGATAGGTCTTGAGAAGAGACTGAACTTATGGGTTTTCTGAAGTACTTGAGTTACAGCTCTTGTTTTGTATTTTTCTGACGTAATAAGAGGAATTTTTTTTCTTTTCTTCCAGGTGAGGATGATGAAGATTCAAACCTGTTAATTCTCAGCTACCCACAGTACTGTCGATATCGTTCCATGTTAAAGCGCATCCAGGACAAGCCCTCTTCAATACTAACAGACCAGTTTGTTTTAGCCCTTGGAGGCATTGCAGTAACAAGCAAAAACCCCCAAATCTTCTATTGTCGGGATACATTTGATCATCCTACCCTAATAGAAAATGAAAGTATATGTGATGAGTTTGGTAAGTCACGTTTCAGCTATTTTCTTTTTCTTACAAGTAAACACATTTCTCTTCTTTTTAAGTGTCCACTGATTTCCAAAGGGAAAATGTGATTCCTTTGAAGTGAACCAATGCTATTTATGATTGAAGTGTTAAGTACCAAATATGCTCTTTCTTCTGAGATTGAAGGCTTCTAGCCCCTAGTAATCTCAGTATTGCAACTTGAGTTTATCACTATCAAAGATAATGTTACATGGGTGGAGTGTGTAGCACAGTGACTTGGTAGTAATGAAATGATACCTTGCCTGGGTTTGAAGTTCATCTATCTTAACCATTTGCCTTTAGCCTGTGTGTTTCCAGAAGCTTTACAGCATGTGTTAGTTTTTTTAGTCATTGTTGGTGCAATATGTTAAAAAATGCTAAATAGGAAGGAGTCCTGGCACACCCCATTGCTGTTGCAGAGCACTCAGCAGCCATGCTCCCAGAGCCCTGTCTGTACAAGTGTCAGCTGTAGCTGCTGTGTTTCTCCCTGTTTATCTGAACTGCGGCACCCTGGCTTTGAGCTTGGTGCCCAGCTCAGGCCTTGTTGTGTTGGCAGAGAAACACTGACTCATCCAGTGGCATTGGGGCATTTTGTAAGGTAGTGCTCCTCTGCTGCAGATGAGATCCTTCCTCACATGGTGTTGTCACTGGAGCACATGGCTGCTGGATATAGTTTTAGTTTTGTGCTGTCAAGATTTTTCAGAATCAGGCCCAAACTGTCAAGTCTGCTCACACTCACACAAAACATTACAGGCTTTGAATGAACTATGAATAAAGGTGTTCGTTGCTCTTAGGGGCTGGAGGTGGTGAAAAAATGAATGAAATGCCCTGGAAGTTTGGTCCAATAACACAATAGTATCATGTTGGTCTTTATTTACTCTGAGCTCAAGCTCTGAATATAAAGTTCAGTTTTAATTGACTCTCCTTTTTATATAGGAGAGGTTATTTCAGGCTTGAAGGCATTTGATGAGCCTACCATCTGCTTTCTGTGGAGTATTTTATTCAGGGTCATTCCTTGATTACAGGTTTGTTGAAATAGTTGGATCCATAATGTAAGTGTATCATGGAATATTAGTAATAGATGAATCAGAGAGATGTGGAGTGATGCAGAAACTACGCTTAGTGAACCATAGCAAGTGCTTTGTTCAGTCTCTGAAAGCAAACTATGCCATTCTCTTGACCTTTGCGAGGCAATTATCTCATTATCAGACCAGAGCCACAGAAATCTTAGCCATAGAAATTAATAATGTGTATTTAAAATGTAGTTTGGTTTAAGAAGCAGATTTTTTAAAATCCCTATTAGAAAAAAAAAACAAACCACAAAAAAACCCAAAAAACTATTGTTTAAGAATATTTCTTATGAAAATAATGATGTGAAACTTGCAAGCCCTGCTGTTGTAAGAAGAAAAAACTGGCCAATGTGTGGTGCCATATCTCTATTGCAAAATGTATGGTGTCAATTATACTACCTTTGCTGAAGACAACAGGCAAAGTACTATGTTATCCTTTTCTTTGCTGGCAGGACAATAAAATGTACAACACTTCGTTGTACAAACAGTTTACATTGATATCATGTAGATTGATGTCACATGTGGAAAGTGATGACTGCTAAGGCTAAACAGAGGCAGGGTGGTACAGTAGATAAATGGATTACTCTAAGACACTGGTATTTATCAGTCAAATCTGAGGGGATACCAGGTTACAGAAATGTGACTAAAATTCTGAAAAGGTGTCTATAAGGAGATCCAGAAACATTTAATTTGAAGGTCTTGGCTGTTTGTTACCCTCCAAATGAAATAAGCGTGCAGAAGGAACAAGATAAGAGTGTGTATTTCACCGTTTTTACCTGAAATTCTCCTAACTCTAAAGCAAATACGAAATTTGGGAAATACATTCTACTGATGTCTTTATATGGGAAGCACTGGAGCACTGTTTTCTGATATGGATGCCAAGTCTTTAGAAGCATTGCTTTTGGGGCAAGTCTTAAACATTCTCTGTACATTGCAGTACTGGGCAACAGATACAGCATGTCACAAGTGAGACACCAGAAACACCTCTACAGAGAGCCCCAGTGTGTAAGCTGTTGTTCTGGTTAGGCAGTTTTAATAGAGAGAAGTGTTTTTCCAGGAAATATTCTCTCTACTTTCATTACAGATTTATAACAAAAAAAAATTTTGTTGAGCTCTACCTTCTCATACTTCTTGCCTATTTTTCCCTCTTCTATAGGGTTTTGGAAAAATACATAAAGCAGGAAATGAGAAAGAAAAATAAAGTTTTGTTGACAATAAATAATGTTGTTTTGGTGTGGGACTTTTTAAAGGAGATGTATGTAAATGCTGTTTGTGAGCTCCCACAGATAAGGGCCAGAAGGGATGCTGTGATGCTTTGGGCGGTCCCATGTGGATGTTTTATGTTTCCATAGAGCTTCTGTAGGGCTCAGGCTGTGCTGAGCTTCCCCTCCAGCTTCAGCTTGGGCTGCCACAGCTACCTGTGCTTGCTGCCTGTGCACTGTTCTATGGCACGTGCCCGAGTGGTTTGGGCAGGAGTATTCAGAACCAGTTTTCTTGCGCAGTCCTTCTCTGATTCTCCTCTGACTTGGTTCAGCATGCCACAGCATCCCATCTAGGCGGCCACTGGAGAAATGGACTGCTGAATGGGCTCAGCAGCTGGAAGGCTCAAACATTTGCATCTATTTCTTTGGAGCCTGCCGGAGAAGGACTTGCTCTCCATTTACGGAGGAAAAGACTGCTGTGAGTGGGAAGCCTCCTGCTCTCATTCTTGTTGATACAACTACTGATTAGTTAATCCAACTGCCTTGGAGCATTCCCCTTCAGAATGCAAATAGGCTCAAAAACTTGCTTCTGTTCAGAAAGCAGAAGACATAAACCATGCTTGGATGTCTTGATAGCCCAAGTTCATGGCTATGACCGCAGTCAGACCGTACATGTATCCCCCTCCTGAAATAAGAGCAATTAGAGGTCCTCAACAGCGTGAAGCAGTCCAGGTGGATAATGAAGTGAACAATGAAAATGAGCAATTCATTTCCCTTCAACTCGAAACATGTTTCAAAATCTGTTTCTTTTGTCAACCTCTGGGGTTACTGTTACTGAATAACTTTTGTAAATGCATATAATTTACTGGTATCTGCTGTGTGGTCATACATGCTGCAAGAGAGAAGGAATGAAAAAATACAGTTCCTGATAATTTTCATTACAGACCAAAATGATTTAGCTGGAGGCAAAGCTGCCTGTGAGTGTTCAGAAGGTGTATCTGGAGATCACTGGGTGTAAATCAGTGTGCACTTGTTGCTAGAGCAGCACGCGTCCTCTGTGTTTGCATGTCCGAGGAAGGTGACTTCCGCTGCCAGGCTTGTGCCAGCTCCATGGCATGGAGTGGCTTCCAGGGCACATCAGTGAGCCTGGGTCCTTCTGTGATCCAGCTGTGGTCTGGGTGATGGTGGGTTTCTACAGCTCCATCAGCTTCACTAGGTGAAAATCTTGCGCAGAAGGATTTTTAATGGTGCTTTGCTAGATAAATATTATAAATCCTGCCTGCTAAGGATGAACCCAAGGGCTGTCTTTCATTTTGTGAGCATGGCGTTGTTTTTTCTATAAAAAGGAGTGTGAGAGACAACTGAATACCTTGTATCTTCTCGTTTTTTAAAATCTGTTTGGTAAATTTTAAATCACTCTGGATTATTTTTATAGTATGCTGGGTCCAATATGCCATTAAACAAGCTGTTTGGTCCCCAGGGTACTGTAAACATGTTCACCCCCAAAAGACGGTTAAAAGATTTTGGGTTTGCATGTAAAAGCCAATTTTTTAATGAAACATTTCATATCAAAAAGTGAGAGAACTACAACCTACTGTGGTATAAATATAGTTTTTTCTTCGAAAAATTAACATGCCATAACATGAGCAATGCAAAGGAAAACTGCTTATTGAAAAAAAACTACGTGTAAAAGGGCATTGCAGGCCCCACTTACCTCCTCTCCCCATCCCCCAAGCCAAACTTAACAATACATCGCTTGCTAGGGGAAAAGTTATCTACATTAAAATGCAAACCTCAAAACCGTCAACAACTCATCTCTCCCTGTGAAACAATGAAGAAAGCAGTTTGTCTCACTTCCAGGGCTGGCAGGGAGTGGTTAGGAATGAGGGGTGACTTACCAGTCCTCCCAGCTGCTGAAGTTTCTGAGCTAACAATTTCAGAAGGACTTATCCTCCTTCTTGTCATTGACCAGGGAAGCCATGAAAAGGCACTGCTGTGAAGGAGAAAGGACTTTTTAGGGATGGGTCATGTGCCAGAAAAATTCTGTGGCATGAAAGCTGGTGACTTCGGCGTATAGCGTGGTACCATCAGTCCTAGTATAGCTGAAATTTGGTCTTTGCTCTCATTACGCATCTTAGTTTATGGAAGTTTGTGACTCACAGATAAAATCAGTTGTTTAGGGGAAGAACATAACAAAGTAAAACCTTGGCAGGGAATGAGACTTTTAACCAAAAAAAAAAATAAGATGGAAGAATGTTTCCAGTATAAATGAAATACAGTTTTCCTGTTGGTGACTTATTTGTGTGAGTCAAAGAGTCAAAGTTGGCTTTTCTTTTTAAACTAGCTCTAGTACAAAAATTGTACTTGGGCCTGACTGAGTTGGTTTTTAATGTTTTTGGGCTGATGTAAAGTATCAGCATTGTTGCTGTTGTCTGTTTTGGCTACCTGCAGGATAATTTGTTTCAGTGAAATTCAGAAAAACCTGAAGTTTCCGTATAGAAGCTTCAGGCTTCTTTGTTTTAATACAGATGTGATATTAGAGCGGGATTGGTGTTAGTGCTCTTCTGCAAAGACTAGAATGTTTAAAGCATTTAGAACTGAAATAGGAGGATTATGGAGACTTTTTATTAGTGTGGATACTGGGACCTCCTTAGATGGAGCTTTACAGTGGCATCTCCAACAGTCTGAAAAATATGCAAATTTTTTCTGAGGTCCTGGGCAGGGTGGCTTAGCTAAATATTTCAAATTTTAGGTCTCTCAAAACAAAAACAGGACATAGCTGGAGGGGAAGTAATGATTAATGAATAATAGTGCTATATACAATGTAGATAAATGTACATTTCCTCTTCCCTCCCACCCCACCTCTACAAACATAAGCTTTTAGCTTGAAAAAGCAAATCTGGAAATGTTCTGGATTCTGGTCAGACTTCTTTCTTATTTTGTTAATTCAACTGTAGAGCAAGATATTAATGATCCCCAGATGTTGTTTATAATGATTGACTTTTCAGTTGTAAAAAAATACTTGGGTTTTTTTTTAAACAATTGATATTTTCTAGTGTGCTTTGCAGCGTTTGAGTAAAATGTCTGAAGGCAGAGCTGTTTATGTGCCCAACATAATTGCTTCTGTTAAGTGATTTCTTCATTCTTAACATTTTTAGCTCTAATTGCTTTTTCCCCTTACATCTAAAAATAAATATTTGCAAGTTTTGCATTCTGTCACTCATTGAAATGCATAAAATATTTGTATACTCAAAGCAAAAAGGCACTGATAAGGGGTCACATTCTGCCTTTCTTAGTGGCGTAAATCCAACATATCTCGACCCACTTCTGTGGCTGTTACTCAAGATTTTCACCAGTTAACCAAGGACAGAATCTCACCCAACGTTAACAGCAAGCTGTTAAGTGAACATAAGTAATGTGTAGTAAAGTAAGATAAAATACCTTCCTGTCTGCAAGAACTTCAATAGAAACAAATGCTGTTAAGTTCTACTCCTTCTTATTTATTTTTTTTAGTGCATTTTCACTAGCTACTGTAGTTGTAACCAGGATAAATACTAAAATAGATTATTTTTCACTACATAATCAAAACTCCCTTATGGAGAGCACTAGATTTTATGTGGGCTGCATGTTCCTGCTGCCCTCAGGAAGGCAGCAGATGCTGAGTGGAGGGGCAGGTGCTGCCTGAAAAGCTGCTTCTGCCCGTTCCCTCGGGCCCGTCGGCATCCGTTCTCAGCCAGGGCTGGTGGTGGCTGTCAGCCCTGCACAGAGGAGCAGGGGAGCTGCCCGAGAAGCTTGTGGCAACCGCCGGTGTCACTGCGAGAGCACGGCTCCCGTGGGAGGGTGCTTGGGAATTTGGTATAACTCCTTACTTCCTCAGGTGCCCCGGGGTAGCAGTCTGGGAGAGAGGGGGGCTTGTGTCATGTGCCTGCGGTGACTGCATGTGGCCATGACCAGCTGCTTGAGAAGCATCAGGGCTGTGAACCATGGGGTATGGCCTGGGCTGGGACAGCCCTGATTTTGGGGCTCTCATGGGACAGGAGGTGAGATATCCTCCCTCCTGCAAGTGCCCATGGCAGAGGGCACTGGGTGTGCCAACGGCTTCTTTTTAATTTTTAACTTAGTGACTGTGGGGATGGTATTGTGGGGTTTACATGTTTTACCAGCTACAGTTCGGCAGAGAATCAATGCGTAGTTCCAGCAAACTGGAAGTGAGCTGCTCTTCTGTGCCTGATAAATGTACCTCATCAGATGCGTTTTGTCATCTATTACACAAATGTCCCTTATATTGGTGTCCGTTCAATAAATGATTGTGGGTGTACATTACTAATTACTCCTATATAAGATTCCAACTGGATGGCTGGTATTACAGTTCAGGTACCAAAATCATGTTTTGTCGTCACAGTGAAAAGTCAGCCAGGCTGTGTTCATTGTGCGTGTGAGTCATGTCCATCATAGATGGTCTCATTTCTGGAGCTATCTATTTTGCCTAATATGCCTTCAGTAGCACATCCTTGTTTGACTGTTCCCCTGGTTTCGGTGCCTCCCGTGGACCACCAGGCCTGCCCAGACTTCGGAGCTGTGTCACAGAACTCTGGGCTGGCTGGCATCCCCAAGTCTCATGAGCAGCATCCTTGAGGCCAGGGCTGAGCAGTGGCAGGGAGCAGGGGAGACTGTTATGGCCAGGGAAGGGCCCACATTCCTGTACAATGGAAAAGTGAAGTGGTTTATGTCAGAATATGGTCACATTCTTCTGATTAAACCCACTCAAAAAAGACAACATTGTAATATTTTCCAATGACTGTTTATCATGAATTACGTCAGCCTTAGTTTAAATTGCTATTATTTCTCCTTAATGCTTCTTGGTGCCTGCATAATTTACAGCATTGGCAGCTGTGGGACTATGAAATAACCTTTCACAACCACCATACAATAGTAAAGAACATGAAGTTTTTGTTGTTAATTATTATGGGACTCCTTTAACTTTTTTACAAAGTGACATAAAATATTGTTGAGGTATTTATGGTTAAAGCTACTTTTACGTGGATCTATTTTGCTTCTGGCTAGTTCTTAACTAAAGCAGTCATTTGTGGTTATTATGCCTAGGGAGATATTATGTCAGAACTGGTTTAAGAGTATTATTATGTATCACATGTCATATATTACATGTCAGCACTTGAGGCTGTCTTTCAATAAAAACAAATGTAATTTTAGTTAATGGTCTTTTAGGTATAGGCCATTTGTAAACTTACCTGAGTTCATTTGAAGGTATACTAAAAAGCTTTGTTCTCTGGGAGTGCACTTGGATAATTTCATTTTGGCTTGAGATGGAATTTCCAAAATATTTGTCGTTATTTCAATCAGAGGGTCCTGCCTCTAAAAAGCAAATAGTTTCCCAATACCGAAGTTAATGTACACATTTTAAGGAGCTGTAACTGTTACTCATTACTTTGTTTACTTTTGCCCCCTTTGGAGCTCACGCTTCCCAGGTTCCCTACTGGTCAGGCTGATAGTAGTATCCCAGGCAACTAAGCCACCTAATGATGATACTTCACTGTGCTGCTTACATGAATAGCTCATACCTTCTATGTAATCCGTGGGTGAAGGGGGGGAGAAATTAGAGGTTGAAGGTGAGTTTTGGGTTTCCTTGAAGTTGCATTTCAAATTTGGAAAATGCAAACCTACACAAAGCAAACTTCGAATTAGTGTGTCATTCCTCTTGGTTCCAAATACTATGCATATTTTCCAGTACTTACTTATTTAAAGCAAGAAATGAAGCATATAGGGTGTGCCAGAAAGTTTACACAAAGAATGAAAACACATAAATGACTCATGAGAACTTTTTCTGTGGGTTCTTTTTTTTGTTGTTGTTCTTAATGCGTAATTATTTAATTACTGGTAGGAAAAGAAAAAAAAAATAATTTCTTTCTTTCTTCCCCGTTTTTTCTCTCCCCTCAATCTGTGCTTGAGCACCATAAAAGCCTCTATTTGTCTCTAGTTGCATTTTCCTCCCCGGGATTGCTGGTTTTGGTAACTCTATTGTAAGAAACTGAAACTCGGCTGGGCAAAAAAAATCAGTTTCTGTCCCCTCATAAATGCTTGAGCTGAAGATGTGAAGATGCAAACATGAAACTAGAAAAGCAAGCAAAGAGCCGGGTGAGGATTTTGTGTGTTGCTAAGGTGAAATTTAATAAGGGGAACATAAAATGGACCTAAACTTGCCTGGATGCCATGAGATTTTTTGATATTAAGCAGCATGCTTGATTTCCCTGGAAATGAGTGAGCAATCTGAATTTAGAGTTGTTTGGCAGGGGGAGGGGGTGTTTCGTTCTCTTTTTCAATCAAAGGCATTTCACAAGCCGATTGCATGTGAAAGGGGAATCTATCATTATGTAAGAATGTAACAAACTTTTCCGTTTAATGAATGAATGTTAGGTATTTCAGGAGCCCATAAAAGATGGTAAAGGGGAGAGACAGAGCTGACGTCTTAGAGATTTTAATAAAGATTGAAGTTAGTAGTGAAAAGGTCAAAGTGCCATTTGTTGAGCCCCTGCTTCTGGCATGGTTTCAAAGCTCGCAGTGCTGACTGGGGGGCTGTGATGTGTGTTAATGAACAGTTGTGGCACTTAACTGAGATCATGGGTTGGTCACATGAATATATATAAAAGATATGAGTGAACATTTTCCGCTTTTGCAGCAGTTTGGCTCTTGGAAGGACTAAACAATTAAAAGAAATGTTTGAAATGTTTGAACACCACATTAAGTCCCCTAGTCTGTAAGGAAAATGAGCTATGAATAATAGAATACTGGTCTAGTTAAATATAGTTATTCAAAATTGTTTTTAGCTACAGATGTTATGCCATTTTAGAAACTTAGACTAAATAATGTCAGATCTTGTTTGCTTTTTTAGTATGTTATTCATTTATTGGGAAATTCAAAATTTAAAACAGCTGGGAAAGGGTTTGGTGTTCACTAAGTAATCTTTAAAATGTGTACATTTCAGACTTACTCTTGCAGTGCTGTTTAGAAATTACTGAATTGTATATTATAGTTATAAAGTTCTGTAAACATGCTCTACCATGTAGATGACAGGGAAACATGAAATGGGAAAATGAGATAATTCTGGAGCCAAATTTTGTGTGTTACAGACTTGATAAAACAGCAAATGGTTTTCTCAGTTTAAACAATTTGTAACTTTCCAGGAACGTGCGTGGATGTTATGAACAGTATGTCTAAAATAGCAGCAGAAAATAATGTTCATTCTCCTTTAATTCTCCCTTTGATGTTTATGTCAAAACGAAGGAGTTAATTTATCTAAGAATTTCACTGCGTGAGTTGGACTGTACAAAACCAATCATGTAGAAATAATAGACTACCATTGGAAGTGCTGTACTATTGCAGTTTTAATAGCTCTTCAGTTCTGCTCAACAATTAGTCCATACATTTTATAGCTGTGTCTTTAAGAAACTGGCACACTCAGCAAAATCACAGTAATTGGGAGATGATGCAATGTGGAGAGAAATCAGAGTAAGAAAATTAATTGAAAAATAGTGTTTTGTTTGGGTTTGTTTTCTTTTAAAATTTTAAACACTGCAGTAGTAATTGCTGGTGGGTGAGACTTCTGCAGAATTTAAATTCCACGTGGCCGAGTTTTTGTGAATTTGCTTTTAAATCAAATTGTAAAAGAGGCAAAATAGATCATTAAAATTCTTGCTATAGTTTTCTCTCTCTGAAATCAAGTGAGGGCATTAAGGGGGATCCAGAGTAGGGCTTTTTCTCTTTATTGACACTAGTGCTGTTTAAGTTCTCATTACCTGTCAGCATCTTTGTAAACCTGATCAGACATCGCAGACAATATGTGAATTAGTTAATCATTTATGAAAACAGCTGAAGAGACCTCAGCAGTCCCTCTTTGCTTGTGTCCATAGCCAGTGGATGCTGGTAGTTTCTTCCTAGGACCTTGTTTTTATGCGTAAGTACTGAAAATGAAGGCAAGTTTTAATAAAAGAAGTAGTGTTGATTTTTTTGCAGGTTTGTCATTGGCAATTACGACTTTTTAGTGGTTTTTTAGTTGATTTTTTGTCCATGGCAAGTGAAGCAGTGATAGTTTACATTTCTGTTGAAGTTTGGGCCTTCATTAGATATAAGTGTATCTTGGTCTTAGTGATCTGACAGGCATTTCTGTGTGCCTCAGGGTTGTTGTGTTGGTCTTAATGGCATAAATTACTTGGAGGTAATGATAGATAACCAACTGACTGGAGTAGGAGAGCAAACCTGGTTCTTAGATTAATAAGCAGGGGCATAGAGAGAAGAAATAGAGAGGTGTTACCACTGCTGCATCTAACACTAGAGGAAATCATTATCAACCCCCTAAGAGCTAACATTTTTGGTGAGTCAGTCAAATGATGATGGCTTGCTGCAAAAAGCGTGGTACAATTTCATGGAATAACTGCACTACTAATACTCAGATGTATTATTCTGAACTATGGGCTGTAGAGGAACATGGAAGAGCAGGAAGAGTTTTATTAGAGAGGTTTTTCCCTACTTCCGTCTTCGTGTCCGATTCTGATGCCCTTGCTTTGCGTATTGAAATACTGGACAGGGTTAAGGAAGGGCCCAAAAAGCAATTCATGGGACAGAAAACTTGCTTCTAAGTGAAAGACTAAAGAACATCAATCTATTTAGTGCACAGAGGAGAGGACTAACAAGGGGCTCAATCCCAGTCTGTTAGTATTTCCATTAGGAGACCTGTGGCACTAGAGGTCTCTGTAATTTGGCAAACAGACACATAGCAGGACCCCATGTTTCAAAGTGGAAGCAGATAAATTAATGGTGAAACTAAGGCACAATTACCTAGCAGCAAGGGGTAGTTAACCATGGGACCAACTTAGCTAGGAGTAGCATAGATTTGTTATTACTTGAATCCCTTAAATCAAGACTGATTTGCAAAAGACATGATCTTTACTCAAGGAAGAGATACTGTCTTCATCCAGTAGTTACTCTACTGTGTAGTCAGTATCTGCAGAAGGGAAACAAGGCACTAATGTTCTGCCAATTCTTTCTGGCCTTAAAAACTGTAACTTGATTAATATATGTAATTTTTAGCATTTGGGCCAGTAAAGGCTAGATTGTGCTGGATCTTGTGTCCATTATGCAATAAAACAAACTTTCAAAACAACTTGCTTGCACTCTTAATTAGATGAGGCAGAACTTTGCATCTGTTCTGTGTATGTGAGACTGAAGAACAGGATTGTGGAGGAATCTGGTGCATTAGGAGCTAAACATCAGTGTCTTCACTGATCCACATTGGTGGCTGTTAATAGCCCATGTCCAGTTTGTTCTCCTTACCTGTCTCAGAGCACTGACCGGGCAGTGTGTTCCTCTGCTCTGGTGTCTGGGGTTGGATCAGTCCCTTGCCTGTTCTCTGTTGGGGAGATCAGCTCACAGAGAATTTTAGGTCTATAGGTCTATTTTAGGCCACTTTTAGTAACTTCTACAAAGGGCTGTCTCCTCAGGTGAAGTATGGAAAATGTAACTCGGTAGCATCTCCTTTAAATGTGCGACAACACACTGCAAGGTCATCTGCAGACTTACAGTACTAACTTCATGAGTCTTCACTGATGGGTCCTTCACAGACACCTCCATTCACCTTACCTTTTTGTGTAATAGCTTTAAAGAGATGTTAATTAAAAAGAAGGTGTTAGCAACAAGTGGATAGTAGAAGGGAATGAATTTATTGGAAACCAGCGGTTTCAGGCCCACAGAAAGGGTAAGAGAATATGTGAAAACGCTAATGGTGATCATCCTGCTGACATGGGTGACATTCACAGATGGTGCTGCTGCTTCAACAGAGGTCCTGTGCGATCTTCTAGCTCTGTCGTCACCCTTCTGTGTTTCACTCTGGATTTGCAATGCAGTAGAAGTTGAACTCCTAGTGAAAAACAGCTCTTTGCTGTGGGGTGGCATGTTTACTTTAAGTAGGTGTTGATGATTCTACTTCTCACTTCGCTGATTAAATAACTGCCTTCACCTTCAAGTCTTACAAACCTCAGCTGAACTTTGCTGAGTTGAGCCTGTGTCCCATTACATACTTTCACAGAGGTAGAGCACAAGTTTGGAAGATGGAAAATATTGTTCCCAGGGTCTTGAGCAGCTCTTAGCTCAGAATACCATGTTCAAAATTAGCAGTATAGTTGCCCTCATTTTTTATAGCATCTCGATTTTGCAACGAACCATAATTGTTCTACTGATTTGCCAAAAAAATGATGGTTCTTCAGGGGGTTTTTGGTGCTGGTTGTTTTGAAAGGCAGCCTGTAATTAAGATGAATACATGTACATTGTGAATGTTTAGTTATGGCAGAGATGGTTTGTTATGAAACACCCCCCCCCCCCCCCAAAAAAAAATTACCTAGCTGCAAATCCTTGCAGTTACTTAGTTTAGAATTTAAGTCAATTTATGGAAGTCTGTGTTTACTGTCTTTAGAGCTTGATCATGACATTGGAATGTATTTTGGAAAAAAAGACCCTATAAAATGAAATCCACATTTATGGCTAAGGAGCACATAGCACTTAGGATCAGCAGTGAGACTACAGTATCTCTTTGAAGTGTAGCAAAGAGAAGTACTTGCTGGTGCTGTGTTTGGTTTAGAAGGTAGTGAATTGATACACTCCCTACATTCTAGCACTGTAACAGCAGCTGGACCCAACGCCATTAATTTCATGAAAATGTGGACCGTGAGATCCCAGTGACAGCAGTTAGAAGATAAAACTAGATCTGAAGCACTTCATTCAAAATAAAACTTTATTATAAAGTCAGGTCTCCTAAGATGCTGCTTTTGTGCTGCACTGCATGTGAGTAATCTGAATGACTCATCTGGCCTCTGACATACTGCAGCCATCAACATTCCCAGCCACGAGTGTTGCCCTTCATAAAGGAAATATCCTATTTTTGGTATGGCAATGTCCTCAGATTTAAAGAATTTTCCTCTTTTAAAGTGCTCATACAATTAATGCCTCATGCATGTATTCAACAATAGTTGCCTAGCAACCATCAGAAATATTCGGGAGAGCAAAGGAAGCCGAGATGAATGAGCAGTAACATCAGCTCCCATTTCAGGTGAGCTGGAGAAGGCATCAGAGCTGTGCTGACTGGGTCTAAGCTTGCAGATCCATGAAAATTGGACTGTGCCAAAGTAGGAAACACGAGCTCCAAATGGCACATCCAATGCAGAGGTGAGGTGGGTCGTGCAGCCAGAAGTGGTTGCAGGAGGCTGCAGTCAGCTGGGCTTTTGCAGTTTCAGAAGCCTAGACCAAAGCAATGTCACAATGGTTAAAATATATTATAGAAAGTCAACAAACACTCCTTAGTGGCTGAGGAAAGTTTTGTCACCTTGTCTTGCATTGCATCTGCAGCTAGAGAATGGTTGAGGTTCCTACTTCATTTGGTAGAAGCACTTGGGCATGGGTCTAAGCTGCAGGCAAACGCCTTGGTAGGGCTTGGCTCCAGCCCTTCCCTTGCATTGTCACCTGGTTCCCACTTCTTGTTGCATTTTAATTCTGGCATAACTTTTACCTCACAGGAGATTGTCTCATTCTACTGAGTCAAGTCCTTTATGCCTTTTTTAGCACTGGAAGATGGCATTTAAATGAAATGGAAATCTTTTCCACAGTAACAGCCCACAGCCACTATATGTCTGTTTGGATTTTGGTCTCTTTTTTTTCCCCTTTTTTTCTTCTTTTTTTTCATCAGAAAAGTTGAAATGAAATGCTTGATCTAGGATTGGAAGGATTGAATTTTATCATGGCTTGACATACTCTGAGGGCCAGCTCTGTCACAGTGCTAGTGTGGCCATGTCCTGTGCCTGTCCCCTTCTCTGGATGAGGTTTGGGCTGTTCCACAGTCTCCCTAGTGGTTGTACCATTGCAGCAGCTTGGGGAACTCAACGTGCAGTGTTCAAGCACAGGGCTTTGGGGCCCACGTTCAGTGGGACGTACTGTCTTGTCAAAACCATTTGAGATGGGAGTTTTAATCTGTAGAAGTATTATCAGTTGTTTTCTTTTCATTAGACACGTTAAAATTAAAAAGCCTGTTAGTGTTGCTCAGAATGTTTTTGACTGCCTGCCCGATTGGAAGAAAGTTATGAAATTCTGACATTTTTCTGTTGGATAGGAAAACCGGATTTATGATGATCTCTACTTCAAAGGTAAAGGTTAAGAACAAGATTAGGATCTCCTTTCCACTCATGTAAATCCACAGGAGTCAATTACTTTGAATTGACAGTGCTGTGATTTAGATCAGAATCTGGCATGAAAGCTTTTGGGGGTTTGCTCTTACACCCAATCGACTTCAGTGCCACTTGACTGCCGACTCTTTGCTTTTGGTACATGGTGGTGGTATTTGCATGTGGAAGTGCCTCAGGGGCCCCACATAAAACATTGCTTCACTAGCTTTAGTGGGATTTTTTAGATCAGATGTTAAAATGTTGAAATCCAAGTATGTAGGGGGTGGTCGAGAGGTATCAGCCACACAATGGTAATCAGAAGAATGTGATTTTTGAGTTAGATATCTCATGACTTAGCTGAAAAAAAATCCCTTATGTATCTTGGAGGTCTGAGGCTTTTACTCTTTCTGATTATGACAGGCATTTTATTTATGGCCTTGATGGTTGATGAGATATCAAACTTAAAATATGCCATGATCCTATAGTCTGGTAGTGCTTTCTGGCTCTGGTCAGTGACTAAATATAGCCAGTTTTGAACTGCTGTGATAAACCTGGAAATAATGTTGAGCAGAAAATTCTCAGACAATTCCATAGACAAATGTGGAATATGAAATTACTTTCCTGGATTGCATCTGGTTTGTGCTGTATATGTTTTTGTGCCCTGTTCTCTCTCATCCCCAAGTTTTCCAACTGCTATCCTACGAGTGTTTTGTGGTACAGATAAGTCTTAACTAAGGCATCTCAGTGGTTCATGTTGGTTCATGCTAAAGCAAAAAATAACATAAAGGGGTTTTTAACCCCAGCTATTTCATGCATTCCTTTTGGCTTTGTAAACCATTTAGCTTTGTTTTTATGAAAAGAAGGTGTATTTAAAAAAAAAAAGAAAAAACCCCATGCATTTCCAAAAATCACTGATTGTCTTCCAGTGAGCATAGTCCAGAAACATGCAGATTCTTGCATTGTATTATGAGATTAGTGGTATTCATCTGTCATGCATAACGTGAAGGTGATAGGGGAGGAAAGGAGCCTTTTAGAAAGGATTTTTTTGTTTGTTTGGGATTTTTAATTATTTGCTCACATAGATTTGTTTTCTTTTCCTTTAGTTTTTCTTTTAGTTTGTTGTTGTTGTTGTTTGGGGGGTTTTTTGTTTTGGGATTTTTTTTTGTATTTTAAACTTCTACCAAGCTATGTTTAATTTCAAGATGGTGTCATTGCTAGAAACATAATCAAATGTAATGTCTTCCACAACCTCTTCATATGCATGACTGCATAAAGCTTGTATAACAGTTTATTATTATAAAATTAGTATAGCATAGCATAGAGCAAACTGGGCCCCTGGCCAGATGAACTAGACAATGAATAGTTATATAAGGTTTTGAAGCACATGTATTAGAACACAAGCGCCCTGTATTTTCTTCTCAATTGTCTGCTGTTTGTTAATGTTTCCCTTTCAACGTGATTGCATCTCAATTTAATAGCACTTGCCATTTCAGGGTTTACTGTGCCAGCGCTCGCATAGTTACATCCCCTCTGTGCTGCAAAGCTTGCATGTATATTAAAACTGAACTAGGCATGGTTGGCTAATGGGTACTTTGAGAGATATGCACTTATAGAATTAAGTGATGTATGTAATTGTTAATTTTGTGTTAACAAGTTTGAAAAATGTGTTTCACTAATAATTGTAATGCTCCATTCTGTGCAAAGTGTGACATTTTAATTCTTGCTGAACAGTTTCCTACCTCTGCTCTGTGTTTTCATGGCAGGGTATTATTTTGCAATCAAGATAAAAGCATTATTTATTAAAGTTCTAAAATATTATATTACTGGAAGTTTAAGCTGCAGATCAATCTTCTCTTTCATAAAAGCATTTCATTGATTTTATTTTTTTTTAATTGGTCTTTGAATTTAAACTTAAGTTCCATATTATGGATTGCATATGATCCCAGAAGCAGAGGCATGTTTTACTAGAGACTTGATGCTGTTTTAAAGGCAACGGTGTACCTGTCACAGAACTGTGGGAAAGGCTTGCATTTGGCTTATGCAGCTTTGGGACTGTCAGATCCCAGCCTGCTGCATTTTTTGGCACAGGGAGCCCATTGACTTGGGCTGTGGGAAACCTACATTCAGCACTATCGGTCCTTGTGCCTTTCTTTGCGCCTCCAAAGGAACTTCTGTTAGAGACTTCACATCTTTGGGAGTCAATTAACAACTCCTCCATGCTTTCAGTGGTGTGGGACTGCCTTTCCGTGGTGAAAGGGTTCTCCGTAGCCTCTGGCTGCAGTAGCCCAGGTGTCCCTTGGTGCCACTTTCACCTGCCTGTGGCGTGCTGGATTTAACTGTTTTCTGTGTGTAATCCAAACAGCCCAGAAGTCTGGATTCCCCTACTACCTATGGCTTCAGTCCTCCTATTCTTCGGTTCCTCACTTTTGCCCGCCTCGCCGCATGGCTCCATCCTCATCCCCATCCTGGTTCCTCTTTGCTACGCCAGGACAATGCCATTTCTCCCGTGGCAGCCCTTGGTGGTTCATTCATGCCATTGCAGATGTGAGACCAAACCCTGCCTATTACTCCCTTTTGCAGTGAGTAAATTACTTCTTCCATCCCTAGTAGGCCCAGCTACGAAACTGCACAAAGCAAGGCTTGCGTTTCTCTTCCAGCTAGCAGGGATTTACTTCATTCGGCCCTTTTCTGTCATCTCATCAGTGGAGTCTGACCTCATGCAGACTCATTGGTTGTCAACCAGTGAGGGAAGGCAGTTGGGAAGGGGGGGGATCATCGCTGTCGCCCATGGAGTTCAGGGGTGGCTGTGTCTAGGATTTGACTTCCCAGTAAAGCAAGTTTTTCTTATTTGCCAGTAAGATAAGGAAAGGGCAGGGTGGGAGGAGCATAAGGGGTTCAAAACACAATAAAAATAGCAAAGGAAACAAACAGTTTGTGCCTAATTTGAAACCAACAGATCTCCATGGTGATTGCAACAAATCCGCTACATTTGACTGTTTAGTGAAGACAAAGGTTAGAAATAAGAGTTCACCAGCCACGCTGGACTGTTTGAATGAACACTGAAGTAGGAGTGTTGGTACCTTCCCAATGACTGTGTGGCTGTGTGAAGGTGCCGAGGGGAATTCTGGGCATAACCTCATTGAAACTCCAGAGGATTCAAGTGTCTTCCTTCATCATGCATCTTCAGAAAAATCAGCTTTTACAAGTTTCCTGGAATTTTTGCTTGCAACAGTGCCGTTCTGTGGAAAAGAGTCCATAGCACTGTGGCTTCAGACAAAAATAGCATAGTAGAAGACCTTCAGAAAGCAGGCAGTAAGCTTGAAACCTTAGATAAATAATAGGACTAATATACTCGCCACAGTGAATAATAGGACCATAACTCCCCCAAAGCTCTTGATTGGCATTGTCGCAGTGTAAATCTTTATGTGAAGTAGAAGCCAGAGATAAAATTTCAACCTTAATTTACAGATATTTGAGACAGAGGAAGAAGGGACTGCATTAGTCTTTATCAAAGAAGAAATTCCTGTTCATGATAGTCTGAAATACTGTCATGCAAAGAGTCAGAAAGTTTTTGTTGTTCACATCTTCAGAGTTCAGAGCTGCTGAGTTTTGGCATGCAGACTGAGCAGATAACATTTGCAAATCAACACATCTCCTTTTGCTGAGGCCATTGACAGAGAAGGCTTCCTATTTGCAGTAGGTGTGTTTGAGTTTCTGGGTTTGAAATATGAATTTTAGAGGGGAGAAGATACTTTCGAAATCTTTAGTCATAATGAAAAGATCTTCAGAGATAGCTGATGAAGACATTCAGAGTGTATGTTACACTGCATCAAGATTTAGAGTTTCTTCTGTAAATATTGACCAATTTGACCTTTGCTTTTCCTCAGTCAATATTTACCTCTTGGGACAATGAATTTTCATAGTCACCCTAGTTGAAGTCGTAGTCTACTTAATAGTATACTTTGAAATCCAGGAGAGGTGATAATTTGTCTTGGTGCTACTTCTATCTGTTTAAAATTAGATCTTGTAGAAGGTTTGGCCGCTCATGTTACTTTGTCAGATTTCCTAAACAAAGTAGCTCCAGGTCATGGCTGATGGGGAGGCTTCTAGGAACACCTGAAATCTGTCAGAAGAAAGAGTGGGTAAATCTGGGAGTGAAGCAAACTCTTTACTGGAAATAAGGTTGAGGATTCTTGTACAATGTCAGAGCACTTCCAGATACTATCAGGAGGAGGGAACTCACCAGGATTAGTCAATAAAATTTTTGCTGTGTATTTCATGAAGTAATGAAAAAGAAGATTTTGAGCTTTCTGAACTTACCACAGTCTTCCAGCAGCCTGAGCCAACAGAGCACAACATCAGGTGTTGTGCAGAAGTATAGAAAGGCACTGCCCGAGAGACCAGTCTGCAGACCAAGGGGACAGTGGCTTGCCAGGGGTCCCACCCTGTCCCTGAGATACGGGTCTGGGAGCAGGTGATCCCTGACACAGCTGGGTGCTGCTCAGACTGTACTACCTCCTTTATTATTTCAGTAGCATTTCAGTATTTCGGGGCCCTGGCTTTGGTTGAAGCTGAGACACAGCCTTCCTCTGAAAAGTGGGGGTGCTGGGGCAGCCACAGCAGTGGCTGGAGCCACTGGGTCAGGATCCCTGCACTAGTCCTGGCACCTCCCTGCTGCTTCCTTGACTGGATGCAGAGTGTCACCTCTTCAGAGTCCCACAGCATCACTGGCTGCTGCTGGGAAAAGTCTCCTCATACCAATAGGGGCAACGCTTTGGGGTAGAAAGTGCAATTGCTGTGCTTATGAACTATGCTGTGAGAGTGAGAGCAAGACAACTGGAAAACGCTGTTCAGGTGTTGGAGAAAGGTGGAGCCTTACAAATATCTGCTTATGCAAATCAAATAATTTGTCTTCTGAAATATTCATTTCACCTTTTCCCTGATTATATTTTCTGAATTGCCATATGTACTTCTTGTGATATTTCAGTCTTGTCAAATTAAGAAGAGAAGGCCTTATAATTAACTTGGAATATATACCAAATAAAGTAATGTTTATAATTTTTACTGTGTAATCAGTCAATAATATTACAGGTGGCCTGTAACTTTAAAAAAAAAAAGTCTAAACTGTTTTTGTAACCTTATAACTATCAAAGGTATTTGTTTGGGGAGAAGGCATTGAGAAAGAAGAGAATTTTAAAATTGCACAATTACAGTTAAAGAAACAAAGCAGGCAACGTCATGCGTTTCTGAAGAGCACAGTGTTTTGTTTTATAGTAACAGTATTTTAAGAATGCTGACAGTACACAGGAAGGCAGTGAATAATTCTTATTGCAAAACCCTGATGGTTTGCTGTGTTCGAAATATTAAGACTTAGTCAGCCCTGGATTTCTCTAAGGAAGAACAGGACATTGGGGGGGGGGGGAATAAAAGCTGGCTGAAGCAGTAGGGATGTATCAAAGCAGCATTCAAATAAAATAAAGGTTTGGCATCCTTACTTAGAATAGGCTGGAAAATGCATTTGTTTTCATGTACCTTTTTTTTTTCCTGATGTGCCTGCTTGACTTGTTTTAATACCGGTGTTATTTACATTTCAGGGATGGGCCTCTATTATGCAGGAAATTGTCCAAACCCCTACAGCTGTATTTTAAATTGAAATTATTTTTTTTTTATGAAGTGATTGTGCAGACTTAATTTAGTAATCTATTATTAAATATATAGTTTCAGGCTGTATAAAGTCTTTATATAGAAAATGGGCACATATGAAGATCTGTATATACACCTGGTTCTGTATATTAAATCTTCGACATATGTTGTCCATTTTCAGAAACAAATAAACTGCTGCTTTTGAAAACTCAGCTTCTCTTCCATATTAGGGAATTCTGCAGACTCCCTATGTTCCTTAGCTTCAGTATAATGCTAAATCAGTTTGTACATTAGTCTATTTTTAGTTATGAATGAACTTTATGGAGTGCGGCGCGCAGAGTGATTTCAGAGATTCTCACTCATAAAACCCGTGTGTCATGCGTTGCAATTACAGCTGTAAACATTATGCAAGCTCTGGGCTTCCAGGGGCCTGAGCCCTGAAATTTCCAGGGGGGAAAAGCATCACCCCTTGCCCTTTTGTGCAAAATATTAGGCGAATAGTAAATCTGCTGGCATGAAATCGGGTTAAATTGTGTGACCTTGGCTGCGGCGGGCGGGCTGCCTGGCGTGGCAGCAGGGGGACACTAGAGGGCAACTGAGAGTTTTCTTTAAACCAGACAAGCTGGAGATGGTTTTAATATCAACTAAGTGTTTAAACTCAGTGAGGATTTATTTTCCTGTCTGCAGATTTCACATAAGTATCCTCGGAGTTTCCATTGACAGCAAATAATAATCCAACTGAAGTTCTTCTGGGGGAAAATGCAGCGGGAGCGGGTCCGGAGCCTGCTTTTGCCCAAATAAGGCTTTTTTTTGCAGACCCCATGTGTTAGATAATGATCAACTGACAGTCGGTCATGAGTTAATAATGCTGGATGCTGAAATATGCATACCATGTGGTATACAACAGTTCTGCGGGGAGAGACAAACACAGCTATAATTAGACATCTGAAACACAAGGAAGTGTGTAAATTGTTTAATAGTCCTCCACTTAATTCACTCAGATAATTTCCTAAGAACCAGTATTGACTACGGAAGAAAATTGCACAACTGACTGCATATTTAGTTTAAACCTTGCCCTGCTCAGATAAATTTATGGATACAGCTCAGTTTTATTTGGATTTTTCTGAGTGCTAGAGATTTACTGGGGCCAAAATGGAGAGATGGGTTCAATTTTGTTTGTGTTGATGTTTGGGATGATTACACCAAGTCTATGGGGTTTGCACTCATTTAAACTGGGCACATGAGCTTACAATCAGAACTTTAAGCCCACTGGTTTTGGGGTGTTTTGAGACTTATACAGATTCCCTTTCTAGTCACACACAACCTGACAAAATTACCAGAGTTCCACCGCTATGTTTTACCAGTGAAAAAGTGCAGATTGCTTCCTGTGCTCGGTAGCGCTGGGCAACGTCCCCTCTGCACCCGAGCTGTAACGCCCCGTGTCGGGTGTATGCAGGTCTCCCAGGGTGCCAAGGCTTTGTTCCCAAGCTGTCTGCAAAAGCAGAGTTGTCCCTGAACCTGTTGTTGGTTCTGTGTGCTGTGCTGGGGGGCCTGGCAAGCCAAGAGCTGCTGGTGAAGTTGGTGATGACCCGGAGATGTGAATAGGAGTAGGGCTTAGGCTGTGGCTGCTGCTCCTGCCTTCACCTGATGCCTTGTGTAGTCCTTGTGGTGGCAGCTGAATGTAGGCATCGAAGGGGGGAGCTTACTCTGTAGTTTCTGCTTGTCACTTTACTAATATCTTCATGCAGGTTGATTATGCCTGAAATTATTATGAATTTTGATTACTTCACAGTGCAATGATAAGTGCAAAGCAGAAAAAAAGGAAACAGAATCATAATATTCTTACACTAAAAAAAATCTTATATAATCAGTTACAAATCAGAAATGCAAGAGATTATTTAAATGATATATTTGTCATTTTCACATTGTGCACAACTTGATGATCATAGCTTCCTACCTGCCGTTGTCAATATTTCCCGAAAGCAAGGTCTTGGAAACTGTCCATTTTATCCTTCTGGCATGCATTTCTGCCTGTTTATATTCGTGCAGAACGTCCATCAGTCAATTAGCCCATCTCATCTGTCTATCTACGCAGATACGACTGGTTACGTATCTATTGTGTTTCTGAGGTATGTAGGTCATGTCTCCATTGGGTACTGCTGACTCTGCTAGACAGCAATTACACAAACGCTGGCTTTTACTGGAGAGAAAAAGAAACATTGTTAGGAAAGCTGCCGTAAGATTTGCCTTTTATTTTCTATAGCCCTCTAATGGAAAGTCTACCTTGAGAGTTCTGATGAGTTTTGATCAGGCAAGCTGACTTGCACGCATTTGCTGTGCATTTTCACTTCTTGCTGCCGTGTTTGCACTGCTTTTGTCTTGGCTATTACATAATCTGTTAGAGCTTGCTCACTTTCCTTTCTTTGCTTGCTTGCCTTTTTTTTTTTTTTTTTTTAAAACTAGACTATTTTGAGAAGCCAGACCTGCACTTCTTGAGTGTTGCTCTGACCTTCCAACAGAAACTGAGGCCCCTGTGTGCTGGGTGCAGCTTCCCAGGAGGTGACCTTTGGGGATGGAGGGCTTCGGGGCTGGAGGTTGACAGCAGATTTCTGAGGGAAAGGGAAACTTGATGAACCCATGTCTGATCCTGTGATGCTGTCCAAGCACATGGTGTTTCCTGATGAGATAGGACGATTTCTTTGTTCAGGGCTTGAATGCTTCTTTCCCATTAGTGACAGAGAAAGCCATGGTGGCTTGGTTGTGTTCGATGCTTAACACAGGGTCAGCCTCAAAGACGTGAATAGCCCCAGTGAGGTCATCAGAGGTCTTTGCATGCTCCAGGTCTTTACAAGTTAGGCACGTACTTTGCTGAATCAAGGCTGCAGCTCTTCATGTTCCTGATCCTGCATAGCTCAGTACTTCACTGCATTTGATCCTATATTCATGCAGTTTCTCACCAGAAGAACCACTGAGTCATCTAATCTGGTATGAACCCCAAGTAGTGGCTCATCAGCCAAAATTGCTGGCAAATGCTTTCATCCAGTTCACCACCTTTTTTCTGAAGGAGAAGGGAAACAGCTGTTTGAGCAAGGACCAGAGCCAGACAGCTGGACGCCTCATCGTGCAGCCATCCAGACTGCTGCAGCCGCCCGCAGCAGCCAGGCTCTCCTGGCAGCAGCACGGACCCAGCCCTCACTGTGCCTGTGGTGGGACACCCAGCTCCAGTCTGGTATCTCGACCCTCCAGACCCTCAAATTCATGTGTTACTTCCTGCACTGTGCACACCAGCTTGTGCCTGGCTCAGGCTTTTCCTGAAAGGCCTCGAGAAAGCTGGTTATACGCATGCCTCTGTATTCTGGCACTGGATCAGGTATGGGGACTGCAGTGCCTGGGCATGCCTGGTTATGCCTCCTCGCTTCTGAGTACTGGCTTTTTCTCACCTTTGAGGCACTCGTATTACCTAGTGAAGTCACTTCTCGGTCGTTTTTGCTCAAACCCAGCACAGCCTGAGTTATTCAGACCTCCCTGAAGGCAGATATCGCGTTGGCCACAGCATCTTCCTATCAGGGTATGTTGAATTTCCAGTGGGGAGTGGTCTGTGAACAGTCACCCTTGGCTTGGTCAATGGGACCCGTAATCCTTGTTTGCAGGTTTCATGCTGGAGCTGTACTGAGGAGCATTGTGTTTTCCTGGTCTGTTTTCCTTCTGATTACTCATTTGTATGAGTCAGTCTTAGCATTGTGCCAGTCCTTGTGTCGGTGTGAATGTAACTGTCAGGGACTTTATATTTATTTCACTGACAAAAATTTGTGATACTAGCAAGGCTAGGAGCAACTCCTGCGGAATCCCACCAGAAATCTTTTCATTTGATAGAAATTCCCCACTGATGCCTACATTTAGCCAGTTCTTAATCCATTCAATATAAACTTGAATAAAATTATATAGCGCTGGTTTTTAATCAAAGTATTATCTAATATTAAATCAATTGTCTTACTGAGTGCAAGTAAGTTCCATGCATGCAGCTAGTTTCTCTAACCAAGCTTATAGTTTCAAAGTGTAAAAAAAGGTGCTTTGTTTGTTTTTCTTTTCTGTTGTTTTAAGATCTGGTTTCTGTAAAACCAAGTCAATTGACTGGCTTTAATTATATTCTTTTGCAAGCATATCATCTGGCTTCTTTGCAAATATGGAACAAATATTTACCAAACACCTCTGCCTCTTTTTGAATCATTAGTAACAATCCTGTCATCTGTAGCCAGTAATAGGCCTACACTGGATTTTTTTATTATTATTATTTTAATTTGCTCTAAGGTCTACTTGAATGTCACATATTTGTCAAGCACAGATTTTTCTCTGAAGTCTTCAGCTTCCCTTTTCAATTCACTGCACTTCATAATTTCCAACACATGTATAGATTTTGTCCAGAAAAAAAAAACCACACACCTTTTTTCCTTCTTTTTAAAACCCACATTAGTCAGCAGGACATAAAGAAGTCCAGATCAAGGAAAAGTCTTAACATCCAACCATGCTGTAAAGAAGAAAAAGAGACTCTAAGCCTCATCCTGAATCTTGTCTCTGTCTTCAATGGAAAAAAGAAACATTAAGTTTTTGGCAAAGTTGGCCAACCTCATATTTGCAGTGCCTCTAAATTTTCTGTTAAAAGCAATGCTAGTCTGAACTGTAATTCATGAAAAATACTAGCATTTTGCTTTCTTCAGAGATTGTCTGGTCAGGAGGGGGGTCAAAACAACAGTCTGCAGCAAGTCATATGTCTCCACATTAATCCACACAAGGAAGTGTCTGTTTCACTTATTTCCAAATGAGGAATGTTTTCTTTAGAGAGGTAGCAAATTGATTTTCCCCACATGGAGCATGGGATATCTTATTTCCAAAACAAAACTTTCAGAAATGGCTACACAAGTCCACTCTTTCTCCATGTGGGTTAGAAAGCAGCATGATTCCTTAATGTTTCCTGCAAGGTTGTTCACTGCTGTGCTCTGGAGTTTCCAGGTCAGGCCTGGAATGTTCGGTTATAAAGAAAGGAATAAACAAGTGTTTGCATTTAGAAAAAGTCTAGTAAAAATAATTTTAATATTCAAGTTGTTTTATGTCAGCTTGAGTAAGCACAAGAGGGGTGTGTGCAGAGAGGCTGTGTGACCTCCGCAGCTTGATGAGAGTTTGAGTTGGTAGGTGCTCATCATTGACTTCATAGGTGTACTTAAGATCCTGTTGAGACCTTCCCCAAATTCAGCTGATACCGTTGTTTCCTAAACAGAGGTCTGGGGTGTTTTAGCATAGTCTGGTCTTCTACTTTATTTTACAGCCACTTTCATTTCTAACCTTTCGATACAATATTAGGTTAGTTACAACTTGCTTCTCTTTGCCAGCTCAGCTCAGTGTGCCTGGGCGATAAATGCCCCCAGCCCTCCTTTTTGGACCCTGTTTCCAGGAGGCAAAAGCTTTTAAATAAACTTTCAGGGGTGAAAGGAAAATAAATTAAAGATAAGATCCTGAAGTCAAAATGAAGATAAGGCAATGAGGTGGAGGAGATAAAATAGAGAGAGGGTGCTAACAAGGAAATCAAGGAAGCAGCTGTGACTCCAGAAAATATGCAAGGTTAACTAACCTTTGAATAGTTTTTGAGACCATGCTTAAATACAGCAATATGCTTTTCTTAACTTTCAGATATTGCAGAATGCCAGAAGCCCCCTAGAGGGGTAAGTGTTAAAGCCATTAAACCTGTTAACTTTCTATTCATTACATTTTAAAAGGTGCAACATGTAACCATGATTTTCAGCCAAGAGCTAACTTTTGCCAGGCTGCTTTGGGGATGCCCTCAGCAACCAGCTATTTGCCACCTTCTAGCAGGCATGGTCAGTTCATGGATTTTGTGGAGGTCTGGGACCATTCTTCTCACCTTGACTTCGATGGCCAGGCACCTCCGTATGCCACCTCTAGCTTCTGTTTGGCACCTGAATCATGAATAGCTCTGTGATTTGACACGTTCTGCCATTTCCACCTGCCTAGGAGGGAAGGTCTTCTAGTCTATTCTATATTTACTGATGGTTTTGCAGCTTAGGGCCAAGGATTCTGGTATCACAGCTTTTGCGCATGTGTGTGAAAACTGGAAGACATGTGAAGGACTGGCACAGTGTTAAAGGATTCTGTGAGGGGTCATTGTGCAAGGTGTTCTTCAGGGAGGAGTGGCTGTGGGTGCATTGGATGTGGATGGCTGAGGATGTGCTGTGCTGCAGCCCTTCCTCATGCAAGCGCACGTCTCTGCTGAACACAGCACCACAGTACATTCACTTCTTGCGACTTCCCCTGCTCCACCTAAATCCTGGTTTGTGATTCCCTCCCTCTGGTACACTCCCACCTCTGTGTTTAGAGCTCACCTGACCCTGTGAGCCCACCTTAAATGTAGACCCAGATCTTCTGCTGGCCCTTCTTTGTTGATGGCCCTGGACATTTTTACAAGCTCAGTTGATTTTTTTTTTTTTTGGTATTGATTTTTGCAGTTGGCAAAAATGCTGTTGTTCTTCCTTCATCTTTCTTCAGAAACACAGTCACAAAAAACAACAGGCAGCCAGAAGAATCTGGTTGGCAGTGTAAGTTGTAAGTCCATTAGCAATGCTGAGCAGCTATCCCAGTACATTCCTCAGCAAAATATGGCAATGGCCTTCCTTTCCTGTTTTCTTTTTTTTTTTTTCTTTTTTTTTCCTACTTTTGAAGTGTTTCTGAGAAGCTGGAGTATCAGCAAGCCAAAATAAAAACTCGTATCAGGAAATAGTTTTACACAGGTCAGAGAGGACTGGAAGGGCAAGAACTTTGATTATGGGCATTACAATTGCTTAGATGTGCTCTAGAGTAAGAAATGTGGAGCAAGCAATTAAAAGATACATGTTTTAGGCATGAGTGCAGTACTGTTTACTTACATGGTTTGCTGAGCAGCCAACAAGGTCCAAGGTTATTTTGGGCTCAGCATGAGTAAGTGATCCAGGTATGACAAATGAGGTAATGCATTCCAGGCTCATTAAAAACTCTTGGCTACACCACTGATTTTGACAAAGTGCCAACATAGCTTGACCTCAGCTGTGTGAAGGCCACTATTTTTTTTAACACCCTCCCTATAACAACAAATCTTTTGCATCAGCCAAAATATGTGCATGTAGAGAACAATGTTATTGGGAGGGTCGAACTCACTGGACTTCCAGTGATAAACAGACTCCTAAAAAAGAGGTAATTTTACTGTAACTGACCTGTTGAAGTCAGGTACCCCAAAACCACAGCCATTGTCTCTTGACTTACTCGTGCATCTGAAAGTGGTCATGTGTACATAGAACGTGGCATTCTCAGCATGGATGTAGCTCAAGTGAGGCTGACCTGGTAACAGGGAGATGGTAAGCCCAGTGATCACTCCCCCATCCTGGGGATGTAGGAAAAGAAAGTGGCAGGTGGACGTGCTGTGTTCTTGTGGCAGCCTGTGCTCTTCCACTGTAGGTAGTGTTAATGGTCGTGATTGACTTTGGCGGCTCCCTTTTTTGGGTACTTCTCTTTGCCCTGCGTAGAACTTGCCTTTCTTTTGTTAAAACCAGAGCTGGGAGTTCTTCTAGGCAGTGAGGCTTGGAAATGCTCCTGTTTCCTGTGTCCTGCTGAGCAGGCAGTGTCTGTGAAAGCTGAAGAACTGAGGATGGTAGTGACTGGAGAGCAGTAACCACAACCTTATGAATTTTCTGAGTAGGTGGGCAGGATAGCTGCCCTCTCCCTCTCCTTCCGGCCTATCCCAATCACCTACAGTATCCTGATATTGCACAGATTGATGAGAGTGCTGGAGGGGAAGATGTAATTTTTGAGCAATGATGCTGTTTTGTGGCTTCATTAACAGAAAGGACTTCTGGCTTTGAGGAAACATCTAGCTAGTCTGAGCAGTATTAGCCTTGAGCTCCTCTCTGTTCTGTGTGGCTCCTTTTGTGGGTCAGAGCCTATTACTGAGCTTATCTGTGATTCCTGGTCTTTATTTCTCTGTGCAGATGCCTCTGGACTGTCCTTGTTTGATTACTGTAGTCTGCAGGCAGCTCACAAGAACAGGCGTTGGAAGCATCAGGTCAGCTGCTTAGTGGGATATGTTTAGACAGCAAAGATTTGCCAGTCTGCATCTACAGATAATCTAACTTGTTGTGCTATACATGACACAGGCTTTGCATTTAACCTCTCAGGTGTGACAGTTTGCAATAGAAACATTTAGGGCCTTGCTGGTGTTTTGGCAGTACAGAGCACAGCAACAGTTTGGGGTCTCCTCCAAGCTTGAGGAGTGTTCACTCACACTGTGTGCATTTTGCAGCTAGCTGTGTTTTACCTGGGCATACCTGGAAGGTTTGCCAGGACTCCGCAGGTGAAAAGAGTGGGGAAACACCACACATTGGCAAAAGGCAATCATGTTGTCAAATGCACAGGAAAGAAAGTTTTTTAACTGGTACTGTGTTGTATCTCTCATACGCCTGTTACAGGCACTCAGACTAAAGAGGTGGCAAATAATGCAAACTTTTTTCTGTACTTATTTATTCATTTTTTACTTTTATTTTCTTTGCTTATGTTCTCACCTTCTGGGAATGTGCAAGTTATCAGGTCTCACTGCCACAAATGCTTTCAGAAAATGAATTTGAAAGCCATATGCACAAACGTGAAGAAATTGAAAAACTTCAGATATTCTTAGGTAATTATGCCAGAAGTCCTTCTCCACTAGAAGACAGAAAAAAAAACCCATAGGATACTCACTTAGCTGTCCAGTACATACTGAACATCCAGTGTCATCAGGAAAACTGACTGTGACTAAGCCACAAAATGTGTAAAATTGCTTTAAAATAATTATGAATAACGAATTCAAGACATTTGCAGTGTGCTCATGAATATGTCAAAAATTAAACAAAAGATGACAGAATTGAAACATGAATGTGACTTGTAAATTCTTTCTTCGGTCCTAGTCATGTTTCCTAGCTCACACAAACAAAATGAATGTCACTGAAATGCAATAATCTTCCAATAATGCATTTATTTATAATGATTTAGGAAGCAAATATTAATGGCTTTGTTTCAAGTGTGACTGGAACTATGTCAAATGTTTTCTTTTACAGAGTAGATACTAGATGCAAGGACCTTCTTTTCTGGTATTAATTCTTATTGCTGCTTTCTTGTTAATTGTGTGTCAGATCTGGAATAGCTTTAGGTGATTTAAAGTCATACCATGGGGTGTGTGGGACAGTCCTTGTGTGTGCTGCAGACAGATCTTCCCTGCTGCAGCTCCTGAGCCATGGGGAGAATGCAAATACCCCATTTCATAGTGGGTTTGTGCCAGTTCTGCTGTGGAAGACTCCAATTCAAACAGTGTTTATATGCAAGCTCAATATACCTGGAATTCAGGAACAAATGCTTTCTTGCTTTTAAAGCTTTTAGCAAAACATTAGCAGTGCTTTATAGTGTGATACAAAATACAGTGCCAAAACTCAGGATAACAAGTATGTTTGAAAAACACTGAGCCTTGAACTAGTTTCTTTATTTGTTAAAAAAGGAATGAAAGAAAGAAAGAAAGAAAGGACAAATAATTCACATGCAGGTATATTTGATGGTAGCTCAGCCACATCCCTCTATGGCCGTTGGTTGGGCCAGGCCTGGGGATCCATTCATTCAGAGGTTAATCTTTTAACATGTGTGCTGAAGTGTAGTAAATTGAGGGAACATTTCTGTTTCCTTCAGTACCTTTTTAAAGAAGATGTGAATGCTGAGGCTGACTATGGTTAAGGATCTGTCCATCCCGTCAGGATCATGTGCCAAAAGAAACCGTAGGCATCAGGAGGACATTGAAGGTTGAGCGGGGTTTATAAATAAGGCAGGGCGGTGTGGCCAGGGCTGGCAGTCTGGCAGCCGGCACTCGAGTCCTCGGAGCTCATCCCACGCTCCCGCCGAGTCGCTCATCTCTGTTTATATGAGTAATGGAGCAGCGGGGGGAGGGGATTTGTAAGCACGGAGCAAATACTCTTAGTGTTCATTTTGTGTAAGACTGACATCCACACCAAGTCGAGACTCCCAGCGACGTAGTGTGCAGTCACATGCTGTAGCATTCATGAGTACAGATATAAATCAGGCAGATGTTTGTCGACTGGAATGGGTAATAATTTCTTTCTCTCTTTGTTTGATTTTGCATGTTAGCCTCAGATGACAATTTCAGAATTGCTTTCTGCAGTACTTTTCAATAAGCAGAATGTGCTTCACTGGAGATAGATGGAGATATTTCTATAAGGAGATAATCATATTTTTAGATAGACACAAGTATGGACTTACACCCATATGCACATGCATATATATATACACACACACATATATAGATACTTTTTTTTTTTAACCTTGTGCCAGTGTTGGGGGAAGAAAAAGGATCTGACTTTTTATTTTAAACCCGCAGCTTTTCTTTTTCTCTGAACAGACCAAATATGACAGTGTTACTCAAACTATAAAATCAAATTAGCACCCTTTATTGTGTTTGCAAACTAATTAAAATGTAAAATGTCCTGAAACCACTGGCTTACTGTGTGACAAATGTAAGATTAGAAACAATTAGACGACACTCAGGAGGTTTGTGATGTTTAGATTTCTGACATTGTTCTAATCATCCCTTTAAGTAATGAAAACAATGGTTACCTAGAAATTAAAGGTTTAAAGGAAATTATCTTATTCGGTACAGTCATTAGTTAATGATTGTTTATCATTTTAAACGTTGCCATAGTAGTCAGAGGCTGATTTTTTCAATCTGAAAGCAGAGAGGACATGTAATAATGAGAAAACATCTGCTTCATCTATGATTTCTATATGTGATCATAATTTATATTGTAATACCACTATTGAAAGATGAGTGTGGTATTTTTTATGATGATCCATATCCCATTCCTCGTATGGCTCAGAACAGTTAGGATTTAGTCACTGTGTTATTTCAGAGCTGTTTCATCTTAAGAATTGGACAAAACTGAAAGTGATTCATGTTAATTTGTATGTGTTGTATGTAACCCTTATGAAACAATCAATCACTTATTTCAGTACTTGTCAACTTCCAGAACTAGTTGTTAAGGGGTTTTTTTGATCCATTTCAGGACTTGGGGGTAATTTTTAAATTTTTTTCTTAAACTTTTTTAGAAGAACTTTGACAAGAATGACAGGATATATAAACATTTCTTGGAGCTGTAAGGAACTGCAATATTTCAGAGCATTTCCAAAGCCAGATGTTTCCCAAAGTTGGAAATAGTACTTATTACTCTTGCTTGAAGATTAGAAATCATAAAGGCAGCAGGGTGATTAATGCAAAGTTACCTATTAATATTCAATTTTGTTCTTTTTTGTACCATGGAGAAATATTTGTGCTTTCTCTCCGAGTCCTTGGGAGACCAGTGTTTGACTTTATATTAATTAGTTATGTGAAAGTAGAATAGATTAGCCTTGGGGGATATTCTATAGAAATGTATAGTGTGTCAAGATGTAACCCATGGACGATGGGAATCTCGTAATAAGCATTTACTGTAGACAGATGTGTACATTTCTGTGACTGATTGTAGTGGAATTATTTATTATGCTTTCAGCTGTTAAGAATCCAGTATAAGACATTGTGCTCAAATTGTTCTCCATTAATTTTCAGCGCCAAATCTTAAAGGCAGACCACGCAAAAAGAAGCCATGCCCACAGAGAAGAGATTCATTAAATGGCATTAAGGATTCCAACAATAATTCCGAAAGCAAAGCTGTTGCCAAGGTAAATCACTTAACAATACTCTTTTCTGTACACTCTCCTTTTTTAGGTACAACCCTGCCTTTGTTTCCCAGCAAGTGGTTTCAAATTTAGAGTGTAACTTATTTTCTTGGGGAGATAAATGTAATTTTTTTCAATAGTTTTATTTTCACTTTAAATCATGCCTGTGTTCAAAGTTACCAGCAACTATAATCACCTAACAACCTAATGCTATCAGCTTGTTGGTAACTGGTAGTGCTTAAGCTTTCTTGGCATCTAGTGTTAGTTTTCACATTCTGTGACACACAAACATAGTTTGTGACAGTATCTTCGAATTAAAAATAAACCTGGGAGCAGCTCACCCTGTTACAGTGTACTTCTAAATATAAGTTTGAAGATAAACAGACTATGAAGCAAGAGCTGCTTCAGTAATCGTTTTTAAGAAGCACACACAAATGACATTACCCTGATGTTAAGATCTCTACATTTTTAAATTAGGGGGGAAAAAAAAAGATAAAGACAGAAACTCAGTATGAAAGGTTAAAAGAAATATCTGAGCTGTTTCTTTAATACTTAGTGCTGAGCTGCATGTTCCACGGTTTACTGAATAGTGCATGCTTTTACAGAGTCTCCTGTATATGCTGCAGTGCTTAGCCTATACTGCAAGTAAAAATTGGATCATCGATTTGTGTTTATAGACTCAATCTTTAAGATATTTATGGGTTTGTGTCTTTTCCTTCAAATATTTTAAAATGGAGTTTCAGTAGTGTAAATTGCATCCTATTTTCTATGTTGTCTATGTGGTTTTAAATAGGAATTTCGTTTTCTCTTCAAAAAAAAGAGCAGCACAAATGTCTCCTTTCAAGATGATTTAATTTGAAATTCCAAGGTGCAAAGATGGAAAATTACTTAGAGCAATACTTGATTTTTATCTGAGGTAGAACTTTGTCACTGATACTTTTGAGCAAGACAGCTAAAGAGGTTTGCTTATACTGAATTTTTACACCAACTCCTCCCAAATCTATTGTTTCAATAAATTAGATGGATGTGTATCTGAAAAATGCTTCCATTGTTGTGACCATCTCTTTAGGAAATACAGTGAATCTATAGATCCATTTGCGTTGGTATTGTTGTACACAGTGAATGTCCTGGGAGATTAGGAGGTTAAAGAGGTCAAGTGGAAGTGTTCTGCTCTCAGTTTCTCATAGGAAGGCAAATTAAATTCCACCTCCTCCTCCTCCTCCCTAGGAGTTCAGTTAAAATTGTGCCTTCTGTTGATGACGATAAAAAAGGCTGAAGTTCATGATGAAGCTCTGCCCTTAAGTCACTGTTTCTCTTCTTTTTGTGCCCTATTGTGCTCAGTTGGAGTCTGTACTATCGTATTAGACAGGCATGGTGAGAGGCGATGGAGCCTGGTGTGTTGAGTTGCGGGGTCCTGCCAGATACTATAGAGTTTGTCTGAACGTTTTCTCTGTGAAAGAATGTGCAAAATCCGTTGTGTGAAAATGTCTCAATTTGCCTCAATTCCCCCTTCCCCCAAGCCATTTTTCATGTTAAAATATTGCCAGCGAACTGTGGCATGGACCATATTGTCAAAGCACCCCAGACTGTAGCACAAGTAGTTCTGCCTCTTCAGCACCTGATATATAGGTATTAGATAATTAAAAACAACAGTAACGCTTCTTACCAAATTGTTTACTGTCTCTGTTTATATTTGGGTTCACACTACTAGTCAGATGGGAGGATATTTCAGATAAGAAGTAATTCCGCCTATTTATCTAGTCATACTGTGCTCATCATTGTGCAGATATTAATAGCATTAATTATCTTGGCCAGCTTAATTTCATTATAAATAATAGACATGTTCATGATGTAATGTCCTTGCATGTAGTCACACTGACTTCACTGTGACTCCTCACATCAATCTGTGTCTCAGGGCTGTGGATATACTTTCATGAGAGGAGGACAGCAAATCAAGCCCTCTACAGCAGATGTACCTCACTTTATACAGACCCTGCCTGTGGGTTACTGGGGAAGGAGGAGAAGGATATTTGGGCAAGGGGAGGAATAGAAATCCACCTACTGTCTTCTCATTGCTGGAAACAGTTGGGATGTTCTCTTCTGAAGCTCCATGTTGGACTTCACCATTGGTTATCCTTCTCTGTGAGTGCTCCACCTCCGACTAATGCTGACAATGGATCCATGGACAGCAGGGTTGAACATTGCTCCTGTAAACGGACGAATCCGCTTGTATCAGATGCTGAAGCATTTTGGCAGCGGTTCTGGCCATATTCCTGTTCAAGATAAAATCCCTTCTGACCAGAAGTTGTGCTGCTTGCATTCTCAGATCATGTCACTCGGTGTCTGGCAGCAGCCTCATTTCTCGGTGGCAGGGCGACGGCTCTGACGGAGTTGCAGTGGCTGTATGGTTTGGGTAACGGCAGAAGGGGCTATCTGAATACTGTGGTTTTGAGCATATCAAGACCAACGCAAGTTGCATGGTTATGATGACTTGCTGAATTTCGTGTTCTCAGCTGCCAGTGACTAGAAAGCTTTCTTAAAATGTATTTCTCATTAGGCATGTTTGCCTTGAACCATCAGCAGATCATTTTGAGGGTTTCACAGTTATCTGACGAGGAAAAGTGTCTGGCTGAGGAGGAGCAGCTCTGAGTAAATTCCAATGTAGGTGGCTTGTTAAAAATACCGTGATGGCAGGACAGACAATGTGGTCCTGGACCTGCAAGTGCTGCCAGGGAAAGTGAGTCTTTCATGTGCCACTTCTTGCTTTTGATGTCCTTGCTGGTCACTGCATCCATTTTAGTACCGCCTAGGGAAGATCCCAGGGGAGTTCCCTGCCAGGCTGGGGAGGGAATACAAAGCCATCTACTCCAGCAGGATCAGCTCTCCTGGGGAGGAATATATGAAGCTTTTCTCTCAAAACACTCCCAGGACTCTGGAGGCTTTCATACTTCACATGTCATCAGTGCTGGACAGGTCTTTGAGAACTGAAGGCTCCAGCAGATGACCCTCATTGTACCTGCTTCATCCTCCCAAAGAGTGTTCCCATTCAAAGCCTGCAGAAATGCATTCTGAACTTTTTTAGAACTGGCTGATCTGACCATTTTGACCAGCTGAACAGATTAACTTCTTAAACATGGAAATTGTCCCCAGATTAATCTATTCATTACATCTCCTAGTGCAAATGCAGAAGGAAATCTCTCACTTCATTTGTACGGTAAGATCTGGGAAATTAGTTTAAAAGTTGCCAGGATATGCTTTTCCTGTGGCCACAGGTGGCCTGGCATGCTGGAGATTTATTCCGAGCGCCTCAGCCATTATCTGATGGAAACTGTAAAATGCAGGTCTGTCATGGTCTGTGTTGTGTGTGACCCCTGGCAGGAGAAGACAAACGCATGTACCCATGAGTGTTCACTGGCCATTTGGTCAGGGATCGTCCACCTCTGATGGAACACACAGCAGGAGGTGGCCAGATGATCCAGACCCCATCTCAGTGCACCCTCAGCTTATCCAGCTTAACCCAGCTGTGGTACTGGGTTGCCTGTTGGGGCCTGAGCCCTCAGTTTCACTTTGAAGGTGTTACATTGAGGCTACAATGAAAGAGCTTTTGACTATGGAAATTGAGCTCTGCCTTTATAATAGAGTCATTCAGGTTTTGTGAGCAGACCAGAAAAGAGAGCACACCCAAGAAAAATTCAACATTCAGAACCTTCCTCCAGATCTTTGCCCTCTAAGAAGATTCAAAATCATGTTTTGAGAGAGACAGGGCAGTTTTTGGTGCTTGGTGCAAGTCTGGCATCATTTGGTATGTTTATGCTGGATTTACAGTGGTGTTATACAGAATGGCATTTGGCCCTTTTGGTTCTCATTAATCATTGGTCCTGGCATTCATCCATATTGCCTGTCAGATGGTGGGATGGTTCCAAAAGTGAGGCTTGGGTCTCAAACACTGAGCGGATGAAGCATTGTAGCCTTCACCAAAGCTTTGTTGAACCTGGCACTGCTTGGAGTCCACCCATTGCATTTTGACACCCCTGAGTTCCACAGGGGCCTTGACCTTGCTTCTCTGTAGATTGAAGAGAGGGAGGTTGTGTGTACCACGTGTGTTTCTCACTGCTGGTGGCTTTCTTAATGTTACTTAATTTGTTTCCTTTTGTCTCCTTGAGGGTAGAATCCCTTGCCAGTAGTTTGCTTGCACAGCAGTGAGCTTTGATTTCAGTTAGAGTTTGTGCCCAGGTTGTCTTTGCAAACATAGTTCTGAATTGTCTGGCTTGAAAAAGAAAATGCAAGCAAATGGGTGACAAAACTGAAAAATTGTTCCCAGGTCCAGTGAATTTGTTCGAAATTTGCAGCTTAGATTAAAAATCCTAAAATTATTGAAGTCATGTGTTCCTTTTGGAAGCGCTAACCCAGTCTTTGGTGAAGCATTGAAACCTATGACAATGTAATCTAAACTTTTTAAGCGAAAGCTGTTAAATAATTTTTGTGAGGTGCCAAAGTAAAAAAGTCAATGGATTACAGCTCTGACCTGAAAAGTGGATGAGGAAATGCAAAGTTCATTTAATAGGGAAAAAAATTCTGTTAGCTCCATTGACTTTTGGATGAAACCCACGATCTTCACAAAAGTTTAATCAACAAGCGTATCTATTACTAAAAGGGAAAGCATTGGTGTCTTGTGCTACAGGAAGACAATATCTCTTTGAACTGTGCGAGTGGAGAATATCAAGCAGTACAGTGGACATACATCAGCAGCAAGTGATGAAGAAAAATCCTGCAGACAGTCCATTTCCCAGTCCCTGCTGCATTGTCTGGGAGGAGTGATCCTGTACCCTACAGTGGCCACTATGGAGGTTTTTCAGCAGCATCAGTTGCCATGGAAAATTGGGACCACTTGTCCCCTCTGGTCAGGAGCTACCATTGCTTTGTCCAGCATCTATGGAAAACTGTGGAGGCAGATCGCCTTAAGTCAGTGCTTTCTGCAAAGTTAATACCTGGAGGAGTATAAAGATGTTGATTTCCCTGAGCCTGAAACGCCAGAGTAACTGGATTAAGATAAAATAAGTGTGTCGTAGTCTTTCCAGTGATGTTTGTTGTTTGTTTACAAGCACTTATGTAATGCTCTTCATAGCAGTTGCTTTCAAAATGTCAACAAGTATCCAGGAAGCACCTGCCTTAGGAGTGACTATTCTGAAGGAAGGTCCATGGATTGTTTGACCAAGAGTTCCTGCCTTCCTGAGCAGCAAGATACCCTGCTCCCCTTTGGTGTCCTCCTAAAATACCAAATACTGGCTCTTAGAGTCTCTCTGCTACCTCTGGGAGCACAAAGGACGTGTCTTGGAAGGGATATGGAATTGCCAGAAGGCTCCTGACAGCACTCAAAAGCATTGAAGGGACAATTCAAATCCAAAATGCATGTGACCATCTCTACTACCTTGTGTTAGAGAACTTCAGTATTTCACTGGAAATGTATTGATCCCATGGTCCCAATGTCCTGGTCACGTAGAGCTTTTAAACATCAGGTTTCTGCTCTTATTTTTTTTGTATACATACCTTAAGTGAACGCTCAACTGGTAGTTTGCTAGATTCAGTGAGAGGATTATCTTCAGGAGGCACTGCAAGATGAAGCCAGTCTCACTGGATATTTTTCCCCATGTATGAATACTGAGGAGAGGTAAAGTGGTTCCAATTGATTGATTTCCTGGCAGGCACACATCTGCTGGGCAGTCCAGGGGAAGACCTGGAGCTCTGGGACTTAGGTGCATTGGGGCTGCCAGTGTCTACCAGGAAAGGCTCCGGCTACCAGCCTCTCCCTTGAGCTAAACACTTAGGGCAGATGCTCAAATCCACTTGACTTAAGTCCATGCTACAGCAGAACCTCCACTTGTGTGCTGAAAGCTCTGCCTGGGTAAGGCTTGCCAAGGTTTGCATCTATTTCGGTGGGCCAAAGGAGAGAAAAATATGTTGTTTCAGAGCTGGCTGCTGAGCATTCCTGGAAAGGGGCTGAGCACCCTCAGCTCCAAGGGTTGTCTACGGGTGTTGACGATGTTCAGTGTAGATCCTGGAACGAGGGTTATTATTAGACTTGCTAATGGCAAGTGTATGTGAGAGATGGAAGCTGTCTGTGACATAGCAATGTATAGTCATAAAAATGCAGATCTGGAGAGCATTACCAATGAGTTATAATGATTTAAAGATGTGGCTATTTAAAAATGTTGTGACTAAGATTCAGAACAAGACATTTAGCTCTATAAATAGCTTCCTTTGTTTCCCCTCAAACACAGTCGCATGGTTTGGCCTTCATTTTTTTCAGCAATCCATTCCGCTAGGAGAGGGTATTTATTCCTTAAGTGAAAATTAAAGGTTACCCAGATCTGATATGACATCTTTTCTTTTCCCAGGTAAAATGTGAGGCTAAGTCAGCTTTGCCCAAACCCAAGAGTAACAACAGCAACTGTAAGAAAGGCTCAAGTGAGGATAAATCAAAGATTGCCGTAGGTGAAGAATGCAGAGCTGATGAGCAGGCTTTCCTTGTGGCTCTTTATAAATATATGAAAGAAAGGAAAACACCAATTGAACGAATACCCTATTTAGGTTTTAAGCAGAGTAAGTATCCTTTTTCTCACTTTCTTGTTGACATTTTAGAATGTTTTGGCTTCTCTGGAGAAAGCATTTGCACACGAAGCCTGTTTTAAAGCCTTATGGTTGGGGGGGGACCATGTTTATGTCTACACATTTTCCAGTCCAGGCATTTCACTGTCTTATGCCTAGAATTGCATCTCTTCCTTCTGGGGTAGTTGCTGCCGGATATTTATAGGTTTAAATCCGCTGATTATGACTAGAAATAGGCATGTTGAAAACTCTCTAGTTTTCTGTTTTGTAAATCTGCAGCATCTGTAATGCCTTTCTTCTGAGTTAATAATATGACGTATCTTTATTGTGCCCAGATGTTCTTTATGAAAGGACAAATATTAAAGGAAGACATTTAAAGGTAGTCAAGAAAGGCACAAAAGGAATCATATTTTTAAGCCCCAAAATGTGTTTATAGTTAATAAATTACTGACTTTGGAGAACAAAACCAGACTGTATCTGCTTAATACAGAATGCAGTGTTTAGAATTGCTTTGGCATGTACAGTTTGTAGTGCCACAATCTGTAAAACAATCGTAGGTGGACAAGATACAGTTGAAACTGAATTTTGCATAAATATTGCAGCACAATGTAGATCTTTTACAGTTTCCAACAAAAGCTGTAAATGCGGGTATTTTTGCTCCTTATCTATGAATTGAATGATACTTTATTTCCTTAAAGGGAAAACACCATGGATTGAAATATTATTTACTCTAATTTATCTCCCAGATTAAAACCATGTGTTATTTTGATGAAGAATGTCAAACCTGTATGTTTTACATAACAATTTACATACCTAATAGCAATTGGCACTGATTGCAACAGGCCTCCAGCAGCCATTATAAACTTATATAACTCCGAATGATTACAGTGTTTGTCTGAAAACTGGCTGCTTGAAATGGGAGTAAAATTAATGTACTATGAACAGCTTCGTTGCATTATGCATTGATTCAGATTAAATCAAGGCCTAAGCAAAGCTCTTGATAGCTTTGAAGCAGTACAAGGTTCAATGAGGCTTTCAGAACATTTTGTGTTGAAGAAATTATTTTTTTTCTCCCCCCCATTTTATTCTGGTCTCCCTCAAGCGTGGAGACAGGGTGGGCTTGTAAAACAAGCTGAAGTATTACTTCTAAAGTTGCCCACTGGGGGTAGGGCCCACTGCTAATATTTAACTGAAATACATTGAATCTTGCCTGACATTCATTCTGAAGTAGGGGCCTGATCCAGCAAATACTTAAATACCAAGAGTAAGTATGCTGAGAAGAGCAGAAATATTTGCAGGATGGGGCTCTGTATTTGTCCAGCAAGGCTTGTGCAAACATTGCCAGTATAAATAGGTTAGTGGAAAGAGGCAGTCCAGCAGAGCATCCCTCCATGGAGAAGGAGATCCCGTTCTCCGTGGTCCACAGCGTTATTGCTGACCTCAAGTATTTGTAGTGTGTCTGTGGGGAATCACTCACTGTTGGTGGAATCGTGAATACACCTTTCATAGGGCTGACATAAATTTTTCTTCTGACAATTAAATGAGAGAAAATAAAAATGTAAATAAAATAAGACACCAGCAAGCAGTGGCCCCATGGGACAGGGGGCCAGGATGAAAAGCACGTGAAAGGGGAGAAGTTCTGCAGGAGGTAACAACTGTCTCCCAACACATCTTTTGAATTGAGTTGCCTCTGTGCCTCTGACCCCGCAGCCATGGGCAAGGCACAACCAGCCACAGCATAAATAATTATGCTGTAATGCTCATTCGTGCTCCATCTGGGTTCATTCACGCAGGGCCCGCTAGAACGCAGCTTATTGTCCATTGATTCTGGAGACCATTATCTGAGCTGCAGTAAATATTGGATATTGTCTAATCAATAGGCTTTCTCTGTGAGCCAGTGTGTGGCTCGCGCTTGCTTGCTAATGAAACCAGTATTAAACAAATAATTAAAGGCAACGTTCTTCCCAATGAGTAATTTTTATTATCAAAGTTATGGAAACATGCTACAGTCATTATACTATGTCTCTTATCAGCAAAGTCAAATGAGCCCATTGCCTTTGTCTCAGTGTATTTTTCCAGTCCTGTTAAGGAATCTGTAAGTGTGTTCTCTTATATGCAATTAAAAATATATATAGTATGGGCTAATATTTACTCTTCAGATTATGTAAATACCTCTTTGGAAAATGTTTCACAGGAGCTTTTTCAGGGGCTGTGAGCTTTTTTTTCCTCTATTTTTCTTTTTTTAAAACTGTTTAATTTACATTTCTTTGAAATATGTTGGCTAATGCAATGCTTATCTAAATACTTATTGTCCCTCTAACAGTTAACCTTTGGACTATGTTTCAAGCTGCTCAAAAACTGGGAGGATATGAAACAGTAAGTGTTTAAGTAACTTAAATGAAATAATTGTGCAATCTAACTTTTCCCTGTTAGGAAAAAAAAAAAGTAAAAGCAAACAATCATTTGTTGCATTTTAGGCTAGCTGTACTCATTGTGGGTTTATTGGACCATTTTTGGAAATGGTCCCAATTAGTTCCAGATTTGGCAAAATTGTAAACTTGTCGTAAAAACTACAAGTGGAAAACATATGTAACTCTTCCCTGTCAAGGAAATTAGTTGGGTCTGTAATTTTTTCCCATGTTGAGAAAGGGCTATTATTGTACAACAAGCCAAGATTGCATAAAAGAAATTTCACTTGGCAACATCCCTGACATCTGTTCATGTCTAATATGGGAAATGTATTAAAGGCTTTCAAAAGTAATCAGCATTGTCCATTAAGGAATAGTATGCTGCAGAATCTTCTCTTATTCCAAGTGTAAAAGATCTTTATTAGACAAGGGTCAGTACCACATAAACAGGAAGTTATCAAAGTAATTCAGAAAAGTCTCTGACGCTTTTTATCAGCTAACCATATCTGACAAGAGCAGTTTATTTTTAGCCCACAGGAAAATTTGATGGCCACGGATTTTACAGCATGTATTTCGAACCAATAAAATATTAGAGCAACAAACTTAGATTAAAATCTTGAAATGAGAAGAAAGAGCTGCATTAATATGGCACATCGAGATGACATCTGTAATAAAAAAACAATTGACATAGGAAGATGTCGTCATTGGAAATATTTTCTTTGCACACAATGATCAGATTAAGTTGTTCGGTTCCTGCTGCAGTTGGATGAAAGAAATTATTTTTGCTTTGTTTATGAAGTAATCTGGGACATATCTGTGCTGTAGAGAAATGACAAGAAGAAATGCACTATCAAGAAACTGAAAGTCATTTGAACCAAAATGCAAAACTCACTGTTTTCCTTCTGTACAATAAAGCACATTGTTCTGTACATCTGCAGCCCAGGCTGGTTAGCATGGGTGTGCCTGGGATTTTGTGAAATGTGAAATCTAACATTCTTAAAAAAAATTTACGCTTGATTTGGCTTTTATTGTTCCTCTATCTTTCGTTAATCAGCACATACCATGCCTATGTACAGGGGTGTGTGTAGGCGTGCTCATGGGTATGTATGAATGAATAGCTACCATAGATAGATGGTTACAGCAGTTATGAGCCAACAGTAATTGTGTGAGTTGTAAAGTGCAACGAAAATGAGGGCTAAAATCTTGAATTTGATCCAGAACACCAGGGAAGGCCAGGGGGGAGATGGAAGGGAGAGTGGCACATTCAGAGTGGTCAGGGAGGCAAGCGATTTTCACGGATGTTTTGGGTTTGCTTGAAGGGACCAAGTACAGAAGCAGGGATGCCAAAGTGAAGGCTTGCTGGAGAGACCTGAGTTTTAGTGCCAGAGGGAGAGGGATGAATTTAGACATGCTGCAGCAGGTGAGTCTCTGTACCTGGGGCAGACCAGGAATAGGATTGTGAGTTTGTGACCACAAGGCCAGAGAGCCAGGTCTGAGAAATGTGACAGTATCAGAGGGGAAGGATCACATACATGAGAATGTCATCCAGGGTAGCTTCAGTCCACGCTTGTCTTAAAGCTCCCATCTTTTTCTCAGAGACAGATGTTCTCTGTTGTTTAGGGGCATTTGTCACCTTTGATGAAAATGTACAAGCGGTGCTTATTCTTCATAGAGAGTAAACCAGGCAATTGCTTGCTGTTCAGTAAATGGCAAGGCAAACATAGCTCACACCCTCTGACATACCCGTGAGCCTAGCTTTGGTTGGAGGGTAACTGTGTCTGAAATGATGGGCCTGATCCTGTTTTTATGTTGTGAGTGGCATCTGTGCTCCTTGCAGACAAGCTGAAGTTGGGAGGACTGTTGTAATGCAATTTAATTTGTACATGGAGCATGAGGTTTCCTGACCTCAATCTTTTCTGTTAACAGTCTCACCCTCAATATGGATCTGCCTTTGCTTTAAATTCCTTGAGTATTACATCGATAGCTGTTGCAATACTTCGACCTGTGCATACTCTGATTTTTATTATTTTATGACCAGTTGATATTCATTGAGTTTGCCAAGCTGCATTCGTTTGTGTATATTTTATCATGGCAAACAATGCTGAGAAGCTTTTTTATTTGTGTTTCATTTTTCACAATGCAGTGGATAGTTGGGGTGACATGGACCTCAGTTATCAGTTCTAGGATCTTAGGTAGGTCTACTTAGATGCAGAAATTTCAAGTGAGTGCTGTAATTCAATAATGAGCAGAATCCACCACTCGTACACACAGTGCCACCATCTATTGATGAGAAGTCATGTGCAGTGCAACGGCTTTCTCAAACCTACCCTGTGTTATACACATTTATCTCTATAGCCCCTTCCATCTGACTTAAGCAAACCATTTGTCCATTACAAAGGCTTCATCATCTTTAATTTGTTTTAAAATTTCACAAGTTTCTGATGTGTGCATTGGGATAGAAATAGCTCTTTTCTCTTGGAAGTATTGTAAGAAAAGAATATTTTAAAGTAGATACTTGACTTCAACATGTGACAGCCATTTTATGAAGAGGAAACAGATAAAAGATTGGTTAAAATGATATATGGAAATTTAGAGTGGTCAGATGATTAGTTTTTTACAGGTAAGCGTAGAAACCTTCCCAGTAAAAGTAGTTGCAAACTTTACATTCTTGTATTTGGCAGAACAATGATAGTCTGCCCATTTTCAGTTTTATCCACTGCCTTGTCCACTTTGTTCGTGTATAGATGTTTCAATGGGGTCTAAAAAACATTTTTGAGAAACAAGTGGGAATCATGTGCAGTGTTTTTCAGCTTCTGCAGAGATTCACAGAAAAGTGCGAGACCTCTGAGTCCAGTCCTGTCAGTTAAGGATCTAAAAGTGACTGAGAAGAGGCCAGGGATTGGATCTGAGATGCAGAGAACAACTTTCTTAGCCATCTGTCTGACTTTCCCCCCTATCAGGGGGTAGAATGGATCCAGTGAGGCTTGACAGAGAGCATTACCTTTGTATATGGGATATACATACAGGATATCTAATAGTGTCAAGTCATGATTGTGTGTCATATCTAAGGGCTCTCCATTTAGAGTTCTTATCAGAGTCATTTCTTCTCTGTTTGATTACTAATTCTTAGTTAGTTGTCATCTGTAACTGTGTAATACCACACTCTCTTGTACTTTTTGTTGGACATAACACAGGCTTAATAAAAATAGCGACCCATACAGAGTGGTTTAAGGCCTCAACAGATGAAGCTGTCTCTTTGGAGTTGGTGGAATCCTGTTTCTATTAAACAAAGATATGTGAAATGAACATCATGATTTAAAGTGTCCCCAAATCGCTGGATGAAATAGGAAATAATGCCATATTTTAGGAGGTGCAGCTGCAGTGGCTTTTAACAGCCATTTCCTGGAATTCTCTAAGTCACCCTAAGTCAAGTGAGTAAAAGGTGCAGATGTTCATAGATGGGAAACTTCCAGGACTTATCTGAAGAGTTGTCCTTGGCAAGTCATGAAGTAGCATTTTTCCTTTTGAGCCAACATAAAAGGAGTGCCTTGGCATGTTTGCAGAAGGCTGTGCTGCTGAATGGACTCTACCTGGAGATGTCTTAGAAAGATAAAGGGTATAAAGAAAATTATGGGAAGCTTAACCTTCAGTGTGTAGCAGCTTAGATTTTGCCAAAGGTCAATGGGATCTCATTTAGCTGGTGCCTCCTGGAAGCAACAATAAAGTGCTTTAGTTTTTAAAAATTAGTGATTGACACATACAACAGTCCTGTGTCTGGGCAGGCCCAAAGAAACTGGTATATCAGTGGAATGCAAAACTAACTGGGTTTGTTTCATACAGAACTAATACCCAGAGCTCTGAAGAGAGCTGTGAACATGACCAGAAAATCCCCCATTATGTTTGCAGCAGGAAATAAGCAGGAAGACTTTCACGAGGAAGGGAGCTGGGAGCTGGGATTGCAGTGCAGAAGACCTTAAGATTTCTCAAAGCAGAAGACACCATTAAAAGCATGTGTGTAAACAGTCCTCTGCTTTAATAGATAAGATCATTGCTTTTATTTGTTTTTTCTTGACTACCAGTCACTGCATAATACGGTGCTTATAGGAACCAGATCAGATCTGCTCTCAGGTCCCTGGACAGGCCAGTCTGTTGCTTAACTCCAATTTCTGTTGGTTGGGAAAGATGTCACAGAGGTTTTCAAAAGTGCTGGCTTCCAGTGGGCCCAGCTCTAGGATTTTGAAGCTGTAAATTGGAGCAAATTTGCAGGAGGGCTCTGAAACCCAGAAGGCCACTTTAAAACTAAAGCCACCATTGGAATGTGAAGCTGTCAGAGATGACACTGGCCTGTGAAATCGCCTTGATTAATGGGTGAGCCTGGACCACCCTGCACTTCTGGAAACGTGGCAGGCACTGGGAACAGTGTATATGCTATTAGGAGTAGGGAAAAACAAATTGGAAAACTAAAGCAGCAAAGGCCGACATTTCTGGTAGGAACCACAACCATAAGCAAAGCATTGCCAAGCATTACCCTTTCCTGACTCCTCGGGAAGTTTGGTCACTGAGGTGGCTTGGAAGAACTTGTATGAGAAAGGAAAGCAGTCCTCAGTTTGGATATGGTCAGCATGGACATCCAGCTTGAGCAGTGCTGCCCTGCATGACAACAGTGCAGTTTCCTCACTGCAGTGCAGCATTTTGTTCAGATTGTTTAAGGATGTAATTAATCAGTTCCTTTAGTCCTTTGAAGTTTATTAAGCATAAAAAATAAACTTTCCAGAGCAGGGGAAAACTCAACCCCAGGCTTTGTTAGAATAACAATTGTTTCAGGGAATGTCACATTTAAACTTAGCTCTGTATGTGGGAGAGCACAACTCTGCTAATTGCCAAGGAGCTCTGGTCCATTGCGGATGTAGAATTGGATAAAGCCAGGCAAATGTTTCTGAAAATGCTATTATTCTAAGCATCTTAGAGGAAAGAGACACCAAAAATGATCCAGGGACTTCAAAGGAATTCCCTTTACCCCTTAAAATTGGTTATGTTAACTATTGTTCCAGCTTGAGTATCAACTCTTGGGTCAGGTCATGGTAAATGAGACTAAGGCTCTAAAGTTAACATTTTCCTTTTGGAAATGGAGACCATGCTTCTTAGTCACATGGGGATGTTTATAAAGGGGACTTATAGTAGTCCTCTTGCCAGCTGATCCTTGGCTTTCATTTAAAGCTTCTGCACAGCATCCATGGTCTTAGCCAAGGCATCAGGTCCTGGCCCACAGCCTTGCAAGCCAGCCAGCCTGTGCCTGTCATAGGGCCAGAGCACAGACCCCAGAGCAGCTTTGTGCACCTTCATTCCCCTGCCTGTGAGCCTGCCAGACACTCGACTGCAGCAGTCTGCAAGGGATCTATGATTTTGGGAGCTACAAGAAGGCAAGGACTGTCTGGCCATGCCTCTGTCCTCTGCCTGTCCTCAGGACTGGTGGAATGTGGGAGGCAGGACCAGAGGTAGCTTCCCATCCAAGCATTCCTCCACAGGAGGGTACTTGATCCAACTCTCATTTGACCTTTTGGGCTGCATAAGGAGCATCCATTCATATTCTCAGGATGTGATGTTCTTTATGGCTCATTAGGACTCTGGTTCTTCAAGCACTTCAGTGGCAATAAGTGTGGGTAGCCTGGGGAAGAAACAGTATAAGAACTGAAACAAAATAGACTTACGATGAACCTTAGCATCAGATGAGCGTTTGATTTGTATTTAAATATGTGCATTTATCCTTCAGTTGCTTGAATCCTTGTGCTGGTAGTTTTTGGGTTTATTATAAAAGACAGAAAATAAAATTAGTGAATGAAGTGAGTTCATTTAGCTTTAATTCAGTAAAATACAATTTTTAAATTACTAAAATTTATTTAGTAAAATACTTTTTTTTTTCACCGAATATCTATAGATATAGACTATGCTCAGGTGCTAATAGTGACTTAAAGGTGCTGCTGTTTTCTGGAGAACTCTGCAAATAATAAATTTGAAGAAATTTTAACATCGTCAAATGATAAGACTCCAGCCATGCTTTTGGCTTTGGAGAATAATTTCTGCAAAGGAAGGATTTTCCCTTTATATTGAGCAAAACAGAAACACCTCTTACCCTGTAATGTTTAATGATGGTAGCTATCTCCTCTTGTTTAGATTAAAATTACAGGCTTCAGATTGCAAGTTGTAATATTTGTTTTCTTCTGATTGCTGCCTTTAGCTCCTCAGTAAACGCCATTGACTGCTCTGTGGGTAACTCCAAAGAAGCCTCCAGGGCTGAATATATTAAAATCCACAGCATTCCACAGAAAATGACAGAATTCTCCCCAAATTACCCCGACCGTTTTCTACCAGCCTTCTTTATGAGCTGCAGGCAAAAGAGGGTGATCTGTTGTGCTTGTCCTATTCCTGTTTTTCTTCCTGTTTTAAATATAGCTGAATATATAAAATAATGAAGTGGTATTCAGAAACAATCCTTTTGCCAGGTCTTCCATCTGTTATTCTGTATAATCCTAATTTCTGTACAAAAAAACCAGAACCATGGTATGCAACTCAATATGTTACAAGATGTTTATTTTCATCAGCATGGTCCAATAAAGTACATAGCTCAAATATTAACTTTGGAGTACGTTAAGATTTCATTAGTATTTGATCTATATATTTTACAGACTTAAATGGATAAAAATAAACAGCTTGTAACATACAGAGTTACGGACTATGCTTTTGTGGATTTACAGAATTCTGTGGTGAATTTGGGTTTTGCAGCAGATTTATTTTCTCTAATTCAGTTAAAATAACTATGTAATCATTATTTGTGCTGAGTATGGTTTGAGCTTCATTTTCATAATTCACCGTGGGATTTGTCTGCATAACTTCTGATGGTTAATGACCCTGTATTGATTGAGATTCTCTTTTGTGAATCTGTATTGCTTGTGACTTAATAATGAATCAGTCAGATCACTCCATTTTAGAGAGAAAGAAAATAGACACAGTGTTAACTTACAAAAAAAAAGAAAAAGGACACCCGAAGGTCTGTGCACTCTATATATTCTATAGGGGCTTTTATTGTGCTTGTAGTACATGCTGTTCTGAAAGTGTCATACATGCATTTTTTGTTGTGAACTCAAACACTGTAGAATCTGTAAAGATGCAAGATTAAATTTTCCATTGCCATTTTTACAGATAACAGCCCGTCGACAATGGAAACATATTTATGATGAATTAGGTGGTAACCCTGGAAGCACAAGTGCTGCTACATGTACTCGCAGACATTATGAAAGGTAAGATAACAAATCTGAAATGCTTGTTTAATAATGATAAAATTAATTTGGAAAGCCTTCAAAGCGCTTTATAAAGAATTAGAGAAAAAGAGAGAGAGTCCTCTTAAAGATTTAGTAAATATTCCCCCAACAGTTTAGTCAGATAATCCATTGTAATTTAAACCAGAGTGTCTGTCTCCAGTGACCAAATAAATAAAACAAGCAGCTGATTTTTCGTTGGTATATATCTTAATTTTTGCAACAGCTTTCCAGTTAAAGAAGCTGAAAAATTGAGCAAAACATATTCAAGGAAAAATAAGAAATGGCAGCTAATTGATGCAAACACTTGTCTTATGTCATTTTTTAGGAATATCAAGTAAGCAAATTTTGGTTTTGATCAAAATAATGGGGTGGCCCACAATGCAGGGTGCTGTTAATGTTGTAGGTCATGCCGAGCGTTGCATTCGTCTTCTCATTGCATTCCCTCCCTCCTCCCTGCCTGCAAGCTGCTGCCAAACACTCTTTCTCTGCAGCCATTGTTGCTGGTCAGAACTGTTGATTTCTTATTCTTCCCATGTAGATAATAACTTCCAGGGCTTGTGAAACCAGCACACATAGAATAAAATACTGGAACTGGAATGTTGTTTTGGTTTGGTTTTTAGAAACAACTCTTGGGTTTTTTTCTTTCTTTTTCTTTTATCTTTTTTAATTCCTTTTTCTTCTATTTTTTTTTCGTTAGACAAGCAAATGTGAATAAAAGCTCAGCAATTTCAGGCTCAGATAAGGAAAATTCAGTCTCCTGTTCCTGGGCATAAACAAGTTACTTTGCTGGGCTCAGCAAGAGATTGTATTTGCCTGTGCAGAAGGTGGCACGACAGAGCTGTGCTCGGTGGGCAGTTTTTCTCCTTATCTCAGTGCTTTATGTGTCAGCCTCTCCAAGGGAGATACTGCCATCCTTATGGAGGGTGGGGGAACTGATCGTGTTCATTTACAGGAGACATCTCCAGCAGAAGGGCTTGGGTGCACAGAGAAGTTGCATGTAATGAATGCCAATTTTAAAAGTTAGAAGCTTTCTGAAGATTGAGCCAAGCAGCAGAGCAAATTGAGTGAGTTGCTGTGCATGTCAGATGGGGCTTTTCCCTGCCTTCGTGTTGCAGACAAATGTTATAGATTGTTTTATTGACTCATCAGATTGTGGGTATTCAGTTCTTCCCCTTCATCATTATAGCCCTGAGAGTCTCAGAGCTTCATCTTGCACCCAAGCCAGCTGATGGGTTTCCAACTGGCAGTCTGGCTCTTCCCTCGCCAGATGTTCTTTGGGGGATGTTATTTGACAGAGCGCACATAAGCGTCAGGTCTCTGTGGGTTTGGGTCGCAGAGGGAGCGTTGCTGAGCTCTGTGTCGAAACCCTAGAGTCACTGAGAGACCACATCTCTTGTAGTTGTGGAAGAATAAACCATTCACAAATACTCCGTGAACCCCTGTCTCTCTCTTCTGCTTTCCTGACAATGTTTTGTGCTAGTGTTTTGGTTTTTTACATGCAAAACCCTTGCATTGCACTCCTGTGCATAGAGACTGGTGTGTGACTGACTCAGCAGTTACTCAGGTATGCTGTGAAGTGCCACAAAACCCATTGTGCTCAGTAGAAAACCTGAGCAGACTCGTGATACTTTCCAGGTTGAAAAGCCTTTTCAGGCCACCCAAAGGCAGTTCTGCTTGACTTGAGCTGGTCTGAGGAAAGAGCCTTCTAGTTTATGGTTAGATTGGTCTTAGTACACAGAGGAGCTCAAATCTGAGTTCTTGGGTGCCAGTCTATCGTGCAGTTCTGGGTTAGGCCTGATATGAGGCAGCACCTATTTTCCATGTCTCAGCCTGTCAAAAGATGGCATTGGAGAAAAAGTCTTGCAGGATTTTTAGGTTAGCCCTGAGCTTACCTAAAACGTGCTTTACTAAATCTGGTCTGAAAAACCAAAACACATATACGAAAAACCTCGGTGACTCACCCAGTCTCTACTTTTCTAGTGTTAGATTATTTTTTTTTCCACCACAGGAAAGCTGTATTAAGCCTCAGACTTGGAAAAAAGTAAATGAAATTGTCATGGTTTGTTTCAGCTGGTAATTCTAACTACAGCACCTGTAAATGTAATGCTCATTTATAGCCAAAGTGCTCAGATGACATTTAATCTAAAACTAGAACAGCAGTCCAGGAATACACGCTCATGATTCAGGACACACATACATTTTCAAACTTGAAGGGTGAGCTGTAAAGCTAAACTGGAAATTGAATTAAACTGGAAAGCAAATGCTGAGTAAATCTCATGATTTTTACTTTCTGAATCCCACTGGCCTTTCCTTGCTCACTGGAGGCAGAACAGGCAGTTCCCTGACTTCACTGGCCCTGCTGCTGTTTGACTTAACCTTGCCATTCATCTCTACAACTGGATCTCAAGGGCATCTGTGTTATGTTAACTAGCTCTCTTCCAAGGTGACAGAGAAGCTCCTGGCTGTTTGCATCAGCTTTAGCATATCAAGGCTCTTCAGGTGGCAGCCACCTTTCAGTGACATTCTTGGGATGCTGAGGAGTGGAATGGCACATACATCCCAGTTCAGGCACCGCATCCCACCTCCCTGCCCTCTCCAAATTTCTCTTTGCAAGGTGGAGTTTTACACACAATTTCAAAGGGCAGAAAGAGAGAGAGAAAAAAAAAATTAACAACAACCAACCAACAAAACAAAAAAAAAACCCCACAAACCAAAAAACCCAAACGAACAAAAAAAATCCCAACAAAACACAAGCACTGGAGAGGGCAAAATTGTCTCTCTGTCTAGCAAATCCCATGAAGAAATACTGCTTTTCTCTAAAGGTGTTTATAAGCTCTGCAAATTCACCATGTTGCTGCAAATTCGTGGTGCCGAGGATGGCAAAAGCTGAAACAAAGCCAGATTCAAAGGCTTTGGGGAATGTACTGCTCTGCACCCTGCTGTTTGGAGCAGGGCTTGTGGTGGTAGCTGCTGGTGTGTTATAGGTAGGCAGAGTTCTTCAGTTGGGGCAGTGTTTGCTTTGTTTTGCTGGTAAAAGGGAGAGAAAGGTTTTGTGTGCATTTTCAACTGATTCATTTATCATGTAATACGGCTTGTGTTTCCAGTAACTGTTTTCATTTTAAAACAAGGCAAGGCTGCCAGTGTTTCAGTAAGTGTTATTTGTATATTAGTTAGACAACTTTTGTTTTATTAATGAGTGTAATAATGAAAGTGCAGGTTTCTGAGTAGAAGCAATGGGTGTTTTTATTTAAAGCATAGCAGGCATCGCAGAATGCCAAATGAATGCGTTATTGTCACTGTAGGCATGGCTGGTCTGGACCTGCCTCTGATTGGGTTATTCCAAATAGGCCCAAGCACTTCATAAAAATGTCTTTGTCAGCCTAGTTTTCCTTCCAAACCTATTCATCTCTGTCAGTTTTTAATATTAGTACCAGGCTCTTGGCTATAGTCCATTAGTACTGTACTTAATTGCTCATGTTACAGATGATTACCAATATAAAAAGCATTAATGTTTTCCCATCACGAGGCTGTTGCTTTGTGCACCAATTGGACCGTACAGAGCTTATGAGGTGGTGTTGTTTTGGTCGTTACTTTCTTCATTTGTGCTCCTTTAACGCAGTTACCTTTCACGATCACAGAAAGCCAGAGGCGTGTGTGGTTGGTATGAGCTGATTCAGCCTGCACTGTTCCTGTGAAACTCTTACAGCCCTTGTCAGTACCCTACATCTCCCTCTCTTATCAAGAAACTCTCAGAAACGGCTACTTTTCTGCGAAGCACTCTGCTCCATGCTGTCTTCCCCTAATAATGCAGATGTGGTTTTCACATGCAGGGTTTGAGGTTTCTTTTCGCTTTTACACAAAGCACATGATTGGCAGCTTTAACTTTCTGGCGTGAGCAGTAGGCTGTGTTTCTGCAGTGCTGATGACGTTGTTGTTAGGGATTTTTTGTAAATATTACACCACCGCCCCCCAAAAAAACCAAACCAAAAAACCCAACCTGCTATTTTGCAAGGTATATAAAGTTCCCAATAAAATGCATTGAACAAAACAAAAATACTAGTAATTGCCTGTTGGGGCCTTTTTCTGTCTCCAAGTCTGGCTGTGATTCATCTTGGTTTCCTCCAGAGCAAGTCCTGTGCACGAGCTGTGCACAAACACGCATGGGCTGGGGAATTGCGGTGTGCGGTGGCATGCAGTAACTCTCCTTGGCTTCTCTGGTGGACAGACATGTCGCTGTTGGAAGGTGTTGTGGCAGGCAGCTGGATGGTATCATGGACCAGTAGCTTCCTGGCCTCTTTTGGGTGCTGCAGGAAGCTGGGCTTTCTTGGGGTCTCCAGCAAGGATGAACCCAGACAACCCCATGGCCCGAGTCCTGCTCTTCAGCAGTGTGTCTTGTGTGCTGGCCCTCATGAGTCACTAGCATTTCAAAAACTAGTCTGTCCTGGTCAAACCCAGCTGGAGAGGGATTTATTAGGTCTTTCACCAAGTTCAGGCGGCTGGGTGGGAAAGTATTCTGCAGAGCCACAGCCACCTGGGATTTGAGGAGGAGCAGGTAGGTGAGATGGGTTGTGGTTCTTCACAAAGGGACAGGGTGGTTGTGCCTGTGCTTCGGACACTGACCTGCAGAGAGTTTTATTCTGGTTGTGAGCCCCTGGACACTGGCAGAGCATCTTGCACATCTGTCCCTTACCAGGGGACTAAACCTCGGGAGATACAGTATCTTGTACAGTTCAGAGCCCATTCTGCCATTTTTCTTTCTAAATCGCTAAAATTATTTATTATCAGAAACACAAGGTGGTTCGAAATATGTCCCTTACACGGTTTCCCTTTAACAGCCATAAAGTCTGTCTACCCTAAGGATATTGTGCAGTAATTCAATATGCAGGAGAGCCCTGTGTTCCATGCAAATGCTGTTTGCTTTTCTAAAGCGTTTGGATAACTTTTGTAATGTGTAAGTGTTTCAGTGGATTTTTGTAGGAAATAGCAGCCTATCTTTAGAGGGAACAACAAGTAGGAGGCTAGTATAGCATCTACATGAAATTGCTTATGGTTATCTTTTAATACACATTGTAATTAATAGAAGGTTTTGATTTACACCTTTGAGTGTGAAAACATCCTCAGGCAAAAATTAATCAAATGTTATGTCATGCTGTAAACTACAACTAGCTCTTTGTTTGACCCAAAAAAAACTTGCCAAGCAACAGTTTTTTCTCCTTGTTTTATTTTTGTCTTCACCCCACTTCCCTGCCCTCCTCACACTTCAGCTAGTCCCAGACTCCCAGAAAACTTCGCAAGTTGCAAATTGTCTCGATAGTTTTCCATCAAGCACAAATTTAAGCCTGAAGATAGATGAGGTGTCTCGTTCTCTCTTTCTTTTCCTGGGTTTTTGGTTTGCTTTTTTTTTCTTTTTGATAAATAACAAGAGGTTTCTACTTATGATTTTCTGCCCTCAGGGCTTTATCATTAAGATTAAATAACTGTACTCTCAAGCATACCACTGAACAAACATCTTTTCAATTACGTGAGTAACAGATGCTTTAACAAAGGAACTATTGAAAATTCAGAAAGCTTCTCCCCTCCCCAAAATTTAAAAAGTATCAGATGACAGAGGAATGTAATTGTTTACCATTAGAACAGATCCGTAGCTGTCCATTCAAAACATCTGAGAACATGCAGTTTTTTCAAGATTTCTGGGGTTTCAGCCTCAGAGACTTACTGGCCAGCATTAGAGTCAGCAGGAGGCCTTGGGTGCAAAGTGCTGGACAGTCAGGCTCTGCCTTTCATTGCCTGCATATAGATGATCTCTCTCCTGGTGGGGAATTGTTTTCCCACCTGCATCCTTCCTTCCATACAGGAGTTTGTCCCAGCAGAATTGGGCATGCCATGTGCTAGCCCGTGCTCCTGGGTCGTTGCCACCCAAGCAGAGAGGCCCTTCCCAGTTGTGCCCACCATGCACACGTGCCTTGGTCTTTACTGGGTGCTGAGGCCCTGCAGTGCCCAGAGCTTTGGGGTCCCAGCACTCCTGCCAGCCGAGCTCATTGCTTGGAGTCAGTCAGTGTCATGCGTGGTTATCTCATTTCTTGACATCCAGGAGTAGGGATAGACTTGACACAAGGGGACATGCCCCTTTTTCTTGCTGAGAGCCAAGTTGCCTCAGGATGTTGCTGCACAGTGGGAGCTGTACCATTCTCTTTTGCAGGAGCACCACCAGTGATGGAGAGTAAGATCCCTCAGATTTCTCAGCACTGCTGGGAATATCCACCTTGTACTTCAGAATTTTGCTGACACAACAGGGATTGACCCTACTTTATTCGACTTTGTGCAATGTAGCTGTGACTCAGAGCTACCAGGGAGGGTTGGCAGGATTTTGGAGTCCCTCCAGGAGATCTGCACCCCACAGGCAATGCAAAATGGCATATGTAAGCTTGTCCTGAGCATAGGGACCAAGCATTGCAGGGACTCTATGGACATACCAGGCAAAATGCATGTCTGCCTTCAGATGCAGAAATGGTGACTATGGGCAAAACAAGGTCTGTAGTGGTTTTGGTAGAGTGAGCTGCAGAAGCTGTTTTGTGCCCATCACTCTTCCTCGTGCAGTAAATCTGCACTAAAGGCAAAAGACTGGGGTTGTTCATCTCCCCTCACTGAGCCCTAGGATCAGGAGTGCCTGAGCTTGCCTTGCCAGGCTGTGCAGCTAAATCAACAGCTGTGTTTGTAATGTCACTAATTTCCAGTTTACTTAAAACAAAGTGTCTTTGAATTCTCTTAGAGCAGCGCAGTTCCCACCTTTCAGCAGTGAGCCATTCTCATTACCCACCAGCACTCCCAGTGGGCTGTGAGGAAAGTTGTTGAAAGGATGAAAGAGCCATTTCTTTAAAGGAAGGAAAGTTCTTTGGAAAGAAAATTGAACTCAAACATATTTTGTCTTTGCTGATAAAATACATGCCAGTTTTGTACTTCAGACAAATGCAAATAAAGCCATTGCTATTGTGTTCTGCACAAAAGCACGTGAAGCTTGCTTTCGTAACCCCTGCATTGTACAATGCAATCCAGGGAAATCAGATTTCAGGAACACACTGCTTCATTTCCTCAGTGTATTTTATATTCCCATTTTGGAAAACAGGCTGAGACCTTAAACTTTGGGTTATTCCTCTCCCCTCTTTGCTGGGATTGTGTCGCTGGTGTCCAGGAGAGCTGCCTCCTGCTCCTGGCTATCCCCACCAACTGATTGCTGTTGAAAGTGGCTTGTTTCCCTTTCCTACACTGGAGCAGTGCTCCAAGATTTATCCTTTTGAAAAGCATCGGGGTAAAAGACAACACTTCTCTTGGGTTCAGAGCTCAGGCATTCCTGCTGCTCCCTTTAAACAGCTGAATGTTTTGCCACTGACTTTATAGGGGAAAAGAATGAGGTTATTCTCTCCGAGGTTACCGACAGGGGTCCATTTGCACTGCAGGGGCTGCGGCCAGAGCTGCCCAAGATGCCCTGGCTTGGTGACAGCTCATCCCAGCCCAATGCTTGGACCCTCTGGCAGCAGGGGCTGCAGGCAGCCCTGCCCAGCTGCTGTGAGGATGTCTTGGACCAGATGGGTGCCCTCTTGGACCGGAAAAACCGGCTGTCTTGTCCCCCAGCTCTGGCAGTGCCTGCTGAGGAAGGAGTTGGAGCCACCATGGCCTAATGTGCTCAGGAGGAAAGCGTTTTCCAAATTCCTACCAGTAAAGAGACCTATTGCCTGTCCCTTTTCAGCATTTTTGAAGCTCTAACAGCTTAATGTTCTCATGATTTACATTAGCATCTAATCCTTGCATAATCTCACTAATCCCTTGGCCCCAAGATATCCATTGGCAGTGAATTCCACGGGTTAACTGGTTGCTGTATTCATTTGGTGGAGCAAATTTAAATCATTTTCCATTCCTGTTGCAGTTAGCCTCCTTAACCTGGCCAAACATGCAAATGGGGCAACATCTCCCAAGAAATGGTATTCGGTATTTTAAGTCCTTCCAAGATTATTCTTGTGGCTGAGAGGCTCCACTGCTTGCTATTTTGTGTTGGGCTTGGAGCCCTTGCAAAAGTACAATGATGTCAATGGGAGACGTGCTGAAATATTTTATTCTGCCAGAAAGAAAACAAAAATAAACACTGGAACAGCGATACAAAAATATTGTAGGGGTTGTGCTGAGATGCCTCCTTCCCCCCACCACCCTGTGTGTCCTGGGCATATGGTTCCTCCCCAGCCCCAGAGCCCTGTCATATCCATACACAGTAGGGAGAATTAAAGAGGAAACTGGCAGCCTTAACATTTAATTTCCTTCCTCTTTCTGGGCTGGTCAGATCCTTTGCATTATTGTAACTACTTTTTTTATCATGCCTATAAATAGATGTGCTCTCATGTGTCCTGTGAAGCAGAGTCGGGCCAAAAAAGTCATTCATTGTGCATAATCAATACGTGTAGTGGTTACTGGCTCAGATGAGATCTTGTATTGTTAGTTCTGTAGCTGGGAAAAAAAAATGTTGACTAATAAAGATTAAGGGCTTTTTTTTTCTTTTTATGAAATGCTAATGATGAAGACATGTTTGATATACTGTGAAATACATTTCTCTAATGTGAAGTTTCTGCTTTTTGTTGGGAAAGAGATTCAGTCCCTGGAGGATTTTAGAATTTGTAAATATAAAATTATCTGCTTCAGTGTTTTTTAAAAAAAGGTTGGCAGAAAGCCAGATTACTTACATTACTGTAATAGATTTGCTGACCTCTGACATCTGCTGCAGAGAAGTACATTGAATTTTTCATAATATCAGATGATGCAGATCTAAAAACTCAGTACACTGCACCATTATTTAATTCAGGACTTACTAAAGGAAAATCTTTTTTTGAGTAGCAGTTTATACGTGATTAAACTTAATATTGCCGATTGTAATAAATCAGGATTAGTATAGTACTGATTTGTTAATCTAACTTGTATTGATTTTAAGTTGTCTTTATTTTAAAAAAAATAAAAAGAAAAAAAGGAAAAAGACTGGCTTTTCACAGTGACTGAATTTAATAAGAAGCCCTGTGATAGCAAAGACTCCCCTACTGTTTCTGCTCTTGGCTGGAAAATGTTATTCTTGTATTATTCCAGGAAAAAAAAAAAAACCTCATGCTGCTAAAAATCTGCTGCCTGTGGAAAGGTTTTTTTAATACACTGGTGCTTACATATTCTATTTATGTTAATTGACTTATAAATAATACATTTTATTAATCTTAATATTGGAATCTTGATCATGATAAAGACCCTTTTATTTGGTCTTCTCACAGGCTTTACAAGTAAATATTCTTTAGACCACAAAATATTCCCCCTCTTTTCCTTTTTTATGAATACTTTGATACTTTCCCCCCTGTCGGGAAGTACAGCCACAGTTCAAAGCGACTGAAAACATGGTTGTTGTTTCCAACATATGATACATTCAAGGTATCTGGATCCAGTTTTTTGGACGTTGTCTTTACCTCTCCTTGTGCAAGGATTGATTAAATCTTACCTGCACTGCAAATATTTGACAAAAAAAAACCCTCATGCTGGTTTCAGACATGTCACATTCTGCTAAACTATTTGGCTAACAGCAGATCGCATTCTTCCGGTGTTGGGCAATATTGACCTTAAATTGGCTAAGCCGGCTGCTTTCATGGCATGTGAGCCGGCTGCTTACATGTTCCGAGAGCTGTATTAGCTTTATTACTCCTGCGCTATAAAAACTTCTAATAATCAAATGATAAGATCATATCCTGTGGGTAATTGTGTTGTACCATGACAGGATAACTGAAAAAACATTCAGTGAAAATTGCAACCAACGGAAATCTCTACGTGAAGCGGCAATTGCTGGTGTCGCTCGGCTCGGTGCTGCTCCCCAGGGTCTCGCAGCCCGTGTTCCTGCCCGGCTCCTCGCCAGCCGCCCCCAGAAGCCACCTTGGCCAGCCCTCCTTTGAAACAAGGAGGGGAAAATCCTAGAACAAGCCATCCTTGTGTTTTGACTCAGTTTTACCTTAGTCATGCCGCCTCCCTGATACACGAAACATTTAATTCCAGATTTCCTGCCGCTGGCTCCAGGCCGCTGACCGGCTATGTGAAATGTATTTTTACTGCTGTCGGCCTGCCAACTGCTGAGCTCAGTGAAAAATAACTAAAATGAAAACCTTGTACTCCCACATGAACCCTTAAGATCAGAAAAGGAAATTTAAGCCACGGTTACTAATTAGCACCCAAGCTAATGAGTTCTGGTGAGGTGCAGAAGCAGGAGGAGGAGGAGTTTGGGTCCCGCATTACCCTACAAGGCTCGGTGGAGAGCACACAAGCGGTGATTAATTGTGTTGGCCTGAGCCTTCCTCCCGGCCCGGCTGTAGCCACCAGGTTAATCACTCAGCATCTTCCAGGGAAAGGCTCCTTCGTGGGGCTGGGAGCATCTCCGTCTCCCATGAGGCACCGGACAGCATCTGAAACCTTTACGGATGGAATATGTAGATTTTTAATGGGCGACATGTTCCCATGGAAACAAAACAAAGTCAAACACTCCCCTTGCAGTGCTAACAATTATTGTAATAAAATGTGTTTTTATTAAAAGCGATTTTAAATATTTAACACATGGTAGAGCGGCCTCGGCGCTGCCCTATGTGAAACCCAACCTTGCCTCTAGTGCAGTCCAAAGTGCTTTGTGCAGTGTGGGGAGGAATTCGGTGTTTTCACCAATATTTGCGCTTTGCAGATGAAATGTAGCAGCCTCAAGTATGAACAAGATTATTTTTTTCTTCTTCTGCTTAGTTATGCTTTTTATTATATAAACATTAACTGTAATATTACAGTGGGAAGCAGGTATTTGGCAACTACGTATTATTTTGCTAAGTTTGCATAGAGGGAGCAGTTTCCAGTTTTAGCAGCTGTAACATGTTTAAACTCAGTTTGTAATGGGATCTGAAGATGAATATTCCCTGTGGGCTCTGCTTAGCTTCATTACTGGAGCCCTGCCAAATTCAGGGCTAGAAAGTATTATTCACGCCTCTTTGCACATACCATGTCAGAGCATGCTCAGTTAATGAATTTTGTTTCTAATATAGCATAAATTAGGTTTATATTTTAACATAATTTATGTTGTATTTTATTAAAATGTAAAATATTATGATCACGAGCAATCTAATTTCTGCTCTCTTAAGCCCAAACTGTGTTTGAACATCTAAGTATGTAAATCAAAATTGCATGCTTAGAAACTGATTCTAGGATAACAAACGAATATCTGAACCTAAGAGGTTTCTGCCTTGGAGTCTTAGATTAAAGATAATTAAGGATTCCTGGTATTTGAGCAGATTTATGTTGTTTATAAGCAAAGTACATTTTCTTCATAAAGTCAACTTGTCTTTTTTTTTAACAAATTATGTTTGCTGTATTAAAGTTCATATTTTTTAAAGTCTGAGTCTTGTATTAATCCCACAGTGAGTCATTAATCATACCAAAATGCATTATAAAAACTTTAATCACTGAAGTTGAAACTGAGATTGTAATGCAATCCATCCCTTTTAATTATATCAGTTATTTTTCCTTTCAGATCAAGAATTGCAAAGGGAAAACAGAGAGATTAAAACTCAGTGTGTTTGATGCTTTCAGGGCAGGATATTTTTTGTTTGTGTTTCTTCCTTGTTTTTTTAAAGTGATTTTGTGCACTTTGTGGCAGACAGTTCCACAGTGAAGCATTCCTTAATTTTTAACTCTTCTCTTCTCCCCTTCTTCCTTAAAAAAGGCTCTGTGACGAAGGCAGGGAGCATGGTGACTGTCACTGCATGGGTGCCTTGCACAGGTGGCACTGGGCTGGTGCTGGTGACGCCGTGGCGGGTGCTGTGCCCACCCCTGTAGGGTTCCTGCAGCCCAGCTCTCCTGGCTCCTGCCACGTTCCTGGCACTCGCCCTTGCACTCAAGGGAACCACCAGCCTGGAAACTGTGTAGCTGTTATCAAGTTGCCTTGGTTTTGTAGGTGTTTTCCTGGGGTTTGCTGCATGCTGTTAAAGTCGAGGAGGGGAAATAAAAATAAATGGTGGATTTTTTTTTTTAAATCAGTCTAAGACATAATGGCTCAAATCCTCATCTGGTACAAATTGGTGTAGCCACACAAACCACTGCAGAGTTACTGACAACTGATCTACACCAACTCCAACTCCACTGAATTTATGCCACATGATAATCTTGCCAAATAAATTGATTTCTTATACTTGGATTTATAGATGTGGAGTTTAAACTGTTGCTTTTATGCCATGGAAGAAAATGGATTTATTAAGTAAACTGTTCGTAGTAGATACATTTTTTTTCTTTGCTAGAACGGCAAAACCTGATCAATTATTTGTTCCTTAATCCCCTAGATTAATCCTGCCATATGAAAGATTTATTAAAGGAGAGGAAGATAAGCCACTGCCTCCAGTGAAACCTCGAAAACAGGATAACAGTTCCCAGGAGGGTGAAGTGAAAACAAAAGTGTCTGCAACAAAACGCATCAAAAATGAAAACCAAAAGAGCAAGAAGGAAAAAGAGAATTCACAGAAACCCCAAGATGCATCTGAGGTCAGTTGCTTCCCTGTTTTTCGGTTTTTCAATTAAAAATGCACAGTTTTAATCACATGAAATCCAGTGATAAAATATATAATTTAAACTGGAGAATTCCAACCAGTTGGCCTTTTAGTTTGCTCAGCAATAGAAATTCAGCTGTTGTGGTACTGTCTGTGCTGGGATTTTGCTGGGCTGGGAATGGCAGCCAGTTTGCTCCATATTGCACAGCAGTGATGGCAGAGGACCAAGCACTGGATCTGACTAGTACCAGTTCTGCTCATTGTATTATACAGTGGTCACCACTAAAAGATCAGCAGCTGCCAAAGGAAAACCACACAACTACCACAGTTATTTCCTAATCTAAGTATAGGGTGCGGGAACCTCTAATACTGTTGATAATACTGTGGTAGCTGTTGGACACAGCTGATTTTTATAGTGGTAACCTCTGGATCAGCCCTTCTGTGCTCACAGATGTATGCACGACTGTCAGCATATTACTCCCCAAGATTTTTATTACGTTGTACTAAATTTCTTTTTGAACTAAAAGGTCACATTTTGAGGGAACCACTTTCCAAGCCCTAACCAAGACTAACTTCCCTCTCCCATGCTGCAGATGACTTTCAGCTGAGGTTCCTATTCAGACATAATAGGTTCCTATCATGTCACCTGTTTCACGTGGGCAGGCCCCAGTTCCCACATAGAGCCATGTTACTTGCAGGCAGAGGACAGCCCTCATGAAAGAGATTTCGTGTTCACAGCACAAGGTAGGATAGATGGTAGAATTCATATTTGTCTGCAAATAAGAGTAAATTTCAAGTATTGTTAAAGGATATAAAATCAATGGGGTTTTTGTTCCAGTGTTACTTAAGCACGTTCCTTTGCACATCCTGCCCACTCTCTCCTGTGCCCCGCTTGCACTCCGTGTGAAGGAGGTGGTGAAGCTTCTCACACATAACCCCTGCAAAACATGTTGCTTTTCCTGTCTCAGTCTGCCAGATCACAGCAGCCTTCAAGGTGTTGCAGTGAAAGTAAGTATTTAAAGAATGTTGAAACACATGACATGCCCAGCAGACTACGGCTGCTCCTTTGACTTCATTGCGTCTGGCAGGTACAGAAGTCCTGTTTCTAAACTTGTTTGGAAATTTTATTGAGTCGGCTATCAACAATCCTCCTCCTCATTGTTTTAAAAAAACAGTGCAGGACCAGTAAACACGGATGCCTCTGAGACTTCATGTACCCAGTTTTAAGAACAGAAAATTTGGGTTTTCATGTCCCACTACCTCTTTAAATTGTACTTACAAGGACAGTTTCATCTCCTATCCAAAGCAGAATTTATGTTTTAAATGGCCTTCATCAACAGTACCATTAATATCTAATGTAAGAGCACTCCCTGGAGAGATGTTTTTTTCTTCTCTTGCATTGTATTTTTAAAGTAGGGGGAGCCCTGTTGGAGTAAAATTTAAAAAAAAACCACATCGAGAGAAGAGTGCGCACAAACGTGCTTCAGTCACTGGAAGGTTATAAGACAAATTGCCCAAAGCAAGGAGAAGTGAAGTAAAAGCTTGTGCTCCTTTCCCTTGTCATTCCTTCATGCCTGGTTATTTATTGAGGGATCTTGGACCAGCAAGATACATTACACACTATCTTTACCGCTACTGCTAAGCCCAACATAACAAGTCAGCAACAGAGCAGCAGCCTTAACTTTGAATTTCCTTGCTTTTGTTGTTCCCTATCTCAAACTTCCTGCTGTTTAAACTGAAGTTATTTTTGTGTGGTTTGCAGGAAGAGTTCCTAAGCTGCGCTTATCGGAAATGTAGGGAGCCTAGACGAGACAATAAAAATGTACAATTACAGCAGTTTCCTATTGTAAAATGGTACCTTTTATAGCAAAATTAATGTCTCCTCCCTGACTGGGGTGGAAGACGTATCCTGCCCCTATTTGATTGGGGTGGCTCATTAAGGACCTTGGCCTCCATGTCAGTCGTCATAGGGGCTGGTGGTCACACGAAGCCTGAGCAGCGAAGGGGCTGCAGGGTGGATGCTTCACCCCTGGCTGGGTATAGGGCTCCAGAGTTCACCTGTGCTCTGCCATATGGAGGGCTCAGGATGTGGCACTTAACAGGGCTAGCAGGCAGGAGACATTCAGCTCCTTTGGGTGGAGCAAAATCCAACCTTCTGCTGGAGCCAGGCAGAAAGTTGCATGTCTCTCATACTGCAGCCATGCCCTGGCAGAGGAGTCCCGTCCCTGAGCCTTCATCCAGGCAGTAATGGGGTATTGCTCAGAGGGAGAGCTCCTATAGCCACCACATAAATGTATAGGCATGTCCCCAGCCAAGCCACCGCTTAAGCCATTTCTGCACGTAGCCTGGAAGCTGGCTGTAGCTGTGAGCTGGAAAAGCATAATCCAGTTACAAATGTGTGGTCCTCTCAATTGTATGTTCAACTCATGCACCATTAGAAGTATGCAGGGAGAGAATATAACTTTAATTTATTACTATTGCATTTGCCTTTGTGCTCTTCTTGTGTTTTCCTGCGAACAATGACATTGTCAGTGTAACAAGACACCAGACAAAATGCTATTAGCCTTAGACTGCACATTTCCTCACAATAGCTGAAACTTCAATCAAAGTGTTGCTTAACAGAAACAAAGAGCAGAATGTACAGTTATTAAATATGAGTCTCTTTTTTTTCTCCTCCTTGCTTTGCTCATCCGTCTGGTATTTGCCTGTAATTTTATAAGCTCAAGAGACTAGTGATGGTACTTTGTAAAGGACCTAATGATGGTATTTGGCTGCAAAAGACAGCTATGAGTTTAAAAAGAAGAAGTTAGGATGACTAACAGACACTGTAACTAATAGGCCAACCAAACAGACAGGAATATTTAAAAGCAGCTGTGAAGAAATAAATCTCTGAGAGAGTTTGATTCGTTAGGACCGTCTCAGATTCCCCGCTCCTGTGACAGACCATAAAGCAGCATTTAGATGATAACTTTCTGGATGCGTCTTATCTTTACAATGAAGGAAGAAAGAAAACAATAATAATAAAGGAGTCGCACAATGCTGCTGTTTTATGACTGTCTTCTACCACGACATGTCAGAGGAGAGTGACAGCAGTTTTGAAAAGGGCTGTCAGTCAGCTGGATCGCAGATGGGACGCTCTGGTGACCTCTGTGGGTCACAGTTCAGCCAGCTACATAATGGGATGAATAGTGTGAATTGTGCACACAAGCTGTATTAATGGGGGAGCAGAACGAGCTGCGGTCCCATTGACGAGAACGTATAAAAGCCATGTTTGTAATAGCGGGCACACACACTTACTGAATGTTGACAACTTCATTTTAATCCATTAATAAAAAAATGTGTGTCCTAGTTAAGCTGTGGCACTGATTTGCTGCCTACAATAGGGATTTCTAGTATGCCATTTCTATCATTTTCACACTTTAATGCAGAACTGGGTGTGAATGATCTTCTCTGTGATCACTGAATTTTAAGATAGCTATGCTGGAGAGACTTCAGGTGAAAAAAAGCATAGAAATAGTGTGGTTTTCTTAGGTGAAGTTGGCTAGCAGGAGAAATTTCTATGGCCTTATCATTTGTGTTATGAAATCTGCTCTTCTGCATTTGCCTAATTAATTTTAAAATTGTATAACCTCAGCATTTAGCTATCTGGTCAAGCCACCAGTGCCTCTCATCAGGTTACAGACATCTGCTGTTTTGAAATGCTTTACTGTGACCCTGGTAGGGTTGGTGTATTTCTTAATATTTCCAGGAGATACTTCTCTTTGCTTGAGTCCAATACCTGATGTTACAGCCTTCACATGCCAGTAAGGTGGTTGGCAAGTCCTTCTCTGAAAGTAGCCAACAGTGTACTGTGTATAACCTTAAAAACCGCATTCTTACTGCTGTCTCTTGAATCATTTTTTCAGGTTTCATCAGAACAAGAGAAGGATCAAGAATCAGCAGACCAGAAGAACTTCACCGAACACCCTACAGTGGGAGAGACGAAACAACCCATACAAGGCCCTCCGCCTCTTTTATCAGAGACAGCTCGGACACTGCCTCCGGAAAAGACAGACCTGACAGAAAACAGCACCAACAGTGAGAAAGTCAAGGAAGAGGTTCAGCACTCATCCTCTTTCTCAAGTACGTCTGTGCCCTCAGAAGAAGACGCTGTGCTGGATGCCACTGTCACAAAACGATTACATCCCCCAGCAGATGCCCTGGAAGACACAAAGCCTGAACAAAGACTACACAAAGCTTTTATTGACAGCCTAGAAAGCGAACCTCCAGAAATGCCCTTCACAGCTTTCCCAGTCCATCTGCCCACTCAGAGTGACGTGGAAGATGAGAAACTGCCAGAGATGGCTGATTACATTGCAAACTGCACGGTGAAAGTGGACCAGCTGGGAAACGAAGATATCCGCAACGCACTAAAGCAAACGCCCAAAGTCCTGGTGGTGCAGAACTTCGACATGTTCAAGGAAAAGGAGCTGCCTGGCTCCATGAATGATGACTCCACTTTTGGTTACACACCGCTGCTGTACTCTAAAGGTAATCCAGGCATCATGTCACCCCTGGCAAAGAAGAAACTGCTGTCGCAGGTCAGCGGGGCAGCGCTCTCATGTAATTATCCTTATGGTTCTCCTCCACCTTTGATCAGCAAAAAGAAACTGAGCAGCAGAGATGAACTGTCCTCGGGCATATCGCAAGGTCCCCATGTCCCTAATTCTGATCCTGTAGCAATTAATAGGCCCTCAGTCATACAACATGTACAGAGTTTTAAAACCAAGGAAGAAAGGAAGTCAATTAATGATGTTTTTAAACATGATGTGCTAAGTAAACCAGATCCTCAGCGCTGTGATTTTTCGAAACATCACCTCAGTTCTCTCGCCGAGTCATACCTACCGAAGTCAGATATCCAGGACTGCAAAGATAAAATGAGTGAGAAAAGGGCACTGCAGCACTCCCATGTGCCCACTTTCTTGGCAGATTTTTATTCATCACCTCATCTGCACAGCCTTTATAGGCACACGGAACACCACCTTAATAATGAACAGACATCAAAGTACCTCCCCCGGGACATGTTCAGAGAGTCTGAAAATATTTCTACTTTTACTCAACACAAACACCAAGAAAAACTAAATTTAAATTATCGCCCATCTTTGCATCAGCAAGAAAAAAAGGCAACAGTGGAGGCTTCTTCAGATGATCAGCCAACAGATTTGAGTCTTCCAAAGAGCATACACAAACAGACTGCAAAGGCTCCAGGCTCCAGCCTCCCTCATTCATCCATGGCCCAGCAGGAATGCAAAGGTCTCTCCCCGTTCCAGGCTGCGAGCAGCCAGGTGGTGAGCCTAGACTGTAACCCCAAAGCTTGCCGCGTCTCCCCAATGGCCATGACAGCACCGAAAAAACACAGCGAGTTGCTTCATAGGTCTGGGAAGCAGCAGGCCCAGAGGCTGGAGAACCTGAGGAAGATGGAGGGGATGGTGCATCCTATCATCAGCCGCAGAACGAGCCCTCAAAACGTGGGGGCTGCCCGGCCTCTGAAACGGAGCCTAGAGGATTTGGACAAGGTCATTGCTGAAAAAAAAATCCGAGCTGTTTCTCCTATACACTTACCAAAGGAGACCCCAGTGAAAGACAAGGTTCCCGACCCAGAGGGGGAAGGCAGCAAGCCGGTGCATGGCCTCCATTCTGGCAGCATGCTGGAAAGCCACAAATTTCCCCTCTCAGCCCCCGTCTTCCCAGGCTTGTATCCGGGAAGCCTGTGCACAGGGCTGAACAATCGCCTCCCGCCTGGGTATTCTCATCCCCTGCAGTACTTGAAAAATCAGACCGTGCTATCCCCACTAATGCAGCCTTTGGCTCTTCACTCCTTCATGGTGCAGAGACAATTCCTCACGTCCCCTGCAAACTCCCAGCAACTGTACAGACACTTAGCTGCAGCAACACCTGTAGGAAGTTCCTACGGTGACCTTTTGCATAACAGCATTTATCCTTTAGCTGCTATAAACCCTCAAGCTGCGTTCCCACCTTCCCAGCTATCCTCTGTACATCCCAGCACAAAACTGTAAACCCCCTCACTCACAAAAAAAGGTCTGAGGAGAAAAGTTCAGTTAGTGACATTCCTCCCCTGTGACAATGTCTCGCAGATTTAGCGATCTGTGGTTTTGTCAACCAGGATGCAGTCATATCCCGCCTAGAGGAGCGCTTCGGAGTTTGATGGAAACAGGACTGCTTCTTTAATTCTGGCTCCCACATCAGCCCCCTCACCCCTTATCCCTGCCCTCACAAAAAAGAAAACCAAACCAAAAAAAAAAGAAAAAATCCTTGGATTTTGCATATGTGTTTTCTGAAAGGACTTGAACATGGTAAGAGCACATGTTCAAAGGGAGCCGTGGAAACGCAGGCCCAGTCCTGAGCTCACTGAAACCCCGGTGAGGGCTGAATTTGCTTTTCACTGAGCCGAGGACCAGAGGCCATACATTGTTGCAAATGAGTCAAGGACTTGAAGTGAACCTGGAAAGGAGAAGTGGGCCGAGAATCTGTACAATCAGTGGATGTGCTTTTTTGAGTAACTTTTCCTGACTTTTAAAGATTCAATCAATGCAATGTATAGTAAAACGGCAATAGATTTTTTCATTTTAACACTATTAGAACAGAAGGGTAAACACTGTTTAATTTGACTGTACATATCCACTTCGTAAACTACCAGTGTCACATTTGGTCACAATAATTTATATAGTTTCGTTTGTCCAGTATATTCTGTGCTCTTTTATGTTTGGGGCTTTTTTTGTTTTGTTTTGTTTTGGGTTCTTTTTTTTTTTTTAAATTAAACAGTATCATTTTATCTGCAACTTTTTTAAAGGCTGTGGCTGTCCTAATTTTTTTTATGTGTTTGTAATTTTTCCAGTTTCTTTATACTTTTGAGCAGCATTTTTGTTTTGTTTTTGTGGTAACGTTTACTGTTTACAAACTGAAGCAACTGGTTCAGATTAATCTTAATGGTTATAAACATACTGTAGATGATGTTATGGTGCAAGGATGCGAACAAGGTTCCTTTCCCCGCGGCCCACCCCTGTGAGGTGCTGAGCACCTCTCACCCTCCTCCCATTGTTGTGATGGCTCCTATGCCTCTTCTCCCCTCCCACCAGCTTTGCTTTCCTGTATCGTGGTCTGTGAATTTGTCGAGCGTTGTACTTAACCTTACCTAGGCTGTGAAACCCTCCTGCCTACCAGAGAAACGGTCTAGAAAACAAAACCTCCCTGGCACAAGCTGCTGGATGACAAAGGAGTGCAGAAACTGGATTTGTGGTTTGCAAGAATGTTGAGAATTTCAGAAATTGTGAGAGGAGCCAGTGTGGATTTGAATCAGAGGCTTACGGGTTGGGTCCTGTGCCTCACTATGGATAGGGGGTTCCATGCAGTGGTCGGGATGGTCCTTCACACTCCCACGGGGATCTTGGCCTCTCCCTGGGCATCCTTTCACAGAGGGAAAGCCCAAGCATGGAGAGGCTGGATTTTCGTGACAAAAGAGCTTCCCCGTGGATGTATATTCACTTTACAGGACGTCACCACCACGCAGCTGAGCACAGACATTGATAAAGCGAAGTGTGACTTGGAGGCTTTATACAATGTGAAAATTGGTTGTGGTTGAAACTATCTCAGTTACTGTTAAAAGACAGCATACTGGATATGAAAAGAAAAAATGGAAACTACTAAGAAACACTTTGCATGCTAGGCATGTCATTAAATTTTCCCATGATATGAAGCCAAATACAATATATAATGTATCATACTTAATATCCAAAGGTGGAAACCAGAATAATATACTCGTCTACTGTTAAAGATCCAGCTTCTTCAATTAAATACTTTATATTCCTGTGGTAAAATTATATTTGATTGATCGATAAACAGACTAGTAGAACTTAGAACATGGATGTGCCGGTGCAGAGTATCCTGCTGCTCCACAAGTCATACAGGAAACAGAACCACAGGCTCATCCAGGCAGAGGCCGCAGTGTGGAGGACATCTCTAGTAAAGTTGCACTAGATCTGAATCACGTAAGAATCAGGGGTTTGGGGATGGGCGGGAGGAGGGCGGGGGGAAAAGGGGGAGAGAATATAAAAATCTACAGCAAACGCAAACAGAAGCTTGTTGTGTGTTTGGCAAAGCAAATGCTTCTCCTTGTTTCAGTTAAGTTGTGTGTCCTGGAGTTGTGCATTTGTTTACTCAAAGTGTCCAGTGTCCCTTTTGGTTATGTCCAGTTGGAGTTTGCTGGTAGGCTTTTTGGAGCCATGCTGAGGCAGCACAGGGCTGGGGGACAGGGAGAGGGGAGTAAGGCTCCTCGCTTGCCCACGAGGAGAGTGGCCACTGCTGGCTGGGGAAGCTCGTAATCCGCTGAGCAAAACGTCAGGGCAAAGGAAAAGAAATGGTGACATAAACCCCCAACAGAAGTGATGCATTATTTGTTTAAGAACTCTTTTAACAGAAGTCTTGGAAATCTTTCAGCAGACTGTTGAATTCTTCGTTGGCTAAAAAGTCTTTTTTTTTTCCTTAATGTCTTAAATGGGGCTTTGTTTGCATTGTTTGAGTTCAAGGGGCCTTATTATTGAATGAAATTGCACAAGCCTTTCTTTGTGCAATCAGACCATTGTTATTGGTAGGTTTGTAAAGGAAACTGCGGAATCTAATTGGCAATAGAGTCATAAATCTATTTACTAGGAGCCAGTTCCAAGAAATGTTGCAATTCAAGCGCACTATGTCCAGGATGCATTAGGGATGCTAAAGGTTGTGAGATCCGAAGGAAAATGCCCAAGAGCAAACGGCTCGCGTGTAGCTTCTGGCCACACTCTGAGCTGGGCTTCGCAAAGCGCATGGCAAGTAGGGCCTGATTCCCAGTGTGATCCATACACTTGGCCAGGTGGGGTGGGAGCAGGCCAGCGGTTTGCAGCAGGTCTGTCATGGCTGTGAGCTGGCCTGGTGTGAGGAGCTTGCCCAGTGGGTCAGGGCCTGGGAAGTAGCTTGTCCCAGCAGCAGAGAAGTTGGCTTGGCAGCCTCTGGAGGCTGCCTCTGCCAGCACCTCTGCCCCATTTAGGCAGACATGGGGCTGCCGCCTATAGAGACTGCCACAAGGGTCCCTCACCCCTGCGGCCTGCTCGCTTCCTTTGCAGCAGTGAGGTCACATCTGGTCCAGTTTTGCGATCGTGGTGATTTTGATGAGCAGCAGGACTTCCTGCGCTGGTGTGAGGCAGGCGGCATTGGCAGCGCTGCCATGAGCGCTGTTTGCTGTACATGTGGTTGATATTTCGCTCGTTCTCTTCCTCCTCCTCCCCTCTCCCCCCACCCCTGCAGTTTTAAATATGTTCTAATAATGGCAGCATAATCTACTAGCTGTTTATACTTTTTTAACTTTCTTTTGTTGTAAATATTGTATACTTTTTGTGATTCAAGTTATGTAGCCTATATGCTCTGTAAGGTGATGATTTGTATATATAAAAATGGCCCAGTAATATTATATAGTTTCCCATTTAAAAGGTTATTGAGTAACCTTTGTGTTAGTTTAAACACTACCAGAAATAAAGCTGAGCCAACTATAAACACTCAATTTTTGTATGTTTTCCAAATTGTACTTATTAATGCTTTTGATACTGTATTATGTGCCAATAGTTTCCCAATCACATAGCAGGCAAAAGATATTTTGTACTTTTTGATCCACTGTAATATTTAATAAAAAATGTTACTATCTGTTCCCTTTTGTGTTTGATTAATAATTCTGTAAACAGCCCTTATCGCAATGGATTACATATTATCCCATCCGACCTTTCAGCCCTCTTATATTGGCTTTTCTAGAGAAAGTATCTCCTCCTGCAAATGATTAGATTAAAGGAATGGAAGTTTGCAATTTCCTAAAGGAGGAAGAGACAAGATCTTCAGTCAGTGCCCCTTTATTTTTGCAGTGTGCTTGCATTAAAGTGTGGCTGGGATCAGGCTGGCTGTAGGAATAGCTTTTGAGAGGATAACTTTGATGCTTAGCTGGTGGTTCCTGTACCAAATTTGCTCCATTTGCATCTCAGAGTAGGATTTTTTTCTACCAGTACTGCAGGCTTGAGCTGGGGTCTGAAAATCGTCCCCTCTTCTTCCCAGCTTGAATATGGGTATGGTTCTGGAGTCTTGGAATCGCATGCTAATTAGTAGTTTTGCTGATGATACTAAACAACCACAAAGTAAACTTTATTTTTACTGTGTTCCTTGGTGGGTCTGAAAACCCCCATAAACCTGGAGGCCCTTTGATAACCCATTAGCACAGCATATGCTGTTACGCTCCTGGTCTCCATAGGTGGGAAAATCATTTGGGTGCGTGTCGGTCAGGCCTGCATACTGCCCTCACCCAGCACAGCTCGGCAGCAGGACAGGAATGCCCAGTAGCCACCCACTAATCTCACATCGTTGCTTAACTATGTGGTCCTGGGGCAGGTGTGCAGCAGAGAAGCCTCCCTCCCCCATCCCTGGGGGTCCAGGGGCTGAGGCCATGGGAGGTCCTGGAGGCTGCTACTGCTTCGTGCTTTATCCCTGCTGGGTGCCTGGCCAGGCAAGCACAGTCCAGTTTGACAGCACTGTTAGATGAGGCTTCCAAATACATGCTGGTGTCTCAAAAACAAGCATTTCCTCTGTGTGCTGGGAAACACGAGGAAGTACCAACTTGAGGAGGAGAGCTCGCCATTGGGCATGTGTGAAGGATGCAGTGCTGTTGTATTATAGGATCATACAGTATGCTGTGTTGGAAGGGACCCATCAGGATCATTGAATCCAGCTCCTGGCCCTGTGCAGGACACCCCAAGAGTCAGGCCATGTGCTTGCGAGTGTTGTCCAAACACTGGAACTTGGGCTTGGTGCTGTGATCACTTCCCATAGGTGAAGCTATGGGAAAAGATGGGGCCTTCTAGCACACCTGTTCCTCCCTCCATTTCCATCTTTGCCAAGCTTAAGCATATTCTTCTTTTTATGTTGAAAATGCAGCCAATCGGTGAACACCTGAAGGAGGTGGGGGCAATGCGGACACGTGGATGCTGGCCTTCGCAGGAGATGCAGAGATGGCCAAGGCTAATTGGTTTTCAGCACCATGCTTGCTTCCTTGCTTTTTTTAGCCCTTCCTGGTCTGTGGATTAACATAAGCCAACACTGCCTGTTCTTGCTGGGCCGGGGCTGCCTGTTGGGCTGCGCTAACCACGCTGCAGAAAGTGGCCAGGAAGAAGACCCCAGGAGCAGTATCGTGGAGCTTTTCATACCCAGACCAGCCTGGCCTGCAAGTGGCGCTGAGGCATAGCATCCACCCTTGGCTGGGCTGGGCACTTCCCAGTTAGTTTGTTGAGAGTTACTTGGGTGTCAGTGCACCCACAGCTTGGCAAGCAGTGGAGCGAAGTAGTCTGTGTTTACAGCACCCAAAGCGTTTGCAGGGAAACAGGGGTACCCCTCAGGGCTCAGCACACCTCGCCATGGGCTGGTGGGGTCTGCAGGAGGACAGAGCTACATCCAGGAAGAGTTTGTAACCGTATTCGGGACTTAAAACTGCTTCTGGGTTTGAGAGTGGTGTCCGTGATTTGAGAGAGGACAAGGGATGCTGTATGGCTGTCTTGCTGCAGACAAGGAGTTTGCCACCTTGTCACACCAGTTTTTCAATTCAGCTGCCAGCAGCAGGGAATGAACAGTTTTGAGGGTCTGAAGCAAAGCGGAGATGCACAATCTGGTGTTGCTTGCTGCAGTTTAGTTGCCCTGGCTTAGGGCTCTTGGTTCTGTGCCTTGCTGTCTTACCTTTCCACAATTACAGGGCAGTGCTCCTTTTAGGAGGAACAAGATTCTGGTTTCCTGATTTGTGGGCCATTGCACTTGCCCCTTGAGGACCTTGCAGGACCTTGCACCAGCAGGCAGGGCACAGGGGACTGGAAGCAGATAGAGGTCCTGGGGCACTGGGACCCCGCCCTGGGTGGATCTCGGGGGAAGTGGCTCAGCAGCAGCTGCATTGCCTGGCAGCATTTGGGGGCCAGTGATAATACCATGGTGATGCCGACTGTTGGTAATGGGCTCTTCCTCTCTCTCTGCCTCACCAACAGTGTCTCTGCTCCAGAATATTTCAGAAACATTTTTTAGGAAAGTTTGTGCTGGTGGGAGGAGCTGATCACATGAAGACATCACTGCTAATCCTCACTGGCACTCTTGCTCTCGGAAATGCAGCACTCGCCCACAGGAATTTCAGGAGTATCAGACACCTTTTGCTCTTCCCAAAGCAAAAACAATAGAGCCTGTATGTTTGCCTTCCCAAATTCAGGCACACTCATAACTGAGGTGCTATGGGTATGTATCGCTTCCCCAGCTGAAGAGAAACATGGGAGGGTTGGATGGCCTTGACAAATGCAAAAGTAGTGGCCTGCAAAGTAGCCTCAGTCTGCCCGGACCTGTGGCTGCTGAGGGCTTGCATTCCTGCAGGAGAAAGCCATGGCCGGTGTCCCCTCCTGCCCCCTGCACAGGCAGTGCTTGTCCAGCAAGCAGGCAGGGATACAGCTTAATCTGTACTTTAATTTAGCTTTTCAATTTGTCCTTTATGGGATTAAAAAAGAGTATTTGCGATGTCAGATGCTCCATCTAGTGCTCACCTGGGGAATGAGCCCCCCAGGTCACAGGGTAAGCCTGGGGCCAGAGGTGCCCTGTCCTGGTGGTTGGGGCATCGGGGATGGGATCCTCCATGAGGGCCAGCAAGCTGGGAGCGAATGTGCCTAAAACTGAGTTAGACAAATTCATGAAGACTTTTGTGGCTGCTGAGAAAGCAGTGATTTCGGTAAAAGTGCCACATTCAGGAGACCCACAAGTCCTGAGTGGTGGGAGCTGTGAAGACCTCCCTGTGCTCACCAGGCTGAGGAGTGCCTGTGGGGCCAGCATGTGTGCCCTGTCCTTGGGTGCTGCACCACGACATGGGCACAAAAATCCTGGCAGCTCCCTTCTCCTCCTCTTCCTACTGCTCCTGGGGACAGAGCAGCTCAACAACTGCTTGGTTTTGGTGATGAGCATAAAAGCATTTAACAAACTGTCTTCAGTGTGGGGGCTGCTCTCCTGGGAAATGAGGTGGCCGAGGATGCCCAGCCCATGGGGGGCTACGTTAATAAAGGAAGAAAGCAGGGGGAGCCCACAGAACTTGCAAATGTTGCTGAGTTTGCTCCGCAATTTAGTCAGGAAAGGAAAAAATCCCCCACCCCACCCATAGNGCTGCCATGCCATGAGGTGATCCCATGTGGGGCTGCCATGCTGTGATATCCCGTGAGGGGCTGCCATGCCGTGAGGGGCTGCCATGCTGCAATGTGATCCTGTGAGGTGCTGCCATGCCATGAGGGGCTGCCATGCTGTGAGGTGATCCTATGAGGGGCTGCCATGCCATGAGGGGCTCCTGTGAGAGGCTGCCATGCCATGAGGTGATCCCATGTGGGGCTGCCATGCTGTGATATCCCGTGAGGGGCTGCCATGCCGTGAGGGGCTGCCCTGCCATGAGGAGATCCTGTGAGGGGCTGCCATACCATGAAAAGGGATCCCATGAGGGGCTGCCCTGCTTGTAAGGGGATGTTGTGAGGGCCTGCCATGCCGTGAAGTGATCCCATGAGGGGCTGTCATGCCATACAGGGCTGCCAAGCCATGAGAGGATCCTGTGAGGGGCTGCCAAGCTGTGAGAGGATCCTATGAGGGGCGGCCATGCCACGAGGGGCGGCCATGCCATGAGGCGATGCTGTGAGTCACTGCTATGCCATGAGGGGATGCTGGGCTGTGATGCAACGTGGCAAATCTTCCCATCTTGCACAAGCCAGTGAGAGCTGCTCTTTAGCCATTTGGGAACCAAAATTGTTTGTTTGTTGAAACAGGTGTCTCATGACTTCCAGGGGCTTGGGCACACTGCAAATGCCCCCTCATGCTGGGAGACACCAGAGGGGTGAGCGATGGCCCCAGTTTATTTTGGGGCCACCATACAGAGCTGGGAGCTGCAGTGCCAGTGGGCAATGCCATGTCCCTTCCATGAGGCAGGTGCCATGACAGGGCTGAGCTGTGGAAGTGCTGGGATGGGGAGCAGGAGGCAAAGCTGAGTGGCAGCCATGCTGCACTCCCAGCACACACTCCAAGTACTAAAGGATACACAATGGACACAGTGGAGTCCCACGCCATGAGGATGAAACTACTGCACCTCTCTTGTTCTGTGGATGGTTCATGGATACACCTAAACACAGGTTAGTTGAATTTCCAGGCAGTCCGGGTGCGTGTAAGCAGGGGAGCAGTGAATATCTGCAGTGAGAGGTGCTGGCTGGTGTTGCCTAGAGCAGAATTCAGCTCCTGTAACCTGAACACTATGTGTGCACCCAGTTGGGGTTCAGCCATTGCTGGTCTGCGGAGGGAAGCCTAGGGAGTGTTAAACCCCTCGAGTGCTCTGCGTGTGGGTGTCTACACCCCACTCAGCTCCCGCTGGGGCGGCTGGGACCTCAAAACGATCAGCTTGTGTGGTTACGTGAGCAGGTGATGGCCATGTGGCCTCCCTGGGCTGGTGCCCTGCTCCAGCCCCTCAGTGTCCAATACCAATGGGGGGAATTACCAAGGCACTGGCAAAGCAGGCACGCACGGGGGCCTCGTCCTCCCCTGGCACTACCTCCCACACCTCTGCTGAAACCCTCCATCCTCTGCAGGGCTCTCTTATGTTTTTTGGCAGTGGTTTTGTCTGCAAGCTCCCCAAAAAACAGCCAGGCAAACCAAGCTCTCTCCCTCTGCCCCCCACCAGTGACTGTGGAGCTCTCAAATGAAGAATAAAGCCATTTGTTTCTAATTATATTTGGCAGCTACTCAGAGAATTTAGGACTAAAGCACGCAAATTTTTTTGCTCCTGATTAAAGTACTTGACCTCATAAGCAAAAAGCAAAGATTTCAACACACCCCCACAAGTAGGCTAGGAACGAACCGCGGAGAAAAGACCAAAAAAGAAAACTCCCTTTGCTCTAGATACACAAAATAATTCATTATGAAACAAAAGGCAGAATATTTAGTGCATCGCCTGAGCTCGCCTAGGGCTCAGCTAACCACCCAATTACTCCTTTTAGAGTTCTTACTCCGAGCAAAGGCGCACGCAGTGAAGGCCCACATGCCCCACTGCCCATGGCATGCACATGGCCAAGACCCATTTGCTGCCTGCAGGAAGAAAGTGCCTTTCATGGGACTGTGCCAGCTCGCCTGGCCCCTGTGCCCAGCTGGCAGGACGCTGGGATGGGGAAGAGTGACAGCGGGCACGTGAGTTGTCATCATCTTCTTTTTTTCCCCCCATATTCCCAGGCTGAAATAGTTTTTACCCATCAGGTGCAGCATCCTTGGTGCCTAATTTCAAGCAGTGGCTGCCCTGGGGTGGCTGGGGACGGCAGACCCTCCTTCCTGCTATCCACACAGCAGCATCCAGCTCCCATGTTTGCTATTTTCCCCGGCTTTAATACAGCACAAGGATGTGTCGCAACTGCAGAAGAGTCAGTTGGCTCCCAACCAAGAGAAATAGCAATGATCTTGATGGCATCCTTTAAAATAGCAGAGAAACCAGCTCAAACAGAAATTAACTACCCTGTGAGGTTCTGTGGTCCATAAAATACTTCCCCTGGCTCCATGGTTTTAAAATAACATGAAAGAAATGCTTTCCATAAAAAGTAGTTAACTAGCATACAGATTTTTTTAGTCGTAATTCTGAGAGTCATACCCAAACAAAATAGCTATACAAGCATTAAATTATACATTAAAGAAGGCTGATAAAGACAGTGAATTACAGAGCTACCATATAAGATTTCAGATATACAGATAACAGCATTATTAACATTTCTATTAAAGGTGACCTACAAAAAAGGGACAAAAATAGTGTGATGCTTCTGATTTCTCATGATGCGGGAGAAATGGCTCCAGCCCAACTGCCACCTAGTCCCTGTTATCATCCCGGCTTCCCCTCCCCACCCCCTCCTCCAAAAATTAATGGAGAACAGAGGGTTGTTTTCTGCTGGGACAGTAAATAGCTTCACTGTTCACTGTTCACTATTCACTTCATAGTTTCAGTGCTTACCTGAAACAGTGAGATGGTGAATTTTTAGTGGCGAGATATTTTTTTTCTCTCTGTTTGACAGGTACCAGGGCTTTGACCATGTGAACAAAGGCAGCAATGGGTACAGGTGGCTGCAATGGAGCTGGGGAGGTGGGGGTGGCTCCTCATGGACGGCTTATTCTGCATCACCCCTTCAGTGGTTCTTCCCCTGGGGGTTCCCCACTGCCTGGAAGGCTGGTCTGGTGCTTCAGCTCTCCCTGGGGTGGGGGTACTGCCTCCCTTGCCCCTCCAGCCACGTGCAGGGTTTCATAATGCCTGTGGACACTATGAAATATACAATTGTAAAGGTATATAATGAAATGTTCAATATATGTTTATATAGGTAAATATAAATTTAAAAATATAAATAATCAATATATTAAAATAATTTATATACTTGTATAAATAATATATTTTTTCTCTGTAGGTTTATATACTTATATTTATATAGATAACTATACATACTTTCATTGTATAAATATATAATGTAAATATATAATTACCTCTGACACTGCTGCTCCTCTGCCCCTGGTGGCTGGGATTATTTATCAGATTATTTGGTTGCTCTTATTTTCAAAGTTTATGTGTAAGTAACTGGCGAACAAATTGCCATACACAGGCACATACAGGAACACACCACCCCTGCATAAGCAGCACATCCATAAGTAATCAGGCTTGCAAAATGGGGATGCCCAACGTATTTCCTTTTTCTTGCCGCCACTGGACTTGGCTGTTGGGGCACCGCCACCGCCCTGTCGGGGTCTCCCTGAGCCACCCTTGCCATTTGAGCCACTTTGGCTGAATGGGAGCTGAATTGCTGGTGGAGAAAAATGGTTGATAAGGAGTAGAAAATACTGATTCACATAAAATACCAAATACAGAGAGGGAGAGAGAGAGAGAGAGAATGTGTGTGTGTGTGCTAAAGTACTGAGAACTCAGCATTTGCCACGAGAGCAGTTGGGGTTAACAGGACCACTGGTGGTTTTGCACCAGAGTGGCTTTCCACGATGAGCTGGTGATGGGTTCTTGTGGCAATGCTATCCAGAAATTAAGAATTTGGCTCTAGTTTCCTGATTTTTTGGTACAGTTTTGGCAGGGCTTGACAAAAAGCAGGTGAGGAGGATTGGCTAGAGGTGGTTTACTGTGTAGGGTGGCTGTCAACAGAGCCCAGCCCCTGCTCTTGCTATGGCCTGGGGTTGAACACCAGCTCTTTGGAGTCACCCAGCCATCTGTGAGCGGTGTCCATGCTGCTCTATTCCTGCAAACTACTGAAGCTGAAATCCCGTTCTGGTTCTGTGGCAGCAATGATCTTGCCCTTATAACCCATCCATAGCTGGGGCTAGGGGTGCTTGCAGGAGTATGAGGGCTGGGAGATTTTATAGAAGCTTCTCTGTGCATTTGGGCTTTAACTGTATGTTATTAATTTATAATTACTCCAGATTTCCAACCATAGCAGGTTTTTCTATACTTTTAGTATCTGCTTTGTGGTAAGCAATGGGTTACATGGGAGCCTGGTGGCCCCAGGGTGACCATGTGGCCCATCCGGCAGCCTGTCTTCAACAACCATGAGAGGTCCTTTGGAGAAAGACCCTGGGAAGTGTTTTGTCCAACACTTCTTCTTTTAATACTTACAAAATGTGTCCTCCATCAGCAAAACCAGAAAAGGCTGCCGATGCGTGCTGCAGCTGGGCAGCGATCCGCTTTGCCACCATGGACATCTCATCTCAGGACGTGATAACCGCACCATAAAATCCTGGTTCCTGCTGAAGGGCAGGGGAGAGGATGTACAGTAAAAACTGCTGTGTGGTTCTCTTTTCATTTACTGTAACTTTTGAATTAGACAAAACCCCATTTCATTTGATGTGAAAACAAGAAGCTGGCATTACTCCATCAAGAGATGAACAAGAGCGGATTACATTTTCCCATCTGGAATTATACTGCAGCCCAACCAAACACTACCTATATGATATAAAATAAACTTGAAATAATAAAGCCTGACAACAACCCACTACATTATGACCTGTGTGACATCAGTCAAATCTGTTTTGGTGTGGACAGGCTTCTGATCCAAACCAGATCTCCTACAAGGCAGCTGCAGATGCTACTCTTCTCCAAACTAGTAGAAAACGCACAAAAATGGTACACCAGAAGAGTCTGAACTCCAGGAAAGGAACTGGCCTCTGAAGCAGGAATGGGAAGATAGAGGTGCCAATTCACTAAGGTGTTATGTATTGCAATGAGAAGGGGATTTTGCTCCTAATAACTTAAAATGTGACACGAAAGGCATTCAGGTTTCACCCCTTAGAGTACCGCTGTCCTGTGCAGCAGTAGACCCTGACCCTGCCAGTCTCCATCCACCATGCCCTGAGCCACCAGCTGCCCAGGTCACGGCGGGACTGTGAGAAAGCAGCCATTATCCCCACAGTCCCTCCATCTTCCCCTGCATATTCTACTTTCAGCTGCTAATGGAGATGGAGGAACAGCTCCAAGGTTGGAGCCACCATTTGTATTTTCCAGTGGCTGCAGTTAGAGTGTGTGTTTGTTTATGCCCTCCTCTCTTCACTGGTGTGCAATAGCTGTACTCAGAAGGAGGATGTTCTTCATTTAAAGCCAGTGTTAAGCTACTTTTGCTACAGGATTGATGGAGGCAGAAGGAGGTCAAATGATTTATCCAAGTTTGGAGACAGTCCCACTAAACAGCTTGTCTATAGCACCTATTGATTATTGGCCCTCCTCCATTCAGTAGAATTACATGGATCAAAGAACTGAAATCCACATGATAGGAAACAGTGGTTCCCAACTCAGTCCAGATTTGGCTTTTTGGGTGGGCCCTTATAAGGTTGGGGACTGAAAACCCCAGAAAAGGACAGAAGAGCTGTATGCTATTAGAATTAGACTACATCTCCATATGTATCAGGCACAGAGGAATTACAGCTGCATGCTGGATACTTCAAACAAAACAACAAGGTTACTTGGACTAGAAATCCAGCAGCTCCTCCCTGTCTCTGGTGGGCTGGCTGGAGACTTTGCACTCCAGCTGCCATCACCTGCCTTGGTGCCATCCCCATGCTTCAGTGCTGCTTCTCTCTCTCTGATGGAGCAGGGTTTAGATATGTTATTAATTTTCATTCTTATTATTTTTTCCAAAACCAACTTTTTTTTAAAAAAAGCTCTGCCTGTGCTAATTAGGCCTCCTGAAAGAAAGCTGTGTTTGTTGGAACAATGCAATATAATGCATGATGCCATGATGGCTGCCCCACTTTTCCTGCCCAGGCTGGTTGCTCTATAGGGCCATGGTTATCACCGGGGCCAGATCATCCAGAGCTGGACCAGACACACCTGTGCAGTTCCCTGCTGCAGCATGTGGACTCTTCCTCCCCTGACCAGCACAGAAGATACAGCTGGCAAATTAGCACAAATGGCCCTCAGCCATGTGAGAATTGCTCCACCAACACGGCCATCCTCACCAGGTGAGCAGCCCGCAGCTTTGGCATTGGTATAATCAAGATAGATGGTCATAAGAACGGGAAAAGTTGTGCTTGTGCCATTTTATTTTATTTTCCTTATCTAATTCAGAAAGGAGGAAGAGGAGAAAGAATGAATGTCTGTCACTTTTGGATTCATGCAGCTGAGAAGCAACAGGCAGATGCAGAAGTTGGGTGTCATGTTTTATAAGCCTGGCTGTCTGGGCTCCCACATTGTGTTCCCTAACAGGTGGCTGGCAGTGTTAAAACTTATGCATACACGTGTGCACACAATAGACAGCACAAATACTTAAAAATTTCAGCCTCAAGTCAATGGTATGATTATTATCTGGAAGGAGTAGGGATGCAATCTCTGTTCCTCCACCCCTCCCGTTCACAGCCCCTGAATTACATTCTATAACTGCAGTGGCAGCTTCTTAAACACTCTGTTTTATATCATATTAACCTGTAACATTTTGATCTGACTTTTGAACCTGTTTGGAAAGGTTTGCAACCTCTGAGAAGTTGCACTGAGGAGAGTAAACGTGCTGCACACCTCAGCACTTCTGAGGAGTTCAGGTGTGATTTCTGTCTGCAAGCTAAGACATTTCATGCTCAGGTATCATCTCTGCCTGTCTCTTCTGATTATAACCAACTCTTCTGTCAGTTATCCTGCAATACATCACACAGGAGAGCTTCTGTGATCCATCCTGGGCAGCTTGCGCTGCCTACCAAGATGATCATGTAAGAGCTGTGTTTCACAGTGACCTGGCTTCTCCTGGCTTGTACTGTCTGGGTTAGCCTGGTGTTTAACCGCCTTGTGTTAGAGGGAGTTCGGTAGTGAAGGGACTCCTTTATGGAAAGCGGGGGGATATTGTTCAGTATTTAGTATGGAGACAATTTATTGCAAATGTCTGACAGCTGATCCAGGCACTTCTACTCTGCTAGAGTCTCTCCGGAGAAAAAAAAACCTGCTAAGGTATATGTACTCCAGTGATTTCTAATTTCAGGCAGTTTGGAGGCACCTTCACTGCAGTTTGGCTTGTGCTCACTGCTGCAGGAGCACGACAAGAACACTTGTCCTCAGCCATGGTGAGAAACCTGACGGGCAACGTTTAATCAATTTCCCTCAAAGCTGGGAAGGGGATGGAAGAAAAAGTCTCCAGGGCTATGGTGAACACTGCTGAATGCAAGCTGTTTAATCTTCCCAGGAAAACTTGCATTTATCCAATTACTGTGCTCCTGGAGTTGTGAAAAGCCAGATTTCACTGTAGTGCCCTGGTACGTGTCCCCACTCCCTGGCTGTCCCTGCGTCGGGCACTGTTGCCCTGCATGGCCCCTCCAAGCTGTGCTGCAGGCAGGACCCACCCCTCACAGCCAAAAACCTTCCAGCTGGTCCTGAGTTACACAGGCCCGCCTTTCTGTTTTCTCCTTACGTGTGTGAACAGGCCCCGCTCGGAGCCTGCGGGCATGGAGGCGGTGTAAATGAAAGCGCAAACACGGCTATTCTCATTAACGGATGTGCCGAGAGAGGGGTGCTGCGGCTTACGCAATCCTGCTTTGAACCACTGCGAGGAATTCATAGAATTCTCATAAATCTTGATCGTTTCACTTTCATTGAGGGTTTTTATTATTCCTTTTTTAATTTTGTTTGCTTTTTTTTTCTCCCTCCATTAATCATGCTCTTGTTCTGAAGTTCCTCTCTCCAGCAAGGGAGAATTAAAAAGCTCTGCTTGGCAGAGCCAGTGAGCCACACCAGCTGCATACTAACAAGGATGAGGATGCCTCTCGAGCAACGTGTGGGCAAAGAAGCAATGGAGCCACTCGACCCAGCATGTAGCCTTCCAAGAAAGCTTGGATGCTCTTTGTCAGCAATGCAGGTAACTGGAGTAACCTGGTCCTAACCCCTGGTTCACTGGGTTGGGAGGATACAGTTGTGAGCTTCATGACATTTGGCCGTCTATGTCATGTTCTGGCTGCTGCAGTCCTGCAATCAGCAATGGTTTTGTGTGTATGATCTACCTTCTAGCTACCTTGATCACTTCTAAAAAGTCTAGTACCTTGAAACACTCTCTTTGAAACCATTGTCCTTAGTTACTACACCAGAAAAAGCAGAGGTGTAGGGGGGAGGAAAAGGGAATCAGAGGAGGCTACTGTGACACTGGGAGCCATCCAAGGGGAGGAAGTGTGGGACAGGCCCTGAAGGAGGACCTACAGAGGAGTTGGGTCTGAAGGGATGCTGGAGCAAAACCATGAGTTAATGTTGCAACTGTGCCAACAATGAAGCACAGTGGGTTTTTCTTTAAACAGACAACTTGTGGAGTTGTGTCTAAAATCACCTTATTCATGGGTCTCAACTTTCATTATGAAATAGTCTTGGAGGAGAAAAGCCTCCAAAGTGTGACTTATTGGACTGAACAGCCAAAATGTCAATACAAATAATATTCTATTTCTTTTTTTAAAGGCAGCTGCCTTAGTATTAGGATCTGGGGTTGCCAAAGATCAATTTTCTTTGCAAATTGTTTTGCTTATGAACCTGCTTTACTAGCACATAGGTGGTAGCCTGTAGTCCTGGTCAAATGTTCAGTTTGTGAAAACCATCAAGGAAGGAGCATGAAGCTGGAGTCCTGCAAAAACCCATTATCCCTTATGCTGGAGGGGCACTCCCCAACGGTGGGAGAAAGGCCAAGGGAGCCCACGGAGCACAGCCAGCCCTGGGGCAAGGATCCCAGCCCCTCTCCCTTTGCAGCTCCGGGGGCCAGGGAGTGTCAACCGCCTCCCAAATTACTGCCTTCAGAGTACGAGTGCCACAGGGACCTGAGGACTGGCAACCTCCAGGGAGCTCATCCTGACACACATCAAAGGAGATGCTTGCCACTGAGTCTGGGAGAGCTTTGCCTCCTCCGTCCTCCAAAAAGCAAACAAAAACCCAGCAGGTCTGGGCTACAAGCAGCAATGACCCCACAGCTTCTGACCATGCAGCACATCACTGGTGCAGTAGCCTTCACAAGTCCATTGCCTCAGCATAATGTGCCTGATTATCTTCTTTTAAATAGTAGTTAGGTGGTTAATTACCTGAAGGTTGCAGGCTAAAGTCTTATTTTTCATACGTGACTTAGTAATTAAATTACTCCTGTTGCTATTACATAATGTAAGTAACAGCTACTTGATTTTAAAAGAATAGTCAAATTTGGCAGACAGTTCAGAGTAATTTCATTTTATATTGGAGCCTAATGCTAAGAGATTGCATAGAAAGCAGAAGGCAGCTGCCTGGAATAGTCTGAAATAAGCGTGTGGTAACCAACAGCTATTATTATTGTATTACTGCTTGTAATTCCCAAATGGAGAATTAAATTTCTATAATAGATACAGCTTTTAACAAAAACAAAAATAAAAGTATTTGCTTTTTCTGTCAAGGAAAACTCTTTTAGGAAATGATACCATTGAATGTACATTTCCCAAGAGAGGGGGGAGGGAAAAATCCCCAGCCTTGCAAGTTTCCTTTGCATGGGCTTCTGCTTTCCACAGATTCCACTGAAGGAATGTCTCAGGTTTCTTACAAAGGGCTGGCAGAAAGGTAGATTTATTATTTAGAGATGAAATGAGCTAACTAGATTTTTGAGCTATAATACACATTCTCTGTAACTGCATTTAGGTTGGAATTTAGCATTCACTTGCCAAAAAATGACATTCCCTCTTCCCCACAAACCACCAAGCTTGGGTGCTCCGTTTCTGCCTCCTAACATGTGTCTGACCAAAAACAGGATGGCGAATTACAAGGCTGGTGACTAGGATCATAGGATCACATTTCAGGCTCTAGGAGCTTAATATCGGCCAGAGCATTTTTGACCTTAATTTTGACAGGCTTTTACTTCTGCATATCAGTTTATATGGGAAGGCTGGCTCAGGCATGGGGACCTGGGCACGAACCTGATCTCCCAGCCAGACGTAAAAGTAACTCAATCAATCAATGCATCTTTAGTTTGAAATGTTTGATGACTAATCTCTTGTTTTCTTTAATTAATGATCTACAGTTAATCATTATGAATGGTAAATTGTCTATTTCAGCATCAATAGGAAGAATTCCTATGGGAAAATGTTCCCCTATAGCTTTAATTTAAATGTGCATTTTCACATCGCACTTACCATATCCTTACCTTTCTGCTATCGCATGATTACAGGTCCATTAACTAATCACATTTGACAACTTGTTTATTGAGGGGAGCAACTATTTTACATCTCTTGCCTGGGAAAGAAAACACTCTAACAAACAATTATTCAGCAGCTGCAATCATGGAGCATTGAATTAATTGCTTTGAAGATCTCAGTCAAGAAGATCTTGATAAAAAATCAAAGAAAATATTGTTTGACAGAATGCATGAATGAGAGTGCCAGGAGGCACTCGGGCTCGATAAGCTGCAGTCCTGCTCCAGGGAGTGCTCCATGAGGACCTTGAATCACCACACTCAGCAGAGAAGGAGGCCATGGAAAAGCTCATTTGCTTGTTTGTTCCTTTAAGTTTAGTTTATCAAAACCAGAACTTACACGTATAATTAGATTATAGGATCAGGATGCTGCTAAAAGAGCCAAAAAACCTGAGCACAATCAGGTCTGTAAAGGCTGACACGTGGGTATTTCATACACATAACCTCGGTGGATGACTTCTCCTGCCATACAAATAATTAACCCAAAGGGTACTGTGAGGCTTAATGATCAAGCACTTTAAAAATTTCTCCCAATGGGAGCTGCTGTGATTGCACTGGAGTGGGATAAAGAGCAGAACAAGGCACGTTGGGATCTCAGCTCTGGGCCTGGCTGGGCAAAAGTGTCTTGGTGCACCGCGGTGCTGGGAAAGGCAGCAGTGCCAGTGCCATGCACCCCCTGACACATGTCTAGGGGGGCATCAGGAGAGTTTGTAACCTGAGTGTGCAAATTGGTGCTTTGTTGGGACTAGAGTGTTGTAGAAAATAGCGGGATCACTGCTAAAGCTTGATGCAGGCACTGAAGACATCAACTGGAAAGGGACTTCTGATCTCTCTAGCTCCTTTGTCTGTGACTGCTGCTCCTTCAACAGCACGAGGAGGACCAGAGTGCCTCACATGAGAGAGTCCCAGACTCTGCTCCGTGGACAAGTCACAGCCTGCAAAAGACTGGCCAAACCCAAGCCATGCTTCCTTCTTTCAGCTGCTGTAAGCTTGTGTGCTTTGCAAGTCAGCTGAGATGAAATATGTTTCTGCTAGATAAAACTAATTCCTACAGTGACAGTGAAAAGGGAACGAGAGCTTAAAGGTTCAAAACTCTCTGTAGTAAAGAGCTTCAAAAGTGAAGTACAAGGACTAAACAATATCTTCTCTGAATATTATGTCACTATAAAAAGCTGAAAAAATTTCCCAGTAAGCTGAAGGGCAGTGATAACATCAGGTGGCTTCTCAGAAAACATCCTAATTGGGCTTCTGGGATCACATCACACTCATAACACAGTCAGCTGTCCAAAAGTGCCCTGTTCTCACATTAGAAGTCGCTAACAGTTTGCTACCATCATCTCTCTTGACATGGGGAGAAGTAGAATTCTTTTCCCTTTCCCACATGCCCCAAGTTCAGAAGGTCTGTGAGGATGGCAGTATTTAAGTCACAGTCATGAACATTGCACTATTTTGCCAAACCCAGCGCCCCTAAGGACTAATGCCTCAAAAAGTGTGATGGAAACTTCTGTCACAACTGTTTGTATTTAAAAGTGAGGAGCAGAGAAGCTGTGGCCCCTCCATTGCCTCTTGTTTAATATCAGTGGGAGTCCAAACTGAATTTATACACTTGTATGTACCCTGATTCAAATAATTGCTTCTGCAGCGAGCCCTTGGCCTTCTTTAATGCTTCAACATGAGACAGATGGAGCCTAACTAAATAATTGGCTCTATCTTTTCCTTTTCCCCCTTTTTTTTTTGCAGGTATGGTTGACAGAATTTGCCCTGCCAAAGGAAATGTAGAAAAAAGCAAGTAAACAAATTGTTGCTGAAGTTTGTATTAATCTCTCTAGTAAGGGTAGAGTAGCTGGAGACTGATATGTTCTGGTTTATCCTTATGAAAAATGTAAATAGCAGGTTATGCATTAATACTTGGAAATCATTAACTTTACTTGCCAAGGAATTATGTAATTATTTTAAATGAATGAATGGAAAAGTGTGCATCAGGCTGTAGGCTCAAGTGGCTATTGCATGCGCTGGGTTAAACCTGAGGTGTTCCTGAGACAGCAGACCTTTATCCTTCTTTCCTATAGGATAATGATGAAGCAAATGTTTAAGAAACTTTCTAATGAGGTCATGAATAAAATGTGATGTATTATTAGACACACAAATGAACTCTTATTAAAATAATAGAAAAATCCTGATATATTAAAGGCATGGTATAATAAATCCAATTTGACCTGGAGCCATGCGTAGAATACCATTATTAGGATTTGTCCTTAATAAAAGGCTTTCCATTTAGTTAATAAAATGTGAGACTCTTAACTTCGAGCAAAGTTTCTTCAAATGCTTGAAGAGCTGGTCTGTCCCAAATCAAGTGGCCCATGCCATGCGATAAGGCTACAGTGATGAGAAGAGCATTCTCATCCTCTACATCCAGTCACTAGGTCTGCATTCAGAAGAAAGGCAAAGCTGCCACAGGCCCTCGACTTTCCTACAAGCCAAATACACAGGCTAAGAATCTGTCAGCTCAGTGCTTCAGCAACTGACACTCCAGCTGATCCATCCACATCATGGGAAGGTCAGTTAAATTGCTCTCAGTTTATTTCAAAAGCTCTCAACCCTTGCGTACACACATGAGGGACTGAAGAGTAATGACCACTCGAAACCAAAGGAAGTAAAGCAGCTGCTGCCATGTGAAAAACAAATGCTGTGAGGACAAAGCAGCTGGCTCGTGCCAGCCACGCAGTCATAACAATCTTTCCTGCTATTAAGAAATTTGTGAGATGTTAAGCTCATCTTAACATCTTCTCTCTTTCCTAAGAGATCTTCTCTTTCCTAAATTACATCTGGCCACAGAGCGATGGAAACTTTTTTGCTTGGTTTTTGCTAATGCAGAATGAGCAGCTAAAATAGAGGCAATATTAATGAACATATTCTGTTCTTGTAAATCAAGAGTTCCCCTGAGCAAGTAGTATGGGTTCAGCTCTGGGCACCCAGCTCAAGAAAGATATCATTGAAATACATGTGGGATTTTGAAAAAGACACTAATTAGAAAATGGAAAATATAATCCAAACAAAGATGGAAAAGACTGGGACCATTTTCCTTTAGGGTGAAAAAACTTAATCAAAGACATTTGTATTTTGGAACCACTTTTGTAGTCAGTGACAAAAAAGGAATGTGATGAACACTTGCTGACCCTTTCCTTCTTAGCAAAAGAAAATATACAAATTTTAAAGCTTGGAAAGAAAACTCTTGTGGCATATCATCAAACTGCAAGTGCCACAAGACAGCAGTTATGCCAAAATTTAAGTAAATTAAAGAATACAACTTTTTACTTTTAACTGCCATTCTGAATTCATGTCCAGACAGAGACATACAGTGAAACTTTGACAGACTAAAAGGCTTCCCACATTTGCATATAAAAAAGCCTGTAATTACTAAGGACTGGAAAGAGGCTGTGTATGAAACAACTTCCTTCTGCAAATATTCCTGTATCACCACCTGACACTGGACAAGAGAAAAAAAAACTGAAAAAAACCCTTCAGGTAGAACAATGTATATTACAAATAATATTCCTCTGTAACTATTGTGCAAGCAGCTTATAGAAATGTGAAGAAATACCTTAGCAAAATAAAAGACACTTCACTAGTTATTATACTTTGTCTCCCTTTGGGAAGGTACATAAAGAACATTTAGAAAACTATCTTGATATAAAACTCTTGAAGGATTGTTCTCTCCTCATAAAAAGCAATTTATTTTGATGTCTCACAAACTGTTTTTTGTGAGTATATAATACATATATGGAACATTTACAGTTTAACCATTTGCTAATGGTTATATGAAGAGATCATCATATCTTACACTACCATGATCCCTTAAAGGAAACTGCAGCAGCTTTGGCTGCAGCATGCTTTTCATTAAATCACTCAGCTGCATTGTCTTGCCTAGCAATAGTTAATCCCACTTTTTTTCATGGACTGTTATTCCAAAATTTAAATGTCTAGCAATTCCCTTCACATTTTTTACAGTAGTTTCATAACTTGGCCAAAAGGACACTTTACTTGAGCAGCACAATTGGCTTTAAATTAGCAGTGCCACACCGAGCTGTACCTGATCAGGTGGACAGGAGTTCCCCTTCAGCACAAGGCTGCCCGTCGAAGCAAAAACAATTAATGAATTGATAATTAATTAATTAATGGATGTCAGTGGCTCATTTATGAAGTCACCTTACAAAGCAGAGAGCATGATGTAAATCTGTTTCGTGGCACGTCTTCCTGCAAGACTATGAGAGAAGACAGCACCTAAAACAATGTTTCATTTTGGCTCATTTGTGGAAAAGAGGTGCATCTCAGATAACATTTCTAACTTTACCTACTCACACACGGTAGGGTCCATTGGATTCACTGGATGGCAGGTAGCATTGATTTAACTGAAAGCCAGTTAAATTGCTTTTCCTCCCTTTCTCCAGTTCAGAAAACTGAGGCTGATACTGTTTGCTGTTGTCAGTACAAGCCTACAGGAGTACATTCATGTCAGGCCCAGGGGAAAAGGAGCTACCCCTAAGCTCTGATTTTACAGCAGCCATCACCCATGGTTTATACACTGGAGTAAAGCTTAATGTAGTTCCAGGCTGAAGAAAATTACACCAAAAACCTTTTATTCTAGAAACGTTTTTAATTTCATTTGCATATTTTAACAGAAATACAATATGCTAGCAGCAAAAAAAGAAGATTTCTATTCTAACATTCCACAATACATTAGTGTCCAAATCTCCAATTTTCTATTAAGGCAATCTGCATTAATTACAAATCAACTCTGAATACTACGACAGTATTTCCAAATATGTACAAGCCACCATAAAATAACTATTAGTATTATTACCATGGAAAAAAAAATTACATACTAGTAAAAATGTAAACATTTGAAGCTAATGCCTTTAAAACCACAAAAGGTACCATCTACCATTCCAAGACCAAGTAAACAGCTGAAGACATTAGGTAAATATAAAAAGTTAATAAACTAAGTCTTTGTTCAGTCAATATTTCAAAAGTTTTTCATGTTCTGTGGAAATTTAGATTCAAGTTTGGACTAGCAATTGCTTTCAAGTTGTACTTCCTAAAAGAAGAGTTCAGGCCTGTCTCTGCCCCTCTTCAAGACAGTGTCCTATTACTTAATTCTGGTTTTAAGCCGCATGAATTCATGCCAGCAGAGAACAGGCAGGTACAGTTTTCAGAGCGGGCCTGACGTGTTCCTCAGAAAAGTCCCTAATCAGATGTGCAGTTCAGCAGGTGCCACCAATGTCTTCCCTGTGCTCCACTGGATTGCTTGAGCCAGTCAGTCTGGGAGCAAGCCTTACATATGTTACATTCTCTTCTACTGCCTGGAAGCAGCAGTTCCTCGAGGGCACTGACTTTATTGTATCGCTAAGCTCAGCCTTTGCTGTTGGCCTGCAGGTTTTATTGGTTAAACCAACTTGCTTAACAGAAGATGCAAAGGCAATAATGGCAATACAGAAGAGGAAATAAAGAGACAGACTAAGTAATAATAAATACTAAAACCTGAAGTCAACTGTTGCTTTATAATAGGGATTATATCGTTCTGAAGCAGATGAACGGAGTAAGTAATGGCCTTGTTTGCTTAGTGGTGGTCACAGTAATAACATGAACTGGTCCACGTGAGTCTAATTTAAGGATAGATATAAAATATCAATCAACACAGCTTCATGGAGAACAGCTCTTGAACAACAGGTTGCCTTTTATTCTTCGATATACTAAGCTCAGCTTGCAAAGACACATGCACTGAGGTGTTACCCACAAGAACCCTGTCACCTTCTGAAAACCAGATGAACATGTAATTTTCTTTAAAATATCTCATAATAATAATTTCAAATACAGTATTAGTAGGGATTCAGGAAGAAATACAGCTGTTTTCCATCTTACTCAATTTTTTAAACGCTCTGGGATAAAAGGGACAGAAACTCAATGGCTTGTTTGCTTTTTCCCACTCCCTACCCATGTCACTGATGTGATAAAAACTTATCACCTCTCTCTACAAACCTTGCCTTGCATTCAATTTTAAAAATCAATGATCTGGAATAAACTGTAAAAACCACTTGCAATAAATTTGCAAAGGACATGCAGACTGCTGGAGTAGTAAAGAATGAGGACAGGTCACTTATACAGAGCAATCTGGATCGCTTCATGAGCAGTATTTTAATGCTGGTAAAATACAATGTGTATTTCCAAGCAAATATAAGGTAGGAGAACAAGAGGATAATGTACCACATTCTTGAGAAAGACTCTGAAGAGGACTTAAGCCATAAAAGTCAGCATCCAAAGCAAAGCTTCCACCAAAAAGAAGGATAATGCAATTTTTGACGAAAGAGGAGAGAGAGGGAGATATTCATCAGAGTAAGAGGATCACGTTACGGCTCTATACAGTCTTGATGGATCACTATTGACATGTGGCATCTAATTCAGATGTCACCCTTACAAATATTTCTATACATAAGAAATACAGAGAAGAACGCGAAGATTAATTAGCCTTGGATAACATTCACTGCCATAGGAAAGTTAAGGAATTCAGTACGTCTCATCAGAGAAAAGGTTAAAAGGGACATAATCATGATTTATAACTACACACAAGCAATTAGAAAAGCTGATACTACAGAGATCAATATAAGCAATCAAATGCATAAAAAGACCAAAATAACTTAAGGTGGAGCTAGAAATGCAAATAGAAAATCAAGTGAAAAATGTACCTGGGGTAATTAAGTATTGCAACAGGAGGCATGAGTGAATTCTCATCACTTGAAGACTTCAAATTAATATTAAATGCCTTGCTAAAATATGTATGTTCAGTTCAAAACAAAGCCACTGAATTTAATAGAGAAACTGCTCGTTGAAATTCAATGGCCTGTTGAATTTAAAAATAAATCCTCATTATGGTGCCTTCTTGCCTTATATATTTATGAGATTTATTTTTAAATATAACCACTAAATGTAAGAGGGTTACCAAGAAAAAGGTATTTTTTTCTTTCCAAGCACAGCAACATTTGAGGCTAGATTTAAAGCTAAACAAACTGCAGCTGCATTTTGGAAAATATGCTTTTTCCCCGCCATTTATTTTTCCTATTTCTTGTTCAGAGTTGTACAGTCCACTTAGTCGACTGTCTGATTTACATAATCATGTAGTTATTCTTCAGTTTCTGTTCCTATTTATAAACCATTCACAAACCATCCACTTAAGTAACAGCATGATTTATTGTAAGAATGATTATGGTTGTTTCAGAGGGAAAATGGAATGTGATTAAACGAAGAATGAACAAGGACATTCTAGAACAAAGGGCTCTAATCCTGCAAAAGGATTTGTAAATGAAACCTGCCTCTCAAGCCCCATCCCAAATAGCCAATGAACTAGTGAGGGAATTCAGCAGATACCTTTACAGCTGTGCAGCCAAGAGCTTAGCTGAAGACAAAAAATTAGAGAAAATAAACAAACCAACCAAGCATGTCCACAGTATCTTCTGGAGAAATGGTAAAGCTCCCAGAGCCATCCACACTTTAGAAAAAAAAAATGCTAAACAATGAACTGTATGTATACAGTTGCTGATATGACCCTCTCAACACAGGTCTGAGTACCAAGGCTCTAGAGGGAGGCTTTGCAGACCTTTGCCCTTGGATAAGTTCCAGCATCTGAGATAAATGCATCAACCAAGAAAATGGCTGGGTATTTTAAGCTGTGGATCCAGAAGAACACAGCTTCTCCTTATGCAATAGATGTTTCGCAGGTGCCACAGGAACCCTAACAGCCCATGCTTCTTACAGAAGTGGTGAACAGTCTGATGGAAGATCAAAGTTCAGTATTTTCACCTGAAGTGCTTATTCTCTGCTATTGCAGAAAGAACAAGTGGTGAAAAACCGTTTGTTTACCAGTACCACTGCCTGTTTACAAACCAGCTCCCTACCAGGAACAGCTGAAAGGCTCCACAGAGGAGTTACAGAGCCACATTTGTCAGGAAAAACAACCATAAGATGAGCACGTGCTCATACCCGGCACTGCTTTTAAATTCTCATCTTAGCCCAAAATAAGCAGCAGTGATGGATCATATCCTTGCTCGTGGACAGATAACCCTGGCCCATTCCAACAGCACATGAACCAGCAGGAACTTGGGAAATCTCACACTAAATTGATAGAACTGCTTCAGAAATTCATACGGAGTTACAGAGGCATTCAGAACAGCACAAAAGCTTTTCATACTAGATTACCATATAAGCAGTGTTTCCTAAACAGTGAGGGAGAGAGAGGGATATTTTAGGTGAAGCCAAGCATGGAGCCCAGGAAAATCAGCTTTGCAAGTTCTGTGCTGAATATGTGTGAATTCCCACTCAAGTAGTCTGAGGAGCTGTGGATGGGCCAAGCTGAGGGACTGGTAGAAGGCACTGGTAACATCCCTGCTGTGGAGACACTGAGGTTACCCTGAACACTGTGGGTTTTTCTAGAGGGAAGTACTGAACTGTTGTCTGCAGAAATAGCACTGTTACTCCAGACAGAGAGAACTCCCCCTGTTCTAGTGCAATTATTTAGATATGAGCACTAGTGAGTACAGCTGAGACTGCAGCTAGCAGTAATGCCCTGGCTAACAGGAAAACACTCAAGCTGTATGCTAAAATCTATCTTTAATGAAGAGTATTAGTAGAAGGCTGAGAAACTTTAAATTCCAAGGACTCTCCTAAGCTAAATATGATGTCTATGGATGCAACCAAGACCTGGGGTCTAGCACTTCTGTGATGCCTTTCTGCCTAGGGGTTGGTACCTGTTTGGTTTCAGACTCAGTCTTGCTCACCAGAGAAATGGGATTCCCTGGGCCACCTAAACCACTTTTTCTACAAGGACCGATTTTGCGAGGAGCAGCAATGGGGGTTTGCAGCTGCTGCATTTTTGTAGCTAACACTGACTCAAAGGAAGAGCTACTGGCATTTGTGTGGTCAGGCTTTCCCCAGTTTTCCTTGCTCCGTTGCTCTGTGTTCACCTGCGCTTTTGCACTGTATGGTGACTTATCAGAGGGTGGAGGTGGAGCTCTTCTTTTCTTTCCTCTGCTATCATTAGGACTTGTAGTGTCTCTTCTTGGGTCCAGATGCATGTTTTTCTGAACAGTCATTTCATGAGATCCATCAAAGAGTGAAGCCCATAGGGCAGATGCAGACTCTTTCTGGTGGCCAAGAAGGAACTCACCATCACTCTCTTCAATTTTCCTTTGTATGATATCAGCTAAGCCCTCATGTTTCACTGGAGAATCAATGCCTGTAATTTTAAGAGACAGCAATTAACCCAGATTAAAATACTACCAATGATTTTACTTCTACCTATCTTGTTATTACTACTCAGAATACAAAACTGTATTAACTATGTCTCACCAAGTCTGAACTAAGAGTATTAATGGATGAAATGGAAAAGATTACATATGCTATCAAAGAGAGAACTGAGGTGACAGGGGGGAACTGTTTTCATGACAGCTGGCATTGAGGCAACAGGGTAGGCACTGATACTTCTTTCCAAGTAAAAGAAAAAATAATGTACTACTGGGAAACCTGTATGTATTAGATATTAAACACATTTTGTTGTATAGTGCTTTGAAAATTTGGTTTCACAGGAGGCCCATGAAATTCCATGACTAAATATTCCTGTGCTGCCAGCCTGTAGAAAACGGGACATCTTTACATATATCATTTTTCTCTATGTGCTTTAAGACTGCCTTGCTCCATTTCTTATTCTTATTGAGTTTTCCATGTATACTGCAGTAGTACCAGCCTCAAACAGCAGCAGTATCTGATTTTCAACACCTTTATAAACATAGGGTTTTACCTATAGAATCACAGAACTGTTTAGGTTGGAAAAGACCTTTAAAGATCATCGAGTCCAACTGTCAACCCAGCACTGCCAAGTCCATCACTCACCCATGTCCCCCAGCACCACATCCACACATCTTTTAAATACCTCCAGAATGGTGCCCCCACCACTTCCCTGGGCAGCCTGTGCCAATGCGTGACAACCCTGTCTGTGAAGAATTTTTTCCTAATATCCAATCTAAACCTACCCTGGGGCAACCTGAGGTTGTTTCCTCTTGTCCTATCACTTGCTACTTGAGAAGAGGGACTGAACGCACCCCACCTCAGCTACACCCTCCTTTCAGGTAGCTGTACAGAGCCATAAGGTTCCTCCTGAGCCTCCTTTTGTCCGGGCTAAACACCCCCAGCTCCCTCAGCCACTCCTCACCAGACCCTTTTGCAGCTCTGTTCCCTTCTCTGGGCAGGCTCCAGCCCCCTCAAGTCCTTTCTTGTAGTGAAGGGCCCCAAACTCAACACAGGATTTGAGGTGCCTCACCAGTGCAGAGTACAGGGTACTACAAATATTATAAATAAGCAGGAAAAAAAATGGTGTGTTAAGAGTGAAACAGAGTTTGTGTTCTGCTCCTCACTCAGACTTGCGTATCAGTGGAATTGTGCTACCATGTTACCTTTGTAAAACTTCTGTGTGCTTCATTTACTGCATTTCTGCTCTGCATTCATAGCTTAGATAAGATTCGACTGTTCAGTGCTCTGATGCACAGTAACTCAATGACCCACATGGCATTTTGAGCATCATCACAGTTCCATCCCAAGCAGCAAGCAGTCAGGCATTTAGAGCTGTACAGTATTTCTCAGTCAATACTGCATTGGATCCATTAAAACTAAGTGACCTACTTTTTCTAGTCTGTAAATATTATTTCTGTAATGAAACTATTAAAAAAATCCTGCTGCATACCATTTTTCTCTGCAAAAATACAAGTCCCAAGTACAGTCTAGCTAGATTTTCCAAGCATATTTTTCAACATCATTACCAAAGACCAAACAATTAGGTAAATTATGCTAGGTAAGCCTTCAAATAGCTTTAAGAACAGCAGATTAATTTCATGCAATTGGTTTGCAGGCTGGACTATTTTACCTTTACATTTCCTGAGCTTTATACTACTCTTACCGTGAGTGTTTATTTCTAGTGACAGCTTTTTTGAGTGTGTTCAGGGAAGACTGCAGATTTTTTAGCTCAAGGTATAAAAATGTATTCATTATTTGTGCTATTACAAATTCAGATTTAATACGAACTCCTTGGTATGCAATTATGTTGCTCTTTCATTGTCTGAATTGTCCTTGAAAAACTCAGTGTTTCAACACCAACACCAGAAGCCATCTGAATACAGACAATGTTGTTTCTGTTACTCTGCAACTTGAAAAGGCAAATCCCACTTACTCATATCATGGTAGACGGAGGTCGCTTCCTTTGTCAAGAACAAAGGTGGTTTCCGTGGTGACATAATCTCAATTTTCATAAGTTCCTCACAACAATGTTTCCACTGGCCTGAGAGAGAAAAGAGAACAATGACTGGAACTTAAACACTTCAGCCTGGAAAAAAAATGGAAGTTATTAGGTTGTGTTAGGAAACTGTCCCCAAAGCAATGCTAAACAGTGAGCACTTACTTTCGTTTAGCAGAGATGCTCAGGATGCATTTGTATTTTCACCTCCGTACTCATTCTCTTAGCACAAAGGTCATAAGATACTACCTGTAATTTAAGCATCCCAGCATTACTGTTACACTATGACGGGTAAAGATCATAATTTGCCTTCAAATCCCCGAACAGTATAAATCCAAGGTAAAAAAAGAAAATCTAGAAAAAAAATTTAAGGTTCGGGAAGCTTCATGAAGTTATGAGGGACAACCTCCAATATCCTGCAAGCCGGATGTTATACAGCTATGTTACAATGTTATGGCAAAGGAACATTCTGTTTTTAATAGACGATAACTTGCCTTTTATCCCTTAGCAGACAAGGAAACCTCTTTTTCTATTAATAGATTTTGACCTTAAGGAAAACAAGACACAGTAAAATTACTTTGTTCATACCAATCATTCCAAGTTTTCTGAGCACATTAATTTTAAGAGAATTTTAGAACCAGGGAAGAAAAAAGGCATTTAAATGCCAAGTGACCCATTTTTTCTGAATCTAAGGAAAATGTCTCAAAAAATCCACGGGTAGTATTCTATCTATAATGAATAAGAAGTAGTTCTTTTACCCCACTCTACAGATAATTTAAAGAGGATGTCCTAGTTTTTGCTTGGTGTGTTTCTTTAATTGATAGTGCCTTTTCTCATTGTAAATCAGAGCTAGAAATGACTAGAAATACAACTACAATGCCATGTTTCCACAACCTCAATTCGCTTATTTTATTGGTGTTGTCTCTGACTAAAGACTGATATTTCATTAATTGACCTGGTTCTGTTTGCTGACCTGATAAAAATGCCTATAAGGAAGCAACTCTACCTTGTCAATGGCAGCATAAAAACTGACAGTCTCTACTCTCAAGAAACCTGTGAGGCAAACAGGAAGCAGAGGAAAAAGACACAGGCAAATTAACCTGTGTAGTTTTTATAGTAAGTATTTGGTGACAAAAAAGCAACACACTACTTCAACAATGTTTCACACCAATAAATGAGTTTCCTCTACCCTGTAAGATCAGCGTTGTTCCAGAGGTTTGCCAAAGGATCAGGGTAACACTTTATCACCTGTTACAAAGGCTGAGGTACAGCTTTTACCAGGTCCAGGTAAGCAGCATGTATTTCCCTGACTGGATGGAGTGTGGCTGGGTGAGCATATTCCTGTGTGACGAGGGCTACCAAACCCTTTGAATCACCAACAGATTCAAGCAATCCCTGTTATAACAAATTGCAATTTCATTCATCCATTATACTGCTGAGCAAGGAAACCCCTTGTTTCCTTACATGTGCCTACTTGCAAGAGCTGGCCAAATCTGCATCCTAGCCAAGGCCCCACATGATTCCGGCATCCTCACCACTGGTCACTAAGGCTTCCACACTAAGCTTTCCTACCTGCAGAATCTCACCAAACCAACACACCACTGGTAGGATGCCCAGGCAGAGGTGGACTCTTTCCACTACAGTGGAGGAAGAGATGGTGAGAATTTAGCAGTCCTTAAAAACGTTATCTAGAACACTGCTAAAAGAACAAGTTTTTTTGAGATTGATGGACATATTCTGCCTCTGGTTTCCTGTAAAAACACTGACTGAACACATGGACTTTGGTTTAGTCAAATATTTGTCTTCCAACGGCTTAGACCACCACCCAATATTATCCCAGAGAACATTTTTCTTGTCGTTGTTGCAAACAAAGGCTTATGAGGCAATTCCAATTCAAATTGCTCAAAGATCCCTTTGATGTTACATAACACGCCACTCAGAGGGCATGCTGCCAGCACTGCCTGCTTACTTACTAAGATCATAAAAGTGCTGCCAGAAAGCCTCCATCCACTTATGAAGTTCATCCCTACTGTCAGTAGCAAAACGTTGCGTCACAGCCTCTCCAGACACGGGGTTGATAACAGAGAAGTTATTAGTTCTTCTCTTGGAGTCCTTATCCACAGCTCGAATTCTGGTTTCCTAGGAACGACAAACAGTGGTAATGAGTTATTGCTTCAGCTCCACACTGGCATCACCTTATGGACAATGACAGTGTAAGGAAGGTGTCATTTGGCTTTGTATCTACTCCAGATTAATTTCCAATTAAAAAAAGAAAAGATGAACTAATGTCAGGAACTGATTATAAAAATGTTTTCTCATGAAACTACTAAAATGGCATAAAATAGGAAAAATAAGAGAATGGAGCACAATTATCGCAGTTCAGTTCTGAATTACAGAATTCAGATTGTGAATTACAGAATTAGACTGTGTTTCCCCTCCCTCTACCTGCACCAGTTCATCTCACACTGCTCACTCTTCTCCACAGCAGTTTAGGGAATAATCTAAAATAACAGCAAGCAGTTCCTTTTCTCCAAATGATTCAGATGGACAACCACGTTATTACAGCTTCTGTCTACGCCTCCTACTGTACTTCTGTGGGCCATTGTTTATCCACTGCATTGTAAACTTGTATCCATTTTATGTTCATCTTAGTGAATCAGCACATTCAGGGCTAATACAATAGTGATGGGAAAATTAAAAAGAAACTTACCTAGTCCATCTTTAAAGGGGAATTTGTAGCAGTAACCCATACAATTCTATTAGAAAAACAAGATTTTGCTCTAACAGAGAAAGCTATTTGCCATCTAAAAATAGACATTTTAGTTTTACCTTAAGTAGGGAGAACTACATAGAAATCACTAAATGTGTATATATATCTAAGAAGTATAACACAAGTTATAAAATTTCTTCAGCCAGACTTAGAAAGGCTCTCAGATTACACAGCAGCACTTTCAGAGCCAAGGTTTCTCCTGTTCAGGGACATAGTTCAATTGCTCTAGACTAGATCCAGTGGTATTTCAGAGTATTTAGTTTCTTTGTTATGGCATTACTACAATAAAAAAAAGCACTTATCCCTAACTCAATGAATTTATGTGTGTGTGTAAAATGCTGGAAGCTTTTAGTAAAAGTCTGATTAAAATACAACTAAAAGAATTCCAGAACACAACTGTTCAACATTGCTGCTCATCACAACATGATGAACAAATTAAAATAATTAACATCACTTTATTTACAAAAGTAAAGCAGAAACCCTGGGAATATCTTTGCACATAAAACTTGACCTGACTGAATAAGCAGCAGCCCACTACAACACTGCTCCTCAGAGGATTTTTGGCATACCCAGGAGAGCACTGTAAGTTTTGGTGCCAGGGCACCAGCCGGCCCCCTACAGCTGGCGAGCCCCGGAGCCCAGAAGGACACGAGGGCACCTAACACACAGCAAGACCATGCAGTGCCCTCCTGCCACACAAGGGTATTCCTGGCATGGGGAGTGCCCAGGATTTGAAGGAAGCCAACAATCAGAGGCAGCGTTGTGTTTGAATATCTCCTGTCTGGATGGACAGTGAATCTGACCACAAAGGTGGCCTTGGGGCATTCCTCAAAATACAGTGGGGACAGAACAACCGGTTCCCTTTTACACAACTCAACCAAATGTCAAACATCTGCTAAAGACACTAAACATACACCTACAGAAATTAAGTTTACACATGGGATCCCATGGGATAAGTCTAGTTCCGATTCTCAGAAAAACAAAAATTATTCTACAGACCATTCGCCAGATTTTAAATGCATTACTGAAGTAACCATTTGAAATACCAACAGCTGCTTGTAGCATATCTGATGGATATGCTCATTTAAATTCTTCTGTCTAAAAATAGGAGATGAAGTAATTCATCCATAAGTGCTCTATATCCCATTAACTCAGGTAACCATAGATACCAGCAAAAAAATGAAATCAAATAGATTAACATTTGACAGGTAAGAACTTCAAGTATACCATACACACAAGTTTATTTAATGGTGTTTGCTGAAGGTTTTATCCCACAGCTGTGGTATTATTCAAAGGAGAGAAATCCTCAAGCAACAATCTATATCTGATGTTTGAATATTTCAGGAGTGATACAAGATGCCATTACAGCAATAGGCTGATGAATTTACCAAGCTTAGGTGAATTACAAGACATGCCCAGTTTCATTTAATAAAAACAAAACCCAAAACAACAAAAAGCTATTAAAAACAAAACAAAAACAAACAAAAAACCCCACCCCCCAAAAAAACCAAAAAGTGTTCTAATTTACCATGTTGTAATAATATGTTTCACGGTCTCATTAAAAAACTGAACCAACTCTGCTACAGCAATTGTAAAGACCAGAACAATCAGTGGATCACAACAGGAAAACAGCTGAATCTTGAACTCAAGTGACTCTTATGGGGAAGCTGAAGTCAGTTTTATATTCTTTATGCAAAAGATTATTTCTTTGAAGATGGGGAAAGACTAAAATGGAAAAATGTAAGATTTTTGTAAATACAAACCTTATTCTATATTTCTCCCCACAAATAAAATCTCTTTGCCCGATAATACCTCTCTGGAAAGCTCATACTTTAAGCTAAAAAGAAGACACAGAGAGAGACAGAGGGAACTTTTTTATTGCTGAGGTACAACATTTTCCTGGTAAGCCAATCCCAACACACTAAGAAGCCCTGGTTATAAAGTCCATTTTAAGACATCAAAACAAATTACAGTTCTTAAGAAAAATATTGAATAACCTAGAGACCCAGTTCTGTGTATCTATTTTAAGATTAAACAAATCAAATCACATATAACAAACTTCCTTCATGTTTTTAGTACAAAAAAATAAACCAAGAAATAACAGTACAACACTGGAAATGAGTATAACCTGTGCATGCACTGGTTTCTGTTGTAATGTTAATAATTTCCATGAAGTTTGTTTTAGGCAAGCACGGAAATATGGTTAAATTTCAATTTATGGCTTTCAAACACATTAATGCAGAAGACCAAATTCACTCACTCAGCTAATATTTTCTCCCTTCATTGTTTTGTGAGCTTGCACTAAAGTGACATTCTCACGGCCACTGGCTGGTAAGTACAATGTGCAGGCATGACATGGACAAGCAATGTTAAGATATCTGAGCCATTTTAGCGATCTTGGGAGCACTGCAGCTGCTGAAAACATGGAGAAGGAGATAGCAATATATGACCAGCCAGTGCTCTGTGAAGCATCAGGGAGCCAATAAAGCAGCTTTCAAACCACTCATTTGAGCATGGGTGCTACACGGTCCAGTGTGTGGGATCTGGGTGTTCTCTCTGCTTCCCCTGCCTGCATCCACATCCTCTTTCAAGCAATTGCAATGGGATATGAGATACCAGACATTTGGAGGCACTTTAGTCTGTGCTTTTCCAATATATTTTCACGTGTATGAAGGCTTTTTTAAGCCCACCAGTGGGACAAAATCCTTACTACCGAGAACATAAACGTTTTCAGGGCTGATCTCATTTCCCCATGCTGGAGTTCCCCAACACATACAGTGAATATTGCTCGTGTTGCTGGCTCCCTAAGAGCTCAAACGGTCGAGAACTTGTATCAGTATTCCTCTGCTCCAGCCCAAGGATGAACTCCCTGGTTACCTAGAAATACTGCATGGTTCCCTGGAAGTTACGCTGCTGCAACCATCGCCACATTTTCCAATGAATTCCTCTACCTGACCTAGCCCAGAACAGCTGTACCACCAAGGACTGTCATTCAAGGAAATGCCAGCTTGATTTTGTCCTTCCACTCCTGCTGCACTGCTTCGCAGAATTCCCATGAACCCTGAGCCTGTGGCTGCAAACACTTGCTCCTCACCCTGCTCCCCTCAGCAATCAACACGGAGATAGCCCTGGGCCTGCCGACTGCATGGGCAAAATATGCCAGGAAGGAAATCACAGGACTCCAGTAATTTGAAACAATGTCCCAGAATTCCTCAAGCTTCAGGCACCCAAGGCATAAAAAAGTTTTATAATCTATGAACTGAACACAATAGATTATGTATTCCAAACACTGAGCAACTAACATGAATTGCTGGCATATGTACCAATTTGTTAAGTTATCAGGTGTAGGCAAGGTCTTTATTTTTCATTTAAAACTAAAGAAAACTTGAAAAAAAAAATTCAGGAACTGGCCCATAAAGAATATTTCTTCAAATTGGATTCTAGTAAATTCTCTTTGCAGCAGAAAATATAATTTCTCTTTTTCTACTTAGTTGTGCAATATAATATGTTATAATCACATTTAGCTGGAACAATAACAGTAGCACTTGCATAATAGGAACTGCAGAACCATTCTTGCTCAACAGCAGTAGCAGTGAAGTCATCTAAAGTTGAAGTAATGACTTTGCTGGTCCTAATGGCTTCTTCAAGTCTCGATTCAAAGGGAATGGGAAATATGGTTATCAGTGTGAATATTTTCCAGAGAATTTCTCATAAATCCAGATGATTTCATTACTTTTCAGAAAATATCTTTAAATTACATGTAAAGGATCAGCTTCACATTACAAATGAAAATGTCACATATGCCACCTGAAGAGATTTTAGTTAGAATGTCTAGAGTTGATGTTCAATCTCAACTTTCATTTCAAAATTGCTGTTTCTATAACAACATGTAGCAGACAAGCCCATATGATTAGTCTGCGTTCATTTAATCTGTAAGAGAAATTTCATAACAAAGGAATAAAAAAATATCTGCAAGCATTAAGTTATTTTCAAGAGAAACTGTTTAAGTAGTAAAGTGTCCAAATATGTTTTCAATTGCAATTTCTTTTTTTCTAGTTTTAATTTAAATTGAAGAAGGATTCACAGTCATATTCTCCAGCAGTCTGACATTTTTGTAAAATGGTGTAAGATACATAAACCATGTACCTTCTACGTGTTAGCTTTAAGGATACCCTGCAAACACAAGGACAGTCTCTCAGCAAAGGCTTATCAAGCTGGATTTTAGGTTGTAAGTGTATGGGTTACTCAGAGCAGCAAAATATCTTAGTACAATATGGTTATTTTAAAAGGAAAAGCAAAACTAGGATATAGACTAAAACAGAGAACTCCAAGGAAAGATACGAGGCAGCCTGATAGATAATTTTTAAAAATATTCCTGTCACGTTTTAGAATATGGATTTAGTCATTCTATAATTTACTAAAGTTTACCATTTCTTAACTGATACTATGAACAGCTGGAAAACAGAATTATGGCAGAGGCTGACTAGTGAAATGAAAAGTGACTGAAGAGGTAAGCAAGTAAACCTACTTAAATATATATCACAACATAAATATTTATTTAATGTAAATGTATGAACAGTTGGACGAAAAAATGGCTTTATTAAAAGATACTAGAAAAAAAGGTATTTTTATTTAAGGAATCAATTTAAATCTAAGCAATTAAAAAAAAAGTCCTATCACAAACAGGTCACATTGTTATAACCCATTTAAATGTTTGGGTTCTATTCCAGTCTCCCTCTGAATAAGAACGCAGTCATCTCTTCCAGAAACATTCAAGCCACCAAAATCTGATACTGTTGTTGTAAGAAGCAGTCCTTTGTCACTCCATGTCCCCTCATGTCCCCAGTCATAGCTGAGCCCCTTGCTTGGTACCACACAAGCATTTGTGTAGCCATGTAATGAACTGGGTAAGAGAATTTATTAAAGGGAACCACAGTTGAAGCCAAGCCTCCTCCAGCCCCTCAAATGAACTAAATTTAACCCCCATCAGTTCCTGTGTCCAACTCCTCAGTCAGCTGCCCCGTGCCTGCCCTGGCAGGACGCAGCGCAGCAGCTGAACAAGCGGCTGGGCGCAGGAACGCTTCTCTCGGAATTAGTGCTGGCACCGAGTGCTCACGGCAGCACAGCCGTGGAATCCACATCGACCTGTGCTTAACACAGTTTCCAAATGTGTCTATTTACTTATGTAAGATGAACCCAGCTATGTCAATTGTAAATAACATTAAATTCCTCTGCCCATCCTTATGCGTTATTAACCCTCTATGCCTGCACCACAACCAGTTTTTGAGAGCATCTGTTCTCTCTAATGCTTGCCATTCTAGAAGGTCCTTCCAATAACATTAGTAAATTAAACATTTAAATATTACTTCAGATTAATCACTTGCTGTTTTTTTACCCAAATAGTAAGCAACACTCTAAATCTACGTTTTAAATTCAGGCTTTTCAAACAGGGCATGAAAAACAGCAATAATGTCATCCTAGAGAAAAGAACTTCCAAAGTTATTGTGCCCTGAACAAAAAGAGCATTAAGAAAAGCTGCTTATTTTAAGGCACTAAAATATTTTGGAAAAGTTTCCAGCTCTCCTTTTAATTAAGACTGTGGCCAAATAACATATAACAACAAAAAACCTTTTGTTGAAATTCTACCTTGCTGAGGACAAAAATCTACCAGAGCATTGCTAGGGGACTGTAAGCAATACATTTCCAAGGGCTGTCTTATAGAACTGTCATATAAGAAGTTATTGCTTGTCCTAAAGAAAAACACCCTCCTTTTTGTCTCTATGCTAACCAGTCTAATGCAACAGAAGGAACTTACATCCACAGCTAAGAAATGTAACGTCCCTGCTGGGGGACTGCAAATTTCGCTGAAGCACATCCCACCCTCATGCTACCTATAAAGCATCCAGCACAGCAGCAGCTTAGAGCCCAAATGACTGCACATATTTCTTAAACCAAAAAGAACGTCCTTCAATATAATAAAATAAATTTTAAAACCCCAACAACCCCCCAAAAAATCCCCATACAACCAGTTTTACCTTGTTGATGGAAACTGTCAGTGCTGGCTCCAGCTTAGCCTCAATTTCTTCTGGTGAGTAATAACAAAAGAGCTTGCCACCTCTTAGTACACAATACAGCCTCCTCCAGCTCGTTAGTTCTCCTACCATTTGCTAAAGGGAAGAAATAGTCAGAAATTGCCAAACATAAACCTAAAACAAAATCATATTACAAGGTGTACACATATCAGCTCTGAGCAATCAAAACTTCTCCACACCAAATTCATTCCTAAAACAAAGACTTTCTGTTGCAGAACATTTCAGTCACTGATCTCTGAAAGGTTAGTAGTACTTTAAATGTCTTCTAGTGTTTTACAGTTTTTGCAGATTTATTTCCATGTGACACTAACAGGACAGAATCTGCTGGTTCACACAGAATGAAATCTAGACCTGGTGTCCACTGTAAAAAAGAGAGCACCTTTATTAGCTACAGCAATTGCAAAATAAGAGAAATAAAAAGAGTCTTTCACTTTGGAAATACATAGTACATTCAACAAATGTTGCATGTAGCAAAGACATTTGTCTAGAATTCCCACTTTCTCAAATGAATTTTCTGAACAGATTTCATAGAAGCATTACAGTTTCACAACCAGTTTAAAGCCTGTAATTCAGCACCCCTGACAAATGACCCAGACCCTCTGGCCCTCCACTATCACCTTCTCATATGCCCAGTTGTGCAACGAACCAAAATAGAGAAGCAAAGTGAGTTCAGATGAATCATTTCTGAAGGCATGAGTTTAAACATGGCTCAGTTCACCAGCCTGATTCACCATGCTGTGATATGAACTCTTGTGCCAGCACAACAAGGGGTGTGTACAAGGATGAGAGCCACAGGATTATTAGTACTGATGCCATCAAGTACCAGTGCAAACCAACTCTGAAACAAGAGTTGTACTTGAGCTTCACTAACAGCCTACATCATTCAGGTAAAGGAAACACTGATTTCTCCATGCTCAGCCACTGAAAGCACTATTTGTGAATGTAGCTGTGAGAGAGATTTCCCCTTGCTCTAGGTAGAACAGGTGAAAAACAACAGTTTTCAATAAACCACTTCAGGTAACAGCAAATGTTTTAACAATTGACTGTTAGTGACAGTTATTAACAGACAAGGATGTAAACACAAGCACGGTCTTCTTACCTGCTGATTTAGAAATCCTGCCATCATATCCCTGGCCATGCAGGATGGCTGAGCAACTAAACGGCAACACATGTTTCCATACAGGGGGAGCCAAAAAGACGATTCCTCTTGGGGGGAAGAAAGGCAAAAGTCAGACAAACACTTAGTTCTGAACAATTGCCCTAAACACAGAGTTTAGCTTTCCACATCTATTTTTACATAAAAATCATGAATGTAAATAAGTATATTTTCATATTTTGTGAAAAGAGATTTAATCCTGTAGGATTACACTAAAATTGATTTTTTTGTCTTCAGGAAGTTTTTTTAATTGAAAAAAAATATAATTTCCAAAAATAATTTCAAATAAAAATGGCAATATTGTTCTGCAAAAATGAGTTGTTCTTACATAAAATATAGCTCATTTCACAGCTAGAAACACTTTGAAAGACAAGTACACTGCTGGCCCTCTCATCTAGTAACATCCCAGAGCCCATCCCATTGTGGCACACAGCTGCATTTATATATGAGCACTTTGCTTCAGATAGTTTTAATAAGGCTTGGAATTTGTATCTACTTCTGTCTTCAGCACTAGAACAGCATTTAGGGTTCCAAGGAGTTTCTAATGAATTGGAATTGTTCAGCTCTGCTATGCAGCAGGCTCTCTCTTCTGTAATTAGAAGTAGGTAGTGTAATGTCCCATTAATGTGACTCTGTCTTTGGTCATGGTTTAGAAATGCTTGTAATGAACCAAAATATCCAGGTGTGTCCTTTCTCACCAGACTAAATTATGTAAATTATTGACAGAAAAAGGAACTTCAATAAGAAAGAATATAAAGTACCAATAAAGAAAGGCTTACAAATATCAAAGGTACTCAGGATTATTCATCCAACACTTCAAGAAACAAATGCCCCATAAATCTTCAAATCTGTACTTATTCAGAATTACTGAAACGTAAAGAAGGAAATTCCCTCTGAGGTCAAGTTTACCCCAGTAAATGATTAAGTTCCCAGAAGCAACAATGAAAGTCCCATGTCTTAAATTAACAGTTAAAGGATGGCTTATGGGAGGGGCTATCCTTGCAGAAAATACTGGACAAAGTCCCAAAAACTGAAACCACCACCATCAGTTGCAGCATAATCATAGTCCCCTGTAGTGTCAGCACCCAGGCTGACTGCTCCCAACCTGTGCTGCCGCAGAGCTGAAGGACAGCAGCCAGCACAGACTGCAAGCACACACACTTAGGTCCTGCGTTAAATCTGGGCTTCAAACAACCTCACCAAACTGAAGCAATTTTTCTTCTTTCCTTCTGACTATAGAGAAAAAAGCTGTTCTTCATTCTGATACCCTTCCTTGGCTGTGAGGAAGGGGAAATAGTTTGTATATAAACTACAACTCACATAAGACAGAGATGCAAATGACAGAAGAAACTCCCAAAAGAATTAAATTTTCATCTGGACTTGAAATTTTACTCAACTTATAGTTTATTCAGCTGTGTACAGATGCCTGCTTTAGAGCCGTTAAATATTTTATTAAAGTAGTTCTATATTAAGTATCAAGAAAAATAATCTCTTCAAGCCTTTTAGTTTACAAGAGCTTAATGCAAAATGTTACTGGTTTTTTATTTCCTTAAATCAGTACCATATGTACTTACCATTTCCTGTAATGGTAAGGTTGTGGGTCCTGAAATTGTCCTCAGCACTTTCCAGCCCCAGAGTGGTGTATGCGAGCAAACTGTACTTTGCTCCACTAAATGTGAAAGAAAAGGTATGTTTAAGACATTTCTGCTTCATGTTGCTCGGGCTGTAATTAAAGGGAGTCTAGATACACCTGAGATACCACATTTGGGCACAAGGGAACACCAAGGTGCATGGCAGCACCTGTCAGCGACCACAGATTGCCACCCCCTAACCTCTTCCCACACAACTCCTGTATCTCTGGTTCTCCTGGTAAACAAACACTGCTCCACAGTCTGTTCATCTCTTTCCTATACCCTTATCTCCTGCCTCCATGCTGTGTGTGCCTCCAGCTCCTCCCACCCCACAACTTCCAGGCCAATGCCATCATTCATTACAACTCTCTGGGACCTGCTGGCCAGGAGACTCCTCGTGTGGCCACTGCCTGGGCTCGTGCTTCCTGGGGAGCCAGCAGCTGCCAAAATCAGGTGTGAAGGCTGTTCTATCCAAACCCTGTGCATCCTCCAGATGCTCAAAGCACCTCTCTCCTCTAGTCAGACACCAAGTAATTTTCAATAGTTTTACAGCTCTTATTCCTGGGCCTAAAGCGATTAGATTTGGTAATAGGTTCTAAAATTGCTATAGTTAATAGAACAACTGATGACAAACTTTATCTGAAAATACAGGTTAAAAATTAAAAGGCATTATACTGCTTCTCCATGTTGCTCTGCTCTTTTGCTTTGCCTGTGCAGACTACACTTTATAAACTAGTTGTTTATATATATTTTTTTAATAGTATCCAATAGATTGATTATTCATATGCAGAAATCTGTGCAGAAATCCTATGGCCAGTTTTGTAGCATAAAGGATTTTTTTCACTTATTGTGCTTACAGTTTTCAGAATGTTTTATCTTAGTTTTGTATTTTGCCTAGGGAAAAAAAAATATCACGATTCAGCACAGTGCAATTGTGGAATGCAATTCTTGGAATAAATCGATATAAATTTAGTACATTTAGCCTTTTCCCTAAAATACTTATCAGACCGAGTAACAGATTTACAGTCCAGCAATGCAGTAAGAATTCCACCTGGCTAATGGCAGTTAGAACAAAGTTCACAAGAAAATAAACCCATCCAAATCACTAACTAGTCTCCCCAACAGGACCTACCACAAGATCCTTGAAATATCTTCAGTAGAGCATAAGAAAGCTTAGCAGTGGAAAAGCTGAGAAGACACTACTGAACCAAGATCACCAAAAATAGTTTTCCACCTTAGTATTTTTCAAATTTCATTTTTCTTACTAGCACAGGGGGAACACAGAGTTTTCAGACCTTTGGCTCTGCAGATGAGCAAGGCGAATGTCTACCTCGCCCTAACCCTAATGAAAGAGGAGGAGAAGTAGGAAGTCTTAGAGGGGAGGTCTGTTACATATCTCTCTCCAGGGAAGGAAGAGAAAATTAAATACAATATAACATTCTGGGTGAAAAACCACTGCTACGAAGCATTTCAAAAGGGCAATCTGAACAAAAACTCATCAGCATTTGTATATATTTCCTGCTAGACTGTTCCCTAACAAAAGATTCTCCACTGATTATGTTCCACCATGCAGTTGAACAATGCACTACCATTCTATTTAAACTGTACCAAAAAGTTCAGTTTCTTCTCACAGATAAAACTGCTGTGCTGATTCTAAAGTTACCTTTTTTCTAAAGCATGACTAATTACCACAACAACCTTGCCAAAAAAAATAGCTACTTCACTTTCAAAATATGCTTCACAGTAACATTTTCATTCTAAAATACAAGTCATTCCTTTCAAGCAGCTGCAATATAATTTAGAAAAGTTTTATCTACAAATATTTTTCAAATTTAACTGGCTAATCAGGATTGTTGACTATGTTTTTCCTCTGCATTTCACAGAATTAGCTAACTGCCTTAAATGGCAGTTTCTTTGTCTAACAAAGAATAATCTGCCTGCTGCATCTGATTCAGTACTTTGCATATCTATAATATTTTTCCATGTTACAACTTCATTTAAAAAAAAATCAGCTCATCTGCACAACATGCCTGTGGCAAAGGCTCATTGTTAAATCTGTTTACTGATCAAGAGACAGAGGCACCGAAGTTGCCACACAGACCCTGGTGTGCGAAGGTGTAACTATACCACCCTTTCTATCAATGTATGTTAAGACATCTCCAATTCCGGAATCTGTTCCTGAATATTAAACCCAATGTTAGAAATCCCAATCTTAGTTCGTTCATTCAAAGTGAGTGAAGGAGTGAGTGGAAGACTTGTCAGTCAAAAAAAAAAAAAAAAGTAATTCAGTATGCTCACCTTTCAATCAGATCTTAAATAATAGAAGGTAAAACCAAATATAACCTTCAGGTACTAACAAGAACCCAACCATAAAAGTGAAGCCACTAGATTAGACTGTGTACTTCCAGCAAAATATCACTAGGGATTTGCCAGTTCAAACATAGGACACGGAAGCTGTGACTGCAGCCCAGTGGAGGACAATACATCAAACACAAAAACAAGTGCATGTGTAGGCCAGTTCTGCAAGTGAATAAACATGCACTTGAGGGAGACTCTCCAGTGATTTATCCAAAGAGCAACCTGGTTACTCTGCAATTCAATAGTAAATCTACACTGAAAAATCTTTTCTTCTATGAAAAATGTAAGAAGAAAAAAATAATATTTAAGCTAGAATAGAAAAACTAAGCAGGCAAAAGACTGCATAGAAACCAAACGAGGGGTAATTAAGACATAATTTCAGTATAACTCAACCAACCTAAGCAACCAATCAATGCACTTTGTCACTAAGATTTTTCAAGAAGTTACAAGTCTGACAGTTTCCTCACTAACCAGAGAGGTTTTTAGGCCAAGAAGTTTGACACAGAGGGATCACAGAGTTTTTGGAAAATGTAGAATTTCAGTCATGCATGCACTGAAAAGAAAAAGGCTTGTACAAATGAAATCTACAGAGAAAAGGTGTTCACATAATATAGAAAGTTCACTTTTTTGTTGCAGTTTAATTTCCCCTGCTGGACTGGTAAAACTCTCTGGGAATACTTGAAAGATCTCTTGTAATCTTGCAATCTCTTCCCCTTTATAAGGGCTACATACCAAGGTCCTACTAACATAAATCCTAGGGGGAACCTATAAAAAAATTGACAACTTATTTTCTGCCTATAATAACCCATTTCTTTCCAAGCAACTTTTCTAATCACTCAGCAAAGCCATCATTAAACACTTCATTGTTCATTTAACTGTTTTAAGAAAGTAATAGTCACCGTGAGGTGATTATCTACAATAGAAACAACAAACTTCCAAGATGGAGGAAAGGAAAATGCAATTGAGAAACCAAAAGCAAAACCCAGGGGAGGAGGCAGCTGTTTAAATTGTCTACTGGTGCTTCTTCCTTAAAAGACAGGCAATCTATATTCAAGCAACTAAGCCAGTGGTTATACCAGATTCAAACTGTGTCTAATGATAGCGTGTCACAGCCCAGCTGAAACTGGTGGAAAGCACAGCCACCCAACATGATGCAGATTGAAAAATACATTGTCATTAGGTGGAACCCACTGGAAAGTTAGTGATAAAATTTGTTTTCCTCTGTGGATAAGATCTCTCGGATGTCTATTTTTGAGTCAAACAGTAATATCAGTTTACAGTAATATCAGTTCAACAAAGATAGAATATGCTTGAATGTTTCCTTTTAAAATCCCAGCAAATAGATATATGAAGCTAGACTAAGACTACACTCAACACCCGGCAAGAATTAAGCATTGATTCTTTACTGTTCAGCTGCCACAAAAAAGTAATTCCTTGAAAAAATTGCTTTCTAAAAATATATATAAACAAATTAAATAAACAAATGCTATTAGTATTTGCAAATTAGGTATTTTGCCTTCTTAAATCCCAATGAAATTAAAGTAGCTAGAAAATACTAGAAGGCACTTAACTTCATTAAAAAATGCATAAAAGACTTAAGATCATTTTTTAAAGGAAACAGGTAAATTATTGGGAACAGCACTTGTACCTATGAACACTGAAAACCAGTAATTCATTTTAAAACATTCTGTGCTAAAGTCAATTAAGAAATCTCTTGTTAAGTAGCCTGTAACCAGGAAGTGCCTTTGGCAGTCCAGAGTTTTACTGAAAAGCTGGCAAGTGGAATTAGGGCAGATGGTACAAGAGTGGTTTCTCCTGCCTACATACACACCTTTTCTTATTTCACACAACTCGTAACTTTAAGACAAGTCTACCTGTCTGTCAAGTATGAGCAAAACCGGCTAGGTGCAAAAATAGTATGGGGGAGGAAGTAAATGGGAAAAGGAGGAGGAGGAGAGGTAGATGGACAGAGGGACACAGACAGACCATACAAGCTCGACTTCCTCTAGAGATCAAACTAAAAATATAGTTTGCAAAGAACAGTGGATTTACCAGCTAGCTGGCTGCAGAGCACTAAGATAAAGCCTGCTCATGTGTTTCAAGACCAGAACCAGGCCCCAAGGCTCAGCGACATGGTTGGAATTCACACCTACTTTCTCATTTCCTATTTAAAATGTAAATTTTTTTTCACTCGGGCAAGTAGAGAAAGAATCAGTTTCTTGGCAATTCGCCAAAACTTTACAATATATTTGGCTGATTTCTACTTTAAAAGTTATAAAACCAGAATATCAATGTATGTGGCTTACCGGATGACTGGGTCAGCAGGCAAAAGGGGTTCAGTGCTGTCTTCCTCCAGCGCAGCTTTGAGTTTCTTCCCTGTAGCTTTGCTGAGGGATGTTTTAAGTTTCTTTGCCAGTTTCTTAGGAGTGTTTGTTACATATAAAGACTCCTCTGTACAGCAGCTATACACTTCAACCTTCACCTGGAAATCTGGGCTTGCTTCATCACTGAAGTGGGGGAGGAGAAAATTTCAGAGCGTTTGTTAATAAACTGTGCATAGAGCCAAGGAATGCTGCTGCTACTTTATATATTAAATAACATATTTCTAATCAAGGGAAGCAGTGCCACAAGATTCAGGCGCAGACATACATTAATATGGGATTAAGGACTAGAGTACACAGCAGTAACTTAGTGTTGAGGTCATGAGATGGATGTTATAATTGTGCCATAAACAATTACAAACAGGAAATTCAACGTTTAGGTTAAAAACTGAAAAAAACCCCATGTTATGGAAATACACAGGCAAGACATTCAAACACACTTAAATCTGCCCTCTACTGTTACACAAAAATCACATGATTGAAAACCTATCCCTGCCTATGGTCCTAAATCAGATTGAACTGTCTTTAAGATATCTTAGTTGCACCCATCCCCTTGACATTACCGAAAAAAAAATACTATCTCATTTAGATCTAACAAAATCTGTCATTCACAACTTAACTACCTACTGCTGCATCCTCTGGCCCACAGCCTTTCTCAGTTTTCAGTTCTACTGATTCTCTTGTTCTCAAGCTTAGTCATCAAACCAGAAGCCTAACCTCATCTTTCAGGTACAAATCATGTCTTTACACAGATGCCGTAACGAAATAATCCCAAAAGCTTCTATAACAAGTCTTTCTATACCTTGAGGGATACAAGGCAAGTTAGGGTGCCTCTTCTGTTTTTGTTGCAGTGTTTCACAGAAAATTATTATGGTCAAGTCTCATATCTTTGAAGAAGCAGATTTAAATTTTTGTCCCCACTCTTAACTTGAAAAGGTGTTTAAAAGAGTTAAAAATTTGATTTAAACTCCGTTTTCAGGATCTTGATTTAAAGTTTTCAGTAGTTCAAGCTTTCCAGTCAGTCTTCCTCAGGAGACTGAATCTAAATTGTTGATATAAAAATTAAAGGTGGGGAGAGGAGTCAAGCACATGCTCAGATAGGTGTAACAGAACATGAGATGTTACACGAAGAAAGAAACTGTAGCCTGCTGTACAGAATAACACAAACTGGGTGCAATGTTTATGCCTATACTTTCACAATGCTTTCAGGTTTTAGCATTAACTTAATTCTGTCCTTGAGATATAAGTTTGTTTATCTCTTTATACAAAGAAAAATGCTTCGGCATGGTAAAAATGAAAAGAAATACAGATCAAGTGGCACATCTACAACCAGAACCATTCTGTACACAAAAAGAAGCCTTCCAGAGGTGGGGATCCTCCACCCACTAAAATGAACAGAGCCTCTACTGATTCCTTTGCCCACAGCAAAACCTAGTGGACCTCAGCCAATCTTCTTCATAATGACATCCACCTTCAAAAGAAAACAGCAATATTTGTACTTCATTCAAGAGAAGTAAATTATACTCACAATATGGTTACATTTTCAAAACAGATATCTGTTATTCCTTTATCCACAATAGTCACCTCAGTATCAAAAACCTCAGTTCCCATTCTGAGCAAACAAAACACTGCATAGCGCTGTGATTCTGGAGAGAGCCACAGAAAGGTTTTATTAGCCAGATTGCACAATATCACAATAATAAACACTTCCAGTAAACAAAACTACACAAAACAGTAATTCAGACCTCTAAGGAATTGCCCTCAAACTCTTCCCACCAAAAATTTTGATCATAGGATTTTATGATAATTGACCTATCAAAGCTGCTGTATAGGTAGAACAACATACACAAAGGGAAAAAATGCCTACCTTTATGAGAAAAAAAAGGTGAGTAATCAGGTACAGTGTGTGCTAGCAACTTCAAAAATGTTAGTAAAAATATAATTTTGTTTAGTAAAACTGACTTTACATCAAAAAACTAACATTTGATCCAAAGTCTGTATCATTTTATGAATGTAGGATTAGACTATTTTGCCATGCTTTGCCCCTCTGACCCTATCGAAAATCAAAGTGAAATCAATGCCAGGTGACAGCTGGAAGAGATTTAGGATTAATCTCCATGACACAGCAAAATGCATGTACTTGAAGGCTATCCAATAATACACTCAAGACCAACAGTCAACTTTCATTTAAGTTTCTCACTGGAAACAGCCTCCAATATACTCTCTCAAGTGCAGACAAGACATAAAACAATGTGTTTAATCAGAAGTTTCTCAGTTAACTATTTAATAACAACATTTTTCTGTTGTTTCCTCTGGAATTCTTCCTCAGGTGGACTCTTTAGAGAGTAGGGTTTAAACAGAGAACCACAGGACTTTGAACTAACTCAGCTTGCTACAACCAACAACTTCAAATTACAAGCATTTACACAACAAAGAGTAAAATACAGACCTAATGAAAGGTCAAAAAAGGGGTTGAAATTAGTATGAACTTCCTCATTCAGTTTAAATTTACAGGCATAAGCAATTGCTTATCAGAGTAATTAATTAGATCTTACATACTTTCTTTATTGCTGAAGTGATCAGAGTCTTTCCACATTAATGGTATTCGAATATCTGAAGAGGAAAAAAGAAGGTAGGAAAATTAAGTTATGGTCAATACTGTAGATCTGTGATCAAATTAAACTACAAAAAGTTTGTTGTTTCTTTTTCTGATGTTCTGGTGGTAACAGGGCCTTCCACCTGAAGAACAGCATAACTATTCTAAGTTTATTATCCATGCCAAAGAAAATTCAATAATTAGTTCAACTTGAAGCGTCACTTCTGTTTAGAAATTATGCTAGAATAAAGAATATTTTAAATCTCATTCGAAAGAAAGAACATTTCAGAGTAGCTGTGTAACATAGCTCTGAGAGGTATTCTCTGAGCCCATTATCATGCATAGATGTAAACCAAAACCCTGCTTGCCTTGTGCTGGAAACCTCTCATCCCACTGCAAGAGGAAAACCTTCCTGTTTTAAAGAAAAGACTGGGATACTTATACTGCAAACACTTCAGTCTTGTTTTGCTAACCACAGAGAAAATACCACTTGTAATCACATTCCCAGCGAGAATTGTCTTAGTCGGCATAAAAAGAGTTTAGAAATCTTTTTTCTTTTAACTCAAAAATATCCTTCTACTTCAGAACCACAGTAGAGAGGCAATTACAGAACCATTATTTTAAATCATGCCTGTCATTTTAATACTAGGAAAGTATTTTCTTCAATAAATTTTCCAATTTATCTACTAAATCCAACACAGTACTAAGTGACATTTTCAAAACCTCCAGTTTTGAGGACTCAGGTTTAGACATAATGGTTTTTATTAGTCCCTCATTAAAAGAGAAATGCTGTGGGGGCTTTATAAATCCAAAGCTGGTTTCTGAAGTACAAGGGTGCTGTTTAAAAGTACATGCAATATATTAAGTGACACATGATGGCAGCAGCGAACAGCACGAGCTCAGTTGCCTTGACAAAAATCTTGAATATTTTTATAAAGAAGCATTGCTAACTCCAGTGTTGTCTTCACATGAGGCTGATGAAAAAATCCACACAGAGTAACCAAAATGCAAAATGGTGCCAGTATTTTGGCACCAGATTGTCATGTATTCCTACAGGGGTTTACCCACAAAACTCCTTGTTGATTTAAGTGAAACTGCATATAGTCACTCTGTCTCATAAGTTAAATTAAAAATTCAAATTTCAGTTAATTTTTATTATGAGACATCTTATAAATGCTATTTCAATTTTGAAACTTTCAAATTCATCTATTTTTAAGTGTTCATGAAAACTAATGAACTTTCAAGTGAACTGCCAGTGTACAGGTTTAGACTTCTAACTTCCTAAAAATCAACACACCACCGTGTTCTGAAACTGCCTTTCACTTCTAAAGATGCATTTGCATAGCAAGCATTTCTAAAAATAGGGGTTTTTACATAAAGAGAAATAGTTTCATTAAAATCATAATCTCAAACTTTTAAAATATATATATTCACCTCTGTCAGAGACAAAGCACAGAACGTTTCTTTCCTAAAATATAAAGGTCTCAAATTTACATTGATATGTGAAAATAGTTACAAATAAAAGCCTCTTTTATCTTTAATCATAGCAAACTCTGAATGGCAATTTTAATGCGCTCAATAGACCTTGTTAGCAATTGGAGTACTAGATTAAAGATTACTTCTGTATGCCACTTTCAATATCTCGCTAGCTGAAAAATTTACACCTTAGTCAGAAAATCATCAAGATATAGATAGTCAATCCTTGAACAAGTTTAACATGACACTTGTAAATCAGCTTTCAATTCATTCTTGGATTGAAAGAGCTGTCATTTATCAAAAACAAAGATCAATTCTCACATACCTTAATTTCAGTTACCATTAGCTGTAACACTGTGTGGATGCAAACTGGATACATTCAAGCACTACAATTAACATATTTAAAGCCAATGATTTCTTTATAAAATTACTTTCAATTATGATTGTGCTTTTTGATCAACATTTAATGTATTGTCTTCTGACAAAAAAATAAATTGGTACAATAACATAAATTACGTAATTTATTCACAAATGCGGGGGATAAGTAAAAGTGATAGAAGTGCAAAAAACTGTGGATCAAGGAATGTACTTCCCACACAGTATCTGACATACTTGCTTTCTGTAGGAACACATTCTTTAGTAGTCCTGCATAGCTCTTCCTGAACTTTCGGTGTTGGTCACGACTGCCTTATTTTTTTCAGTAATCATCATCTGGCACATACTAACCATATGACACACTAATAAGTTTGTAAGTGAATGGATTACTTGATGGTAGAAAATCAGGAGGTAATAACAGGTGATCTATAGAAAGAATAAATCTCTCAGCAGAGGCCAAGAACAACATTTAGGCTTTCGTGCTGTAAACTGGACCTGGCCAGGCTTCCTGACACGAGTATCTGAAGAGACGTGAGGCGTGGCAGCACCAAGCACTCCCAGGCTGGAGTGCACAGTGACGCAGGTGGTGCCTCTTCCTCCTCTTCACCTCGATCTATGCCACCCTTCTGAGGACATAACCTCCAGTTTGAGAGCCACTATGTTGGTAACAGGACAGAATCATTAACAGATAGCACCTAATACAAAGTGGTGTGTTTCACCCTTCTATGGTCTTATCCCATCAAAAGAAACAAGCTAGATCTTTCATATCCTGAACAAGTTTTTCATACTAAAAATACAGTCCTTAAAAACCCCTGATTTTCTAAAGATAGCAGAAGTGTATTATATGACCCTAAAGTCTTCACTGCAGAGAGCTCTCCAAATCTGAAGAAAGGTGCAACCACAGCACAGACAGGCAAACAGATGCTTTCATCCAACTACCATAAGGAGGAAAGACAGATACACATTCTGCAAACAGCTGTGCTGGCAAAAAACATTATTGAACCATGTGCTCATCACTCTTCTTGTACTAGAAGTTACCTTGCTTAAAGATATGTCAAAATATGTAGAATTAGCTGAAACAGTTTCAGTAGTGAGCTGGTCTACACTATTTTATTCTTAATGAAGCAGCTCAGGGAGCACAAACAGATCTGGTAGCAAAGCTGGCAGAACAACCACAGGAATGCTGAATGTAGTAACATCCACTATTGGCATAGGCAAACAAAAAAAATCAATCCACAGTGCTGAAGTTTGAGAACAGGCTAGAAAACAGTGTACCAGCCCACTAGAAATGGTTGTTAAATATTCTTGTTACCGGCATGCATTGAAGCCATGCCACTACACCTTTGTTGTAGTAATGTAATCTGCATTACCTAAATAAGATTTGCATACTAGTTATAATTCTGCTCTCAATTTGTTAGACATGTCCTGTATTATCACTTCAAAGTCTGCCATTGTGGGGAGAAAAAAGTTTTCAGCACACTCACACTTATTTAGCTTTGAAACACATTCAGTGTTTAGTGGCAAACAGAAAAAAAGTATTTCCCTCTGTGGAAGGCCCTGTGAGTAAAATGGACATACAAGGTAGGATCTTCAAAAGCCTAGATGTGACTTCAGCACAAGTTCCCTTGAAGCACTGGAGGATTGATGCCTCTTAACCACAGAGACACTTTAAAATACCATCTTGTTTGTAGAGTTTGTATTACAAGCCACTGTCCAGCCAATCAGCTCCTATAATTGACTACCCAACTGCTTACCTGATATAGCAACCTTTGCCCTGCATGCCGTCCGGTCTTTTGTCCCATTTTCTGAAGACCTGCCAAAAAAGAAGAAAAGAAAGAAGAGATTTGAGATCTGTGCATTTACACCTCTAAAACTCAACCCTTTAAACACTAAAAAGTGTCAGGGTTTTCATATTATAGGTAATTTCAAATGCTTTTCTTTAAAGTTAGTTTTGGTATCTCTGGTTTAAGACATGACTCATTAGTTTCTAAAGCATGATCTGGAAGGAAGGTACACCACCAGTTTTTTTAATTCCCTAGAAGATTTTACTCCAAAGCTTATGTAAAATGAGTATTAAAAGACAAGCAGATTCATCTTCCTTGTCTTTTTCAGCTCCAACAGGATCAAATGTGTTATCAATTTTTCCCTTCTGTACACATCAATGAAGATGCAACTTAATTTATCTGTTCTATTATTGTTTAAAGAATTGCCTCCTCCTCTATTAATGAAATGAAAATTTCTAGCTGCTACAGTATCATGACTTCCAGAGACAGTTAGAATGTCTTCCAGAACTCACAGATGACAGACCCCTGAAAACCCTGGAATTTTCTCTGTCGGCCACAATTCCGCTTTAACCAAATTCCAGTCTTAAACAAATTCAAAAGAAAAGAACTCCAAATGGAGTATCAACTACCAAAGACACAATTTAGGTGATAGAGAAATAACTCTATAGCACGCGTGTCTTCTAATGACCTCCACGGAAAATTCAAGGACCCCTGAAGACAGAACTCTAACCCATGCATGACAGTCACAAATCAAGCACACAATGCAGCTGTTCAGATACATGTCCACATATCTCTGCCCTGTTCCGGACATGTGCCATCACCCTTCTGTGCTCACTGACATCAAAGACAAGGAGTTGAGTAAATCAGCACATACACACACTTGATATTATTCCATCACTAAAAATATAAATAAAAGACGAACCACTGTAAAAGTCCTCATCTTAGTATGAAAAAGCAATACAACTGCAATAATTACACAACACAACACATATATGCTAGTTTTCAAAGTTAGCTTTCAGAATAGTTGATAGAAAAGGCAGCTCTTTCCTCCAACAAATTTCTCCTATAAGACAACATTTCTGAAAGCAAAAAGTAGCAGAACTGCTCCTACAGATACAATTAACTGGAGCTAAGCATGTACTCAAAGTTTCTACGCTAAACTGCAATATAATATTTCATTAAATTAATAACCTGAGAGCAATAGTGTCTCTGCACCACAATTCTCAACATTCCTCTCAAAATAAATTCCATTAGACAAAAAACGACAACATTATTCGAATAAAACACACATAGCATAGCACCTTCAAGAGTTATAACGTGAGAATATTTTCTGCTTATTTTCTTCCCATTTAGTGTTGCATTTAGCACTTCGCTGTAGTTAACACAAGTGGCCAGCAGAGGGTACCAATTAACCATGATGGGCCGATCATTAAAGGGCCCTTGATAACAATAGAAAGGATGAAAAATAGAAATAACTGCATTCTGACTTGGATGGCTTTGTTTTGTTCCTTCAGACTTGGCTAGGTACCTTTTTGTATGCAAAAGGTAATCAAGAAAACATGGCTATTGTGTTACTTGATACTGAATTACACTTAAATGCCAAAAATAAAAACTACGCAGGAAAGTATGACTTGTAATAAATTTTCTAAAGTAAAAAGAAGATAACAGAATGGTCTTATAAAGTAATGCTGTAAGGCAGCAGTAATTTACGTTTATATGGGGGAAAAAAGAAGGAAGGATTTAAATCCACATTCCTACATAGACTGCTAAAAATTGATGTAAGTAAATGCCTGCTTCACGCTGCTCCCTTTGAATTTGAGCTGTTACTCACTGCTCTTCAGTCCTGCACGGGATGGGCTCCTCTCTTTGGCTCTGCAGCTCTGCCCTGTACGCCCGAATGCGAGCGTTGCAAACCATCAGGTTTTTAACGGCGCGCAGGAGCTGCTCCTTCTGCGTGCTCACCGCAAGAAGTCTGCAGATGCCCTCTCGCATGCGGACCTCAAAGTTAATCTTCTCCTGGATGTCGCATTCCTAGATATGCAAAAAAACCAAAGGACTAAATAAAAAACCAACTAACAATATTTTGAATTTTTTACAGGCTCTGCAGTTGGGATAGAAAACTCTAGGTTTTAACTATGCGCAGCTATTGGAATGGTTACTGAATGTAGAATGATAGTTCTCTTTTCAGGAACAGAAGAGTAAAAACATGGGACATAACAGATTTACTATATCCATTGCACTGCAAATTCCAAACCAAGCTTAACTCACTGTAGCATCTGAAAGTTACTAAAATTTATGTGCCTCCGTGTGTCATTCATAGAATAGTAACATACGGTCCTAGAGAGGGTTAACTGAACAAAGCTTATAACTTTAACAGCCCACTTTTCAGAGGGACCCCTACTAAAATAAACTTTAAACTGAGGAAAATGTCTGAAACATTTTAAATCAGAAATTCAATCTAATTACCTCTTTGGCCATCTTAAAAAAAAGTGAAGAAAATGCATTTTTTCACCTATGGTTGATAAGAAATTCAGGTAACAGCAGAAGGAAAAAAAAAGAGGAGACTATCCCAATACTTCAATACTTGACTGCTTCAGGCCATGAACCGAAGGTCAGACTGCTGTGGTAGCTTCAACACTATACAGGAATCATGCCAGGCACACTTTTCATTCAAAGTATGAAGTAAACTAAACATGGCTGGCAAGTCACTAGAATTCACCATCACTGTTTTTTGAAGAAGTAGGGGTTTTTTAAGGTATAAAAACTTCTGGGAAATCAACCTTTTCCTGCCTACTTTCAAAGAAAACAAACATTTATAAATGTGCATTATCCCTCACTTGCCATTTCAAAGAGGTCAATCCACACCAGGCCAGAAGATAATTAAGGTGAAGGATCACAGACAGTTTGCTGTCCCACAAAGGCATGCTAGATGCCACTGATGGTTGATACACATTTCCTTGTTATGTGGCCATCCCTGGCCAAACCAAATATTTCTGACATGTGAAGGACAGAGTGAAGAACAGAATGTTGTCATAGCATTGCAGGGTTGCATTGCAAATGCTTTGCAAGTCAGGGAAGAGTGAAGCTTTCTCATTACTGAGCAAGAGTGTCCAGACTATCTCTGGAATTAACAAGATCATGCCAGTTTTCAGTTTTACAGGACAGCTGTAAAACAAGTGCTTTGGTGATGGATCTATAAGCAATCAGCTGAAATTCCTGGTACAATAACCTGCATTTACAGGGTTCAGTATTTCAGCTGGTAGAAAAGTACTGGCAACTGCTCTCCTTCGAGTCTTTCAATAGGACGGAAAGGAGGGGGAGGCTAATTTTCCCACAACTCCAGTACCTGGGAAATCCAGAACCCACAAAAGGGGTAACATGGATGTTTTTCTTTTTCATGTGGGACTCATTCAGGGTTGTTTGGTGGTGAACAGCTCCCAAAGCTCACATCAGAGATGTTTTTCATAGAAGTTCTGCTAGTGTTCCCTACAGTTGATATATGAAAGCCTAGGACCCACTATGGCACCATAGACTATCCCATTTTTACCCCTCACGGGTTTGCTTTTCAAAGTTTCAATCAGAGCCAGAGAAGGATAAAGCAGGGCACCAAAACCTCTGCATTCTCAGCACCTGCCTCTCTATTCACACTTTCTCTTGGGGCTCAACCCAGAAAAGAAAAAAAAAAATATAAAAGGGGAGCAGTAAATAGCTTTCATCAATCTTCTTTTCTTCTGAGTCAAATTTTACACGGCTATGAAAACCTAAGCAAGAAGGCACACACCTGCCCCTAAGAAATAATTACTTGTTCTTTGACCCTAAACTAATAAATCAGCTGCTACAAAGTTCTGAAGAATGACATCATACTTCCCCCTAGTATTTCCCAGGACAGCAGGCCCCTGCACTGCCTCGGCTCCTCTCCACATCCATCACCTGGTACATCCACAAATACGGTGAGGAAATAAACACTCCTATTTTGGGCATCTGCATGTATCCATACTAGGACTTTCAGAACCATGCAGAGCATTCAGTCCATGCTACATCTCAGCCACAGTCACATAAAATATTCTGGACTAACAGTAAATGGCTGTTGGGCCATAGCTTAAATAACCACACCATATAAATCTCATCTGAAGGAAGGACTTAGCAGCCTGATTTGGAATGTATGAAGTTCTTCATGCCTACTGAAAAAGATTGGTCAGCTTTTTTTTCCCCGCCATTCCTTCTATAAATACAGGCACACCATCTGGACTTGGAGGAATGACACAGCACTGTTTTGCCATATGCTGTCTACTAATGCACCGTTTCCCTCATGGTCTCCATCCTTCCCCCACCAGTGGCAGCACAACCCAGAAAATATGACCAACAGCTGGCTGGATTTTCAGACCCCCACACTCAGGAAGCAGATAAGCAACCCTTCCAAAAACTGTCTTTGTAGTCCCCACCTAGGTGTACTTAGTACAAGAAATTTTAAGTATTTCTAGTATTACATAAGTAATGAAATCATAAAACAAACAAACAAACAAAAAATCCAACAACACCACCAGCTGAGAAAAATTATATGGATACTGCTGACGGTAGGACAGGTTGAAATTTTACTTCATTTAATTGGTAACTTAATCATAGATTTTCCAAATCTTATTCCAAGACACACTTCTGATTTACCACCACAGTGATTTACATCTAAACCCTATAGGTCTAGTATATTTAAAATAAGCAAGTAGCCAGCAGGTACTCTTCTAAAACAAGGCTGAGAAGCCAAGACACCAGCTTTGGGCACTTTGTAGCTGGACATAGGAATGAGTGTGTGCTGCAATTGGCAGCCACAGCTTTATAGACACTCCCGAGTTCAACTGATTTGGGTTTCTCACTAACTCGAGGTATTAAAAAACCCCCTCGAAACCCCCTTGTTAATCGAAACCAAATGGCTGGAAGATTAAAGAGGTGCAAGGGACCAGCTCCGAGAGCCTGCGGAAGTGGAGCAGGGAGCTCAGCCCAGCCCAGCGCTGCAGCTCTGCAGGGGCAGCCGCCGCGTCCCCCGGCG
>VZRJ01003394.1:154956-171734 GCA_013397565.1 Ptilonorhynchus violaceus | reverse complement strand
CCCCGCGGCCGGACCCACCGCCCCGAGGGACACCGGGCGTGGACTGGGAGCGCCGGCTTGGCTCTGCGGGGAACCCTGTAGAGATGCCTCTGGCTATGGACTGTTACTGACGGCAGCGTTAACCCCGTGGTGTTTCGCCACAAAAGCGAGTGCCAGCGATAAAGGCCAGGACAGTACCTTTCTTGGCTTCTTTGTTCCTCGTTAGTTTACTTTCCTGAAACGAGCCGGCCTCTTTCCGATGAATACACTTACGGGGAGCTGGAAGGAGAGGCTCATGGCAGCACAGTCACTGCTGCTGCGCCAAAGCATGCCATGAATTTTTAACCATGTTCTTGGTTTCCTGCAGTTCATCTAATTATGCATCTTTAATATGATGGTACTTCAATAGCTGTGCTGGTAGTATGTATTGTGAAAAATATACTGTTATATACTAAATAAAAGTGCATTAATTATTCACTGGATTGACTGGAGAGGAATGGGAGTCATCTCTCTCTCTTCTGCTGCCAGTTTTGCAGCTCTGTTTGTCTTCAGCAGATGAAACAAACGAGCCAAAATAGTGTCTCCCATCCACTCCTCATCCCTGATTTCTTGGCTTTCCTCTCTGAATTCCTCCTCGACAGGTGATGGTCAGAAGCACAGATCCTCATTGCTTCGCACATGGTTGTCAACATTTGCGGGAAGTAAAATGTGCTGGAATGAGTGAGATATACAGTGTCGCTAACAGCTTTCTACAGAAGACAGAAGTCTCCAGGCTAACATATGCTTATTTAAAATATAGGAAAATGCAGCTAGAAGGGAAAATTTCAAAAGCCTCATTGCTTCATCAGGATTTCACATAGGTGCTCAGCATCTCTGCTTGACCCCTGACATTTACAACTGGGGCACAAATGCAGGGGGCTAGCCTTGAAGGAAAACCATGGACTTCTGGACCAAAGGTATGTATTCATTGGTGCAAGACAGAGGACAGGGAGGTCTGCTTCCCTCCAAAGTGCTCAAGTCTCATCCGGAGGCAGGGATGGCAGAGGCAGCTGTTCAGAAGTTCCTGTCTCCATTTTGGGACATGTTTCTTAGGGCAAGGATAGGCATTCAGATATTCACTAAATACCTTCATGCCATCCTGAAGGCCTCTGCATACCATTGGCAGGGCACATGCCTCAACTGGGAAGTCCTACCCCAGGTTATATATTTATAGATGTTACATTTTTTCCCGTGTTCAGATACTCTCTCCTATTCTTAAGGTTCTGTGACTTTCCCAAAAGAAATCTTTGTCCACTACATTCAGTGGAGAAATCCCATCAGGAAGACAAAAGGCTTTTGCTTAATCAAGGTATGATACTTAGAGCTGCATATGAACAGCCAATATATCTAAGAGTGGGTTTGAGGGAGGTTGAAAGGAAAGTCTCCATCTAATCCAGGTGCTTCATGCATCCCAGCATCAGCCTTGGTTTCCTGTCTCTGCTGCAGAGTTCAGGATTTCAGACACATCAAAAGAAGCCCACCAAACGAGGGGAGAAAGTGAGATGAGTCAGAGTACCCTCTTGCTTTACAGTAAGGCATATCTCTTAAAGTGTGGTCTGGCCTCTCCTGAATCAGTCAGGGGTGGGATTTGAACCTCGAAGATCTCTAGGTAATTTTCTAGGCTACAGAAAAAAAAACAGAAACAAGAACATGACATAGAGTGGAATTTAACCAAACAGGTGAAAGTCTCAGGTTAACTGAACTGCATTATCGTTGAATCAACGCTTGATGAAAGTTGAGTGAGGCTACAGCCTTGACTGAATGGCTGAAACCCTTTGATGAGTTTGATATAAACTGTGGGAGCAGCTGGAAACAATAACCTTACTGTAGAGATAAACAAACAAGGAATGAATTACTGTAACTCTGCCTTTCCAAAATTCATTCACCAACTCACAAGGTAGTGCACTACCACACAAAACTAATACAACCTGTGAAAAAGACACACTGAAACACTTCCCACCCAGCATTATCCTAAGGAGTTCAGGTTAGACTCCAGAACAAACCCACTGGTTCAATCTTTCCAGAAGCACTGCCTCCAAGACTCCTGAGAACAGCTGTCTCAGGTGTGCACCGAAAGAGTTTTGTCAAAAGCCAGGGTGGCTACATGGATACAGTAAAAATCACTGCAAATGGACAAGTTATGCCCCACATTATTTCAGGCAATCAGCATCTCTAAAACCATTTTTGCTGGTGGTGTAGACAGTTCCCACGAATTTGTGGCAGTTGTCCAAGAATTTTAGATGCTAATTAGCATGGTTTTGCAGTACAGTCTGTTCAGCAAATCTGAGTCCTAATAAAGTCCCAAAATGTGACTGCTAGTAGCATAAAGAGCCTGTGCCTGCAGCCCTTACACGCTCCTACTGACACTGACTTGAATTGGAGCCCTTAGGAAATCAGTGGGAGTTAAATGTGTAGGACTCAGCCCTAAGCAGCATGAATAGTGTCTTCTCAAGCTCAGTGCATACCTGCTCTTCAGCTGGCTTAAATGTCCTATTTTCCACAACATTAGGAACATGTTAGTGCAAAGTCTGGCTTCTCACACTCTGGCACGTGCTTCTGCTTTGGTCCTCCTTTGCATTCACTTTCTACAGATGTTAATTTTTTTCATTATAAAATCAAGCTTCATAATTCAGTGGATCTGTCAGATGCTAAATTAAAGAATTGAACGTTTTACCAAACTTCTAGTACTATCTTCTAAGGGAACATGAGACTGAGGCTTTAAAAGGCATTTCTACAGGTTTTGTACGAGGTGAGATGTTCTTTCCACACTTCATGTCTAGCTCCAACAACACTCTCCTGCTGCTGTTACAGCACACAAACTAACTTGAAATGAAGACTTTATGCCATCTCTATTATCCAGAGATTTGGGATTCAACTAGTAACTATTCTGCTTGCTCCCTAACTGAAGATCCAGCAGACAGCAACAATAAAAAAAGGAAGCACTGTAACCATGTTTTTTTCCCCAGACAAACCTCCACTGAATGGCAGAGAAACCCAAGACACAACCTACAAAACAAGGAAAATCCTGCACAGTCACTGCTGCTAGTGCAGGGAAGTCAGAAGAGGGTAGAGGGAACTAAATAGGGGATCTATATCCCGCCTTCTGGGGTTTCTTCAGTGAAATATTTTTTTCAGATGAATCACCATCCTTTTATTTGCAGTTCAATTTGCATTGCAAAGCATTTGGCTTCCTCCTAGTATTAGGGAAACTGGATAGCAAAGATCATTGTCTATCTAAATCACTGTTCTGCTCAAGTGTTAGATCAGCATATTATTTTAAATGTTAGGCCCATCATCTTGGTTTAGCAGGTACAAAATGTCTACACCTACTCTTGACAGCACTGCAGTATTTTTCTTAATTTCTTAGTTCCCACAGCTTGCTACACCTACTCCTTGAATATCATCAGAGTGTGCCAGTAGAAATCTATTCAATTCCTCTTCAGATTTATCCTAAATGGAAATATATGAAGATTTGTACTGGACACGTGGGAAAGAACGTGCAAAGGCTTTTTATAACTGACTTCTACTTACTTAATTTTAAACTGAAGAGCAAACTGTTCCCATTGATTGCCACTGACTTTGATTACCATGGTATATGACCACTATAGATTGGTTAAATGGGCAAAGACTCTGGAATTTAGGGTGTTTACCTACTGGAGCCTCAGTAACTCATTTCTTCATTTCAGCCTGCTGAGGTCAGTTGAAGTCTTTCCATTCTCTTAGCTGGGCAGAAGGGCAACACGTAGCCCTACAAAACAAATAAAATATGGGTAACCACCTTACTGAAGTAATGCACTTCAGTTTCAGTTTTGATTGGATAAGGTGAAAATTAATCATCTGGCCAACAGTGAGCTATAGCCTAACTCCATCAAGGTAAAAGCTATGGCAAGAGAAAACTTTGTAGGCTCCATCTTACCTAACTGAGCAGTGTGAAGTAGGTATCTTCTCCAACATAGTCACGGAGCCAGCCATTGAAGATGTCATCCTATAACGTGCAGGTGCCTAAATCAGCTAGGATGCATCATCCTTATCTTTCTTGGATAATTAGACAGAGACAACAGAACAGCTTTGGATAAACTCTTATCATTTCAGGTGTTCTCGAATTAATTTTACCCTGTGAGCTTGCTCATCTTCTGCTCAAGGCTTTTTAATGTTCTACAGTTCTTCAACTGCTCTAGTACTTCCAGTGGCACCGGGGTCACATCTCTGTAGGATGCCATGAACAAAACATTGATACTAAGGTGCTTCAATGAATTATTTTGTTAATCATTGCATGTTCCTGTAGAATTTCTAAAAGAAACTATAGAAAGTTGAGAAAGTACAAGGAATTATTTTTCCTTTTTTCAGCTAAGAGGCCAGAAACTGACTCCTCCCAGTATGCCTGATGTCAATCCTATATTGACATGCCTCCAGATTAAATTAATATAGCCTTTTAAATCACCCTATGAGATAAATGCATTCAAAATACATTTCATAACAGAAATAGTAAGTTATATAAAATCCATCCCCACATGAATTTGGAAAACAGTTCCTGAGATCAAACCTGAAAACCTTAAAAATCAAATTAAATATTGCATGACTTAAAACTGCAATTGGATGATCCTCTACGTCTTAAAGTTACCCATGCACAAGACAGTGGATGAGGGGTTATGAACTGAGGTAGACCAGTCACATGTATTCCTCTGTTTCTGCTTGAGAGACCAGGGGCACTGATTTTGAAGCCAATTCACATGTGCTTCCCATACAGGTACAGAATCAACCCCACAGCAGTCAAAGTAACAAAGTTATCTTTAATTCCTTTCAAAATCAAAGGTGGTTGAGACTGGCTGCTTGGATCCATTGCTAACAGGAGGACATTCATATGCACAGAGAAATTATGGTCACACAAAAATAATACAGCTATGTAAACTCACAGAGGTCCTTTCAGCTCAATATTTAGAGGATGTTCAGTACTAGAAGGGTTTCCTAGAGATTCTACACTGTCACTCCCATATCATGCCTTTTACCAGGATTCCTCTGTTGGGTACAGAGTCCTGCTTTGATTTCTTAGGCATTCACTGTGGGTGGCATTTGGTGTATAAAATATCCATCTGAGACAGCTGTATCCAAATGTTTGCTGGGCAGCATGCTGGTGAAGTCACGGGTTTGTGTCATGGGAGAATCTAACTGGCACTCTGTGTTTTGGTTTCAGGGTTAGGCCTGTTAGGATTTTTCCCAATTGATCTTGCACAGGCAAGTGAAAAGTCCCTGGATCATTTAAATGGATTGCCACTTTCAATCTGAAACAGGGAATAAGTGCACTGAGAAGACCACAAACCTAAACTCCTATATGAGAAAATAATGACAGAAAACCATCTTCCTTTTCATAGTCAGAGGACTTCCATCTATTGCTGTGAGAGCAGATGTAAGCCAACTTCTGATAACAATCACCCAGGTAAAAGGAGCAATTCGCCAGTTAGCTCTTGGGATTGGTATAATTTTTATTTTTTTTCTGAAGGTAGATACAGGCTGAGTATTTGCAGATGGTCTCTTTGTTCTTCCCATACAACGTAGAATATCTCTGCAGAATACAATACTTGGAAACATCTCCATCTGAAGGGAGTTTGTAGTCTGGTCTGATTTTTTCCAAGTACTGGAATATAGGAATGTAAGGAGAGAAAAATGGCAAAGCAATGTGCTCTGGAGACCAAGCAACATTAGCTGCCCTCTGTGCAGCCACCTGCACTCAGTTTCCCCTGCACTGCAGCATTGCTAAGGAAGTAAAGAGCGACTGTCCCTTACCATGACACATCTTGAGGTGACAGCTGTTGTCCCAAAAACTGAGGCACAATAGCCCAGTGGACTAGCAAATTAATCGATTTGAATTTCACACATTTTTTGGATTGTTTTGATCCTGTCTCAGGAAGGATATTCAAAGGAGCATGAGTAGGGATCTATACTTCATTGCAAACTCTCTTTGCCCTAAGAAATGTTTCTCATTAGTACGAGATTGGTTTGTCTCAACAGCTTTCCCAGTTACACTTGGGGCTATAACCATCTGCAGCTCTGTAGTTTTTCCTGCCTTATCACAAAGCTATAGTTCTTCTGCATTTTTCTGAGTTGTGTTCCAGCTGCATAAATGGGCATTTGTTATACAGATCAGGCCAAGAAAGAGTGAGCCAAAGAAAGAAGGATTAAGGTAAATGTTATTTCACGAAAAAAGCACAGTAAAAAAAAAAATCTCATTACTATCAATATACTTATTGATATGTGCAACATAATAACCATTTCTGGTTAGAAATTTCTATCAGACATTTTAAGCCTCTGGTCCTTAAGGAAAATCTGGCTTGCAAATTATGTCCTGTTTCTTATAGAAACAGATACTGAAAAAATATTGAACAGTTCATCCACTCAATTGCTCAGATTAAAGAAATACATCCATAGGGATAAAAGGATTTAAGTATTTTGAACTGCCAGATAATTTTCTATTCTGAGCATCCCTAGCCCCTGTGTCTCCACCAAACTTCCCCCTAAATCTAATCTCTTCCTCTGCCCCTCAGAGTGCAATACCGCCGTGAAATGAAACCTCAAAAGAGCCATAATGCAACAAAAATATTTGTCACAGCACAGCCAATTCTGAGACCCCAGCAGGGATATAAGGCTGTTCCTGGGAATAAGCCCAGAGTCAGACTACGTCTTTTATACAGGTGATGATTTTTTGCTGAATCACTGCAGTGTTGAATCGAAATTGCCCATAGGACAGAGGGACTAAGATGTCATTTTCATAGGGTAGAAGGCTCTAAGGGGAGAAGGTTGCTGCAAAGGACGTCCCTGCGCCCTGCGAACGCCCCATGGCCAAGGTGACGGGCAGCACCTTCTCTTCAAGCTCACCACAGCTTCACCGAGGGAAACCAGTCCAGCTATTCTTTTCCCCTACTCCAGTTCCCCTTGAAGTCAGACCATGGGGAGGGGATGAAACTGGGCTGTACATGTGCCCTCCTCAATGTGAGATGGAAACATTTCTCGCTAATGATAGTATTTTTTTGCCTAACAAGATGACCCATTTTTACTCACCATTATGAAAAAGCAGGGGTTGAGTAGCAAATATGAGTAACTACATTTTACCTGAGGTTGGTTTGTCAGAGATTTTTATCATCCTTCTAACCATTTCACAGCCTGTTAAATGAGCTGAGGCAACACTTCATGTCACTGTTAGCATTTCAAATTATAAATTATGGTAACAATAAATAGCACCTCATGTTTTTACAGACAATTTCATCTAGAAGAACAAAAATAACTAGTTCTGCCTGGATGCATGCACGACTTCCACACATGCACATGTTTACTTTCTTATTTTAAAAGTCAATTTGAGTTCTAGGAAGCTATTTCTAGCACTTGATTCTAACCGTGTGTTTGTACAGTGTCATCAAAAAGCAATCAAGATGTTTAAAGAAAACCCAACAAACAGCAAGTAAATTTTTCATAGCAGGTTCTTTAAACAGCTAATGCAGACCTGGAGGGGAAGTTATCCAAGTCTGATACAGAGGGACACCTGTTTAAGATAATTCCCAAATACTTTTGTGCTAACAGTGTTCATGCACTAAGGCAGTTTTAACCAACAAGTTAAAACCTCTGCTTTCTTTTATTCCTTCCCTGTTCAGGAATGTCTTCCCTGTCTATCAACAATCTCTGCAACACTGAGTCATCCTGCTTACATAGAAAAGGCATTAGGTTTTGTGAGACAAAACACTAGCAAAAGCAAGCCACTACCTAACATGAAGACCATTTTTACTTAATTTATTTCATAGTGTGGACACTCACAACACAGTCCTAAATTTTTAAAAATACCCCTGCTCTGTCATACAGTCCCCTCCAGTCCTGTATCAACTTCCATCTTTAAAACACCAGCCCAGGAGGGAGCTTTGAAAGATACAAGTGGGCTGTTGCTCCTCAACTGCCCCTTGTGTTGCTCAAAGTGCCTCCCCCCAAATAAACATCCCTCTCACACTTTTGTGAGGGACAGATTCTTTCACACACGTGTGTTGTTATATCTGCCTGCTACACAGCCAAGTACACACTCTTGCCGAACGGATTTAAACAGCCAATTGGCACCACCAGGCACTGAAGCACCCAGAACTTCATTGGCAGCTTTCATGCAGGCAGAACACACATTACTAATCTGAACAGGTTTTTCTCATCACCATCCCAGTCACACACTTTTTCAGGCATTCCTCTCAAATTATCTTACTACATGGCATCACTAGGTTGGTGGAGAACAACGGCATCTTTGACAATTTTAGAGGTAGTAAGTTTCACACATATTTGGCACCATATTGGTTTCCGTGCCATCAAGTGTATTTTACTGGCAGTCATCTCGATAGCTGGCTAGAAAGTCATCCACAGCAAACACGCTTCTCCAGGCTACACCTCTGAGGGATCAGATTTCTGTAAGGAATGAATCATTCTCTTGTTGCTAATGGTTTCACCTCTGGACATTTCAAAACCAAATCGGTTACTGATCTAAGTAAATATCCTGAGTTTGGGATAAAACATTTCAAAAGAGAATGAGCAGCTGACTAATCCCGGGTAGCATGGCGGCTTTCATGTAAGCCTTGGAGAGAAACTGCATGGGAAATTTTGCGTGGTTGGAAGGCTCACCTGAGTTTAACACAGGCATTAGTCAATCTGGAGATGGGACCAAGCCCCGTTTGGATGAGATCAGTTTGGGCTCTGTTCCTGCTCCCTGTGGGAGGATCCTTGGCTGCAAGTTACATAAAGTTAACAGCCATCTGGGGGCAGGAAATTTAAGGAAAAGATAGAAAGCACCATAGCAATACAATTTTTTCCCTTTGGTGAACACATATTCTTTCAGTTCCCAGCCTCAGAAAGAGCTGGAAGTATCTGGTCACATAGCCTTCAAGGCCTACTGCCTGAAAAATAGATGTATGTATGAAAACGTCTGTTTTCAGGAATCTTTTTACGTATCAACTCTTACTTATCTTTCAAATAGTAAGTGTATCTATGTTTCATTGCACATGTAGCAATAGCAGGAGCACAATATTTCCCAAGGACTGTGCCTCTTACTCATTTAATTTTTCCAAGGATACATATCTGTTAAAATTATCTAGAGCACAGTTTGTTTATTTGTTTGCTACCTGCATACATATCTTTAGTTCCTTGCACTTTTTAGCCTCTGTGAATAAAAACATGTCATTGACTTCAGAGCCTTCTTGTGAAAAGAATTCACTTTGTGCATAAAACCATTTGACAGAACCTTCTTGCATGCTCACAGGCAGTGCCTTCAAAGGGTGAGTATTAAAGATGATCCATCACCTTGCTCTGAACACTGCAGATTTAGGATTTGCAAAGGGTAGCATTCATGATAACAACAGAAATAAAACTGTCCTTTGAAGGACAACAAACTCATTTTGCACTACACAAGACATTGCTTTAACAAGATGCAAAATGCCAGATGTAAATAAATGCCCATTTCTGCAGCAAGATACCACCTAACACTCCCACAGCGAGTACCATTTAGACACGAGCAGGGCTGCAGCAAGAGAGAAACTATGCGTTGCCTTTGTGCTCAGGTGTGTTTCACCTCATCTAACAGATTTCTGTCCTTGCCACACGCATCTGTTGCACAAGAGGCAAAGGACTCCAGGACGGCTGTGCAGCCATAATGCTTTTCCTGCCCAGTTTGGGCTGTTGCTTGGCTGCAACGTGAAAACTGAACATTGCCAGCAAAGCAAAAACACTGCAGAGAACCAGGCTCTTTCATCTCACTAGCACCTAGGAACTAATAAGTACTCTGTACTTTTCTTTGACATCTGTTCCTTTCTTGTAGATCTTGTCTTTCCTCCTCTTCATCATATAGGAAGCCTGTTGGCTTAAGTGAGTCCCTCTCCAGTTACTCTGAAAGCCCCATTCATTTCCCCATTCAATGTCCTGCCACATTGCAGGAACCTCCAACCTACTCAGTCATTCTCCCAGGACAGCAATAGCAGATCCCCCAGACCTTTACTCATAATGCAAATGTGAAAATTAACTGTTCACATGAATATCAGAAAAAAAGGAGGAAAGAGCATGAAGAAGTAAATTGTCCCTAAGCATTCACTAAAATCAATATACTTTCAGAGGGCATTAAAGACGCAAGTCTGAACTGTCTTCTGTGTCCCTATGTGATATTTGGGTTGCACGTAACCTGAGCAGGAGAATTTAATATATGGAATACATGATGTCAATGTGAAAAGCTGCAGAGCCACATTTTCTCAGGGAATAGAAATGACTGTACTCAGGCTACAGAAAAGTTTGTAGCATTCTACTAAGTTTTGGTAGTATTCTTCTGAATCCAAGCTGAGGTCTCCCTGTTGGTTTGAATTTATTGCCATTGTATAATGGCACATATATATGGTATAATGGTATACACATATATACACATATATACATGGTATAATTTCTGTACACAGAAAACAGAAAAGAATACCTTCTATTGCCCAAACTGACATTTTTTTTCCCCTCCTCTTGTTTTGTTTTGGCTTTCCTCCTTTCAAAGAAGTGCTGTGCACTGGTATGCTTCATGGTCTTGGTATTTTTTAGTACACTTTCCCTTTGTTTTCCTTCTGAGATACTGCATTATCATGTGTAGAAAAGTGCCTCGAATTTAGTGGTCCTTAAAAATCATGTGTTAGGATTGTTGATGTATGACAGCAAAGACCAAGCAGTCTATCCCAGCTGCTCGTGGGCAGGCAGGGGTGTACACAGAGCTACTGACTCCATCGCCTGGGGTTGGGCATGTTGCTTCTGGTTCCTGCAACATGGAAAATTCTCAGTGGCATTGAAGTCCCTGGCTATAAGATCTGACACGAATTTGAGATTTTACTTAAGAAAATTAAATCAAATCATTCTAAGTCATGTTAGTATGGATACCATACAGGAAATATAATGGTATTTTCTTCATGATTTAAAAATTCTTATCTGAATACAGAAAATGCATAAAGGACATTTCAAATTGAGTGGAAATTTGAATTGAAATTGAATTTGAATTAAAAGGACCATAAACACCTTCTGAGGTTCTGTCCTTCCAGTGCTTCATTCCAACCAGCACTTGGCAATTGTTCTGCTAATTGAAACTCCAGTGGGCACATCATTTTGCAAAAATCTATCACCATTCATATCGGTATTTTAATTTCCAAAAAGAGCAATAACAGAAGAACTGTGGGCTTTATGCCTTTGAATTGACTTGCTTCTATGGCCAGATGTTGTGTGGAAACTTCTTTGCTTGTGCTGTCACTTCCTGCTGATCCCGAATCCACTGCAGACTGTGTGATAGCATTAGCTGGCAAGAATACGGGAACAAGCAACATTTTCAAATAAATTAGAACTGAAATGGGATAAGCTGCAGATTCTCCTCTTCCGTTACTTGGGATTTACTATTAGCCACATTAGAAAGTGTTTCCTCCCAAAAAGTATCTTAGCTTCAATAATAGATTAGTATCTGCAATGTATTTTGATCTTAAAGCTACACAATCTTCATCCATGAGACAACCTCTAGTAATTCCCAACAAGAAGTGGAATAGCTTTGGGGTAATCGCAGACAGCATCTGACCAGCTGCTGCTGCTGTGGGGCATCCTGCTGTGGCACGTGCCACCAAGGGCCACCAGCCTCCAATGAGAGCAGGGAGGAGGGTGATTCAGTAGGGGAAAAGAACTTGCTTCCTTGGGTTTCCTGAGTGCCCTTTGGAGGAGGACGGCCCCGGGGGTGGCTGGGCTTTCCTCTCCAGGGTATGAAGGGAAAGAACTGAGTGGCAGGAATGTGTTTCATAGTCCCTGGCTGTCTTGGATGAGGTGTGCTGCTCAGGTTACCCCGGTGCCTGAGGGCCTGAGTCAGGCTCATGAGGAACCTTGCCCAGAAGTTCAACAAGGGCTTTTTAAGAATTGGATCTAAGAAAACAAACACCTTGTCTCTTGTTTGGTACATATGCGTGCTAAACCTTTGACCCCAAATGACCTTTGACATTTCCAATGACCTGTGAGCTCCGAGTGACCTTTGCCCTTTTCAAGGAACTTTGGCTTTTTGTTACTTGTGGCCTTTGACCCCTTGATAACAGTGATATTTCATTTTCTTGTGACCTTTGACCTCTGTAATGAAATTTAACACTTGGACTTCGTAACCTTTGACCTCTGCATGACTTTGACCTGTGACTTCTGGATTACATGTTCCTTATGTGACATTTGACCCCAGATGACCTTTGACCTTTAGATGACCTTTGATTTCTTGGTGCCGTGTGACTTTTTGGCCTCTCAATGATCTTTGAACTCTCAAAGTCCTGGCATAGAGCCAGGGATGCAGCAGAACAGGGGAAGGGGAAGTCCAGGCCCACTGCTTCCCACAGGGCTTGGAACTGCTCTCCCACATGCTGGAATATGGCAGAGGACTGAATTTGCCACCGCAGCTTAACACTGTTCTTTTTATGTTTATGTCAGTTAAAAACTTTTAACACACCAGCGCATAGGATTGGGTACCGATTCAGCTAACTAGATATAGATGGCAATTCTCAAGCCTTTTTTGGCCTTTTGGGCACTTTTTCCAGTTGGGAAATGAGCATGGTTTATTTCACACATAATTCCTCAAATGTGGAAGGCATGTGATATGAACTTGTAAAAGCAATGTTCCTTACCACGCAGTGCCCATTGCAGAAAGAATGCTATCTGAAGGCAATAGCTCGAAATTCTGCTTTGATAGTGGGCTTTGTACTTTTCTTTTCTTTGGAGAAAATGTCTATATTTTAATAAGTCCAATGAGGGAAAGTCTTTGCCGTAGGGAGAAATCTTTCTTTAAAGATATTCTGACTTTTTTTTTGCCATCTTTCAGTCTCCTTTTTTGAGTGGGGCAGCTTCTTTCAAAAACAAATGACCCCCTTTCTGCTGCAGATTACAGCTAATTTCAGAAGAGATCTGGGAACAGCAACCTGGTAACTAATCCCACAATCAATACCTGAACAGGAACTCACATGCTGCAGGGAGCTGGCTTACACCAGGCCAATTTATTGCAGCCATATAAAACATTCTTTTCAGAGAGCCATACTAGGTTTGTCCCTTGCTGCCACCAATGATGTCCTGGAAATATATTTTCCACATTTTTGGAAAATATGCCCACAGCCATCTCACATCTGACAACGCTCACCAGGTATGGACTACATGGTGCAAATCAACCCACAAGAGAACTCTTTGTTCTCTATTTTCCCATAAGAGCATGCAACAGTATAGGTAGAGAAAAAGAAAGCTCAACAACTTTCCGGAGTCAGCTCCAGCCAGGGTTTCCTATGGGGACAGTAACAAGTTTGGAGAGCCTGCAGAAAGGCTGGAAGCTGACTGCAAACCAGGCAGGATAAGCTGCTGCAGGACCAAGGGCAGTCTTGCAGCACAGTGCCTCTCTTGATGCTGTGACAATTCATTTGAAAACACAGGACTGACTTTCAGTGATCAGATTGAAGTCCCCCCCAAAAAGAGAAGGCCACAACTAACCAGCACCAAACAGTCACAAACTCAACATGTACATTCACGTTCTCCTCCTTCCGGTTCACTCTCCCTGCAAGCAGAGTGCTATTCAATCAGTATGCTAAAATGCACCACCAAAAGCCTCTTTCCTACTGTGTGGGTATGAGCGCCTGTGGCAGCAAAATGAACACTGTTTATCTTTGATGATTCCTGAATATATCTGCATGCAAAGGTAATAAGAATCCTCATCTAAGGCACCACTACCACATAAGTCACTCAAACACTTCTTTCAAGTTTCTATGGTCTTTCCTTAGATTTTACTACTTGCTTCTTACTTTCTCTCAATAAACAGAAAGACTAAGTGCAGGTAAGTTTCAGCAGCTCAAGTTATCATGTGCATTTGTGGTTCACACTCAAACACCAAGAAAAGCACAGCACTTCCCAGCATACAAATTAACTGAGCTGAATAGGCATACCTATTTCAGGCACAGCTTTACAGAATGGGGGGACTGTGCTACTTGCCAGAGCCAAACTCACAATCCCATCTGTATGCAGTGGTGTACAGCTGTGTGTTTTTATATAACCATATACAGTTTAGGAAAACTTCCCCAAAAGTAACTCTGTGCAGATTCATGTCTCCTATAAACTGGTTAGATCATGCAATGAAGACCTGGGTCGGGAGTGTGGGCGTGAAGGGGAGAGACAAAAATTTCTGACACCTCCTTTCAAAGAAAACCAGAAAACCAGTACACAAACAAGGAAATCAGAGGCTGCTGAACGTAGCCAAAGTGATCGTAGTGAATCCAGTTCTACACCACATAAAAAAGGCTCCCACAAACACATCAGCATCAAGAGCTTGAAGGGCAAGTGAAAACAAAACTGACTCACCTATTTTCCTTGTTTAGAATGAGAAAAAAAAATCAGAAGATAAACAAGTACAGTAACTCTTGAAAAGCAAACCAGTTTTATAATACTCCGTTTTCTGTCTACCTTCAGTAAAGTGAAATTATCAGCCTTAAGAAAGGCTTAAAACAGGAAGAGGTTAGATGGGACCCTGTATTCCAGATACAGATCACTACCTGAAAAAAGGCTGAATATTATGAATATTCCACCTTGCAGCACCAAGCAGGTTGGTACATGCTGTTTTCATTTAAGTAACTTTTATCCTTCTGGAAATTATACTGCAAAGTGTTTAAAAAGATCTTGAAAGAGAGAGATGCATACAAATAAACTGGATAACGCCTCCCCAGCAGTTGGCAGAATTTCACAGAGTCCTACATTATGGCTGCATCAATTTGGGCTTTGTGTGATAGTGGTAGATTCTACCCACTCCAGATTTAAATCACAGGGGATGAAGCTCAGACATACAATGGCTGATATACATTCTCTGCTGTAAAATGCACACTTACTGGTGTATTAAAGGGAGGCTGTTCCTCTCTGAATGCAGAGAGAATGACTGAACTGGAGCATCGGGAATTGAAAACTGAAGAGATGAGAAGCTGGATCCCAATCCAGCAAAACAAATATTTAGAGTGCAAGTAAACCCCGAGAAATCTTTAAAGAAGGACTGCTGGGGCTAAGTAGTTGCCTGATTTCAGATCTAACTGGCCTAACCCGCGCAGCTTAGGCTGCAGATCAATGCGCTCCTTCAAAGTCATCAACATTTTCTGTTCCTAAAACCATGGGAGCTCTCATTACTGTCAGCTGGAAAGGGTAGGTCGGTGTCACCCCTTCTAAATGTGGATGAAGCCTCAGGTAGCGTCCCACCATGCTAAGTTCACCTCACTTGTATAGCATTCATTTGCACCTTGGAGCACAAGCACCGAGTACCTGTGATGTGGAGGAGGAGGCAGGAAGGCAATGGGCACAACAGAGGGAGATAATGGACACTAGAGGACAACAGCCAAGAAAACGGGAACAGAAACATGGTTACATTCCTCCAGTGTTGGCCTCCTACAAAGAAATAGTCAGGGGTCCCAAATCTGGAGGCAAACATTGTTCAAAACTATTCCCTCCTGATCTCCCTTCTGGATTTTGGTACTGCTTGATGACAAAAAAAAGGGAAAACCACCCCATTTAAACAAGGTAATAAAGGACAACTAACTCATGCAAAATGCTGCAGCCTGGATGGAAGCCCACACACATTAGAAATTAGCTGAAGCTCTGAAATGCAATTTGAGTAGCTTCCTTTGATGTACCATCTGGTGAATAATTTACTGGGAATGTCTTAATCACATCAAAGGCATCTACCAATGTGCTCAGATTTTCTCAGTGTTTAAGACTCTGCCTGTATAGTGCACTCAAGGAACAGACATATTAGTACAGAATTAAACTTTACTGCAGTATTCCCACAGTAATAAAAAAAATCTGCAGCATATACCACTATGGCCTCAAGCACTAGGTTTTGGAGAGCAATATTTCACTATTACTTCAAAAAAGCCTGCTACTCTACAATCAGCCTTGCTCATGTTTCCAAAAATTTATAAAAATAGGCACACATCTGTGGCATAAAAAAACTTTAGAAGCATATCTCCCTATTCCAAGGGCATATTGGCAGTGTGCTCTAACACCAATCACATGGGTTTAGATCCAGAGTAGATTTAGACTAGATATAAGGAAGCAATTTTGTACAATGAGGGTGGTGAAACACTGGCACAGGCTTCCAGAGGTGGATGCCCCATCCTTGGAAACATTCAAGGCCAGGTTGGACAGGGCTCCGAGCAGCCTGACCTAGCTGAAGTTGTTTCTGCTTATTGCAGGAGGATTGGACTAGATGGCCTTTGAAGGTCAACCCAAACTATTCTCTATGTCTATGACATTCATTCTCCGTAGCTGAAATGGAAGCATTAGTACTACTGCTTCCCCTCCCTAAATACTGAGACCAAATTAGGGTCAAATAAAAAAAAAAGGCAGGCAAACAAAAAAAACCACAAAACTTTCTGGCTTCTAAATATAGTTTTAAAATCACATAGACAATTATATTCCCCGAAAGCCAAGGCCAGGTTATACTTATTTGCATGTGCCAGTTGTGTCTTGCCACTTAAGTGCTTTTAATTGCGTTGCCCTTCAGCATCTCCCCAACACACCCCGCGCAGCTCACTGCTCTGCTGTGTTAACAGGACCTCGCAATGCCCAGAGATCGCCCCCGGCCACGTGCTCACGGCAGACGGGGGCAGGAGAAGGTCGCTCCGGGGAGGGGAGCGACTCCGGCTCCGAGATCGTGCCCCCGGTCGGGTGCTGCCGCCCACGCCCGCCCGCAGCACCTCCCGCCGGGCATCCCC